>WEIT01019422.1:442152-461702 GCA_013389985.1 Dryoscopus gambensis | reverse complement strand
AAACGGCGGCGGCTGCGCCATGATCCCGCCACAACCCTCAGCGCTCCGCCATGATGCCGCCTCAGCTCCCGCCCCAGCACAGCGCCACAGCGCCGCCTGGCGGCCGGGAGGACCCGGCCCGCCCGCCTCTCGCCTCACAAAAATTAAGTTTCAAAACCTATTCCTAAAACTTAAAATATGTGGGGATGGCGTCAGGGATGACAACTCTCCGCTGCTTGAATATTCGCTTTTATTCAAACGCCAGAGGTGAAGTACAAACTGTAGTTACACGGCATTTTTGTTTCCTTAAAAACAGTTCTTGGTTACAGAATTCCAAACAACTTTCAAAACTAAGTTGTTGAACAGTTTCACTTAAAATGTCGTGTTTTTTTCTATCCGTTTAAAAAACGATTTGAAGTAAAGGATTCAGAATTAAAAGCTGTTATATTTTTTCACTCTACAAAAAGGAAAGTGAGGATGCAGTTACAGATAGTTCACCACAGATTCCCATTTCAAGGGGACCAAGCTTCTAGAAATATCCTCAACTCCAAACACAGCTTTTTCTGAACCATTAGAGGGTCATTTAACTTGAAAAAATCTGAAATCCCACGGGAAGTATCTGCTGCACCTGGCTACAACTGCATGTCACACTGCTGCTAGGGAAGAACACAAGTATTACATAAAATTTACATGACAAAAATTAATGACAAAAATAGGGTAAACAGATTTTCGTTATCCTTTCCTGTCCTAAAACATCCACTAGACTGAAAAGAGGGATGAAAGTTGTATTTAAATAGTGTGAATTAAAGTTTTAGGGAAACTCAAGTCCACATTTTCACCGAAGGACAAAACAGTTGTAAGCGACAATTTTAACTCCTGAAACAAATTAAAACCATACAGGTCCTTTAGTGTTTTTACAAAGACTTTCCTAAAGGATTGAATTAATTTTGGTGGAGAACAGAAGAGGAAGGATTGCTTGCTGTGAGACTAAAAATCAAAGACAAACCCACAAGATGCAATACTAGCATTTGAGAATATAACTTAAAAAGCACTGTCATGTGAACAATCACTACTGATTACAGCAAAAATATTATACATTTACTTCTTTCATCTCTTAACATTATAAGATAGGTTGGGCAAATACCTGGCACCAAAAAATTGATGCATGATAGTTCCAATACGTTAAGCAAAATGTACTATATTAGAACATTAATATCTAAAAATTTATGGCGACTTCTCATCCAAATTCAGATGGTCTTACTGCTTCCTAGGAATCTTCTTTACCCCTCTGGAAAACCAGAAAATGACTGACTTCACCTTCTTTCACAGTATCCAAGGTGACTAAAGCTCCCAATGGAGATGTGAAGGCTATTATTCGATATTCAAATTACTGTAACAAACCAGTGTCACATTTTAGCAGAATCTCCCAGCAGTGTCAAAGTGTGTCCCAGTTTCTCCAAAAGGGCTTCCTCCCCCACCAATGTAACAAGTCACTCCAGCACCCGCTGGGTTTCACACACCAGCAGGACTCTAACACTGACCTGAACGTAACCCCCTGTGAGCCGTACCAGGAGCTAAGACAGTTTACTCACCCTCTACTAATTATTAATTTCGATTTCCCATTTGTAGAGTAACATTATTGTTAAATCTAACTATTGGCAGCACCCGCACTGCTGGTTTAGTTTCTGGCAAGAGGCAGTGCGGGTGCTGCTGCATTTGCTATACATTTTAATTGAACAAGTGTAATATACAATTAATATTTGAACATTATGCCATCCCAGTCCACACTCTGTCCATCAAATCAGTGTGATGCTGCAATAAAAGACACGATCTGATTTAGCTAATGAAGTTCCTCATCACGAATCGTATCCGAGACAGATCCGGTGCCTTTAGGATCAGGCTGAAGCCAGAGGCAATCGTAAGGAAAGAACCGAGTGAGCTTTTTGTGGGTGAGAGTTCTGACAGTGTTTAATGGTTTGCAGCATCTGCCTGTCGAGGCCAGCCTTCCTCCTCCACTCCAGAATCATACTCCTCTTCTGACGAATCCTTAGTGGGAGCCCTAGAATTGGAAGGAATGATCAGATACCTTGGAAATCGGGGAAAAAAAACCCCAAACTTTCCATAGCTTCTGACAAACATGTCACATGCACAGTGCCCCATGACAAAAGTTCTGACCTTCTGATCTGAAAATGCCGCTGTGCACATTTGCAGTGCCACCAGCACAGAGTCTCATTAACTGAATTCAATTAACCTCTGATTTTCAGTAAGTTGTTTGATTTAATCAATAAATATAGTATTTCTGGTGCTACACAAAATCACTTCAAGTGGCCATCGGTGTAACACTTGCCATTCCCTCCATCCACACCAGGCTGAACCAAGCTTCAGGACGGACAAGGTGCTGAAATGAGTAATTGTACCTTAGTGGAGAAAGCCACTCAAACACCACTGTCAGTGGTGGAAACCAAGACACAGTTCCTAAACTTCAGACGTGAAGTTTTTTAATCAGTTTTCACCTGACCCATTCCCTCTCAACTCTACCCTTCATTCACTAAAATCCTTGGGTTTGTTTGTTTTTTCTTGATTTCTGCAGTGCTTTCAACATTCCACATCATCACCATAATCTTTACAACATTAAATTGATTACTTTAACTAGAGTTCAGCAAATCAATAGATGTGCCCTTTGTGGCTCTCCACTGCTGCAAGAGTAATGCAGAAAACTGTGGCAGCCTGGAGCTTGTATCAAAAACCCCACATCAGAGGTAAAAAGTAGGAGGAAAGAAACCATTTCATTTCAGAAATTTCAGTACAGTCACAACTGAATTTCAAATTTTTACTGTTAACTTAAAATTTACTTCTATTTCTACAGGTATACATACACAAAAGTAACTTCACATATGTTTATTTCTAAATTTCTGTTTAAAAACTAAAGCAATACAAATCCAAAGTCTCTAGGACAAAACAGGCACTAATTCAGCTGTGTACAATATACAGAGCATTGAATCTTTTTTAGGTTGTGTGTATGGTTTTGTGTTTATTCCATCCAGAATACCTGTCTAGTTGTATTACTGGTCTGTTCTGCTACTTCTGTTACGGTTTTACCTAATGTATCCTGGCTCTTTTTTGCCTTCTACAACATCTTTGTCAACTTCCACACATACGATGTCAGAATTGGGCACTTCAAACATGGGCTCCAACAACAGCTTTTCCTACAAGAAAATAGAAGGGAAAATATTTCTGTATGCCCTCTTCTATATAAGCAAAAGATTTTCAGAGCTAGAGAGTCTTCTTGGAAGAATTCTGAATACTCACAGCTTTAGAAAGACTTACTGTATCCATGTAAGGACCAGAACTAAGTGTGGTTTTGACTGGAAATGGTCACAATTAGGTCCCATACACACATCCAGGAAGCTTCACTTACTGTTTATAACACTTAATTTACTCACCATTATAGATCGAAGACCTCTGGCACCAGTTTTTCTGTCCAGGGCCAGTCTGGCTATAGCCTTCAATGCATCTTCAGTTACATTTAATTCACACTACACAGAGAAAAATGGGAAGTTTAGTTAATTATTTCATTTATAACTGTGTTGAGTACAAGCATTACCGAAAACAACACTGTATTTATAAACAAGAATACCAAAGAGTCATCAAATAAAAATTCAAACCTTATCCATGCTGAATAGTGCCTGATACTGAGGAACCACAGCATTCCGTGGCTCTGTTAGAATCCGTACAAGGGTTTTCTCATCCAGGCTGTGCAGAGGAACCACAACAGGCAAACGTCCCACAAATTCAGGAATCATGCCAAACTCTATGAGATCCCTGGCTTCCACGTGGCGCAGCAAGCGATCCTTCTCCTCAATATCTTCCTGTGGGTCAGACTCTCCACTTATATTGGCAAGATCAGCTGCTGCTGCAGCCCTTCTGCCTTTCCCCATGTTAGATGGCGTCCCAAATCCTAGGTACTGCAAGACAAACATGTTCTGCTTACAGAACTGCAATAACTGAGCTTTCTTTATGTAAACAAACCACTTTCCATGAGTAGTAAATAATCTGCAGTGACTGCTTTGTCATTACATACTAATTCAAGCTCAAGAAACTACTTAGAGTAAAATTAGACCCCTTGCACACCATCAGTTTCTTATAAAATTGAATTCCCTCAGTGAAGGATTAATACATCAGTACAAGAGAAATTTTTTCTTAAAATAAAGCAGGTTATCAACACGTTCTGGCCAGTTTACAAGTACCAGTGAGACTTCGTAAGTGAAGCAAATGCAGGCAAGTTTGCTTACATGGGAAGCTACACAAATTAGCATGAACAATAACTTGAATTCAGTCACTGCTTTAGCATTAGAAACAGGGAGCACATTTTGTCAGAACGCTGCAGCCAGAACCCTGTCCCAGACATTAATCTACAAAACAGTGAACTGCATGACCAAGCATTTCAAGATGACGATGGCTTTTAGCACCACTTGCTGAAATAAAGAAATTTAGTGTGTTTATAAATACAGCAAGACCTGTAAAAGTCAGTATTGCAAACAGTAATTAAGATGATTTTTCAGCTCAGATACAGCCTGATGCACTCACTTTTTCATTTTTCCTCCGGCTGATAATTCTGTCAAGACCATTAAAAGCACCAGAAGCTACAAACAGGATGTTTGTTGTGTCAACCTGCACCGTTTCTCCACGTAGTTTCCGAGAATTCTTTTCTGGAACATTTACTATTGTGCCTTCGAGTAATTTTAACAAGCCCTAAGAAGGAAAGAAGAAATAAGCAATAAAAAATTACCACTGTGTAGCATCATGTAAGACGGCACACCATACTATGGTCATTTCCACAGATCTTTCTTTTGCTCCCTTATGCCTTTATAGTAACAGAAAGTGCCCAAAAAAGTCAGTTTTCCCTATGAGACAATCCCACTCAAGGACAAAATTGTTCCTTGAATGCAGCTCCCATGCATATTATGCATGTAATGATTAGCTGCTTTAACAGTTTTCTTTAAATGGGAAATATTATCTGTTCTTGCCTACATTATGAACTGGCTGTCTGAATGGTGCAAAGACATATTTCAACTAAAGTATTTCCATTAGGAAGTCTCAAATTGCTTTTAAGATTATGTTTTTTAACTTAAGAAATTCAAGAGGAAAGATGTGTCGTTTGAAGGTGAACAATTAAGAAACTGAAGAACTATGACTTCATAAATTCCAATGCTGTTTGACGTGACAGGATCACGTGTCCTGTTCACTCAGGAAGTAAAATCACTCCACGGAAGCATTTACCTGTTGAACACCTTCTCCCCCAACATCCCGTAACTGATGAATACCAGGAACGCTGCCAATCTTATCTACTTCATCCAGAAAAACGATTCCTGCAGTTACAGAAAATGGGTTTAAAGATGACCCTACTTTTAAAGAGATGCAAGAATTTACAGAGAATAATAAAATTTGAGAGAGCAGCAGTCTGTTCTACTTCCAGACTGCAAAAACATGTGCAATTTTGTCCAATTATGGACAAAAACAAAACTACAAGATACACTCTGAGCTCTTTTCAGGTTTATTCTATCTAATTTAAACTTTGGGTACACGCAGCAGGAACATCAATTTCGGGAATACTGGTGGTCTCAAAAGTTTAGAGCACTTAGGCAAAATTAGCAGAGTCTCTGAAACACACAGTAGAAGTTTACCTTGCTGAGCTTTTTCTACGTTGTAGTTGGCATCTTGCAGGAGTTTTGCGATGACAGATTCAATGTCCTCCCCAACATAGCCAGCTTGAGTCAAGGTGGTACAATCACAGATAGCAAAAGGTACATCTAGGCATTTAGCCAGAGTCTGAGCCAGCAAGGTTTTACCTGATAAAATAAAAGCTGCATGTTAGAACTGCCACACATTTCTCTTAGAGCACACAAATCCAAGTATTTGGACAGAGACTTTTAACAAAGGTGTGTAGTGACAGGACAAGGGGGAATGGCTTTAAATTGAAAGAGGGTGGGTTTAGATGAGATATTGGGAAAAAATCCTTTTCTGTGAAGGTGGGGAGGCCCTGGCACAGGTTGCCCAGAGAAGCTGTGGCTGCCCCATCCCTGGAAGTGCTCAAGGCCAGGTTGGACGGGGCTTGGAGCAACCTGGGACAGCGGAAGGTGTCCCTGCCCATGGCAGGGGTGGAATGAGGGGAGCTTTAAGGTACCCTCCAACCCAAACCATTCTAGGATTTACCACAGGATCATGTTACTCTTATTAGACATTCTGAATCGTGCCAGCATCTTAATATAAGAATATTTTCCAAGGGAGATAGCTTTCATAAGCAGTGGTTTTTACATTGGCAGGCTGTATTTCTGGTTTTAGCTTAATAATACACATTTAAGGCAGCTTGAAATGCATACAGCATCACAAATAAAATATCACACAATATAAAAACCATAATACATGTACTTGCAGAGTTTAAAGATTAAATAAATCAGTAGTCCTTTGCAGACACTCAGGGTGCAGTGCAAAGTCCAATTGCTCCTGCTTTGAAGTTGGGAAGAAACAGAATTAAAATATTGTTTAGTGAATGTTCTCCCAAAAAGTCTGCAAAATGCCATCACTTCAGCACAAACACTCCCAAGTCTTATGAACGTACAAAATAATCTCTTTCCTACCCCCTGCACCTAATCTGTCCCAGAGGTGAAACAGCACTGTCTTAACTGCAGCATCTCAGCTTGCCAGCTAAAGCAGAGAAACTATAAATGCATTTTATTTCAGCTTAGTCAAAGCAGCATGTTTTATTCAGTCAGTAAATACAGGCATTAAAAATAGAAAGAAAAGAAAACCACACAACTACAGCTCATTCCTTTTTAAGGTCACTAGCTCAACGTGCTAACATTGCATGAAAACACTGAAATCCCAGTTTGAATTTCACATTTAGGGTTTTTTTTATAAACCAAATTCAAATAATCACAGAAGACAGAAATCACTCATTAATAGCAAATTCCATGAAAAATAGGATGCCTATAAAAACATGCAGCTGTATACCTGATCCAGTTGGTCCAAGCAGCAAAATATTACTTTTTTCAAGTTTAATGTCATCACTGGGTGAATCTAGTACTTCTCCTCCCCGTTTTTCCTGAGGTATCTGCTGGTTCATCTGTTGCTGCATTGATGCTCCCAAAGCATTACCATGCGGACTGATTCCAGCAATCTGCAGGAGTTCTGAAGAGAACAATAACAGCACTGTTTGAGCACCAACAAGCTCTGTCATTACCTTAAACACACAATAACATCTTGGTTCTTTTGCATATCTAGAATTCTCTCTGTACGGAAGCTTACAGAGAGGACTGCAACAGGAATACAGCACAATTACTATACATACAGGAGTTCCAATCATAATTCTGCATAGGCATATAGGAAAAGAATTTCCAGTGGTACAGTGGATTACCTAAAAACATTCCTCTACATTAAGAGCAAGAGAAATTTTCAGTCCTTACAAATTTATCCATTTTAACTGTAATTTCTTACTTTTTTTTTAACATATGAGAAGAAATAGACCCAAGCTGTTGATTTCCATGATGAAGAAGTACAAGAACTAGACTTCACCCAACATTTCAAACTAGCAGTCACTACAGACTGTTCTTCTACATGTCATAAAAGTAGGTATTGCAGAGGAGGACACGAGGAGAGGGTTTCACTTACTTGTAAATCTGTACTCATCCTCCCGTCTTCTGATTTCTAATTCTAAGAGAGAGGATGAAAACAGTAATAAAAAAGTAAGTTTATAAAAGCTTATAAATTCTCCACCTCTTGCCCTCTTCTGAATACATCTTATCGCTGTCTATGAATGTATTTCTAATAAGAAATCCCCACCAGAGCTATTTTGTTATTGCTGTCAAAATTAACCCAAAACCCAACTTGCACATTTTTCAAATGCCAGCAAGCTTTCCACTTCTTAAAACAATAACAATCTAGTACCTCTGATCAGAGTTTCACTTTAAAACCAATTATGGAAGGGAAGAAAATGCAACAACTAGTTTGGTTTGAAAAGGCTTCCTTAAACTCTCCCTAAGAGTTACAACGTAAGACTTTATTTTAAGACAGAACTCTGAAATATGTAAACATTCAGCATCAGTGTCTCTGGGTATGGACCATGTTATCTCCCTGTGCAGGGTCAGAACTTCCTAGTGCCAGGTGCACAACTGCTCTGTTACCATTAGCAGAACAGTGCTACTAATGTTCCCTCCTCAGTTAAAAGACTTTGTTATGTAAATTCAAAAAGCAAAGAAGATCTCCGTTTGCTTAACATGGTAACTTTTGCAAGACAGAACAAAACACCTTAAAAAAAAACCCACCCAAGGTACACTTTTGAGTCAGAGATGGCAACTTAACCCTGCTTCTAAAAATAAATTAGATCAACATAGCTACACACTTACTCAGCAGCAAAAGTACTGCCAAGAGTAATTCCATCTACACCTGCTAGATATGGAACAATACTGTGGTGACCAGCAGATGTTGCCAGCAGGGGCAAGGGAAGTTGGAAATCTAAGTACTCATCAATTTACCTATGCAAAATATCACCCTCCCGATCTGCCTTGTTGCTTGCAGATTAAGCAGCAGATTTACTGTTAAGCAGTAAATGAGATTAGAAAGAAAAATTTAGGAGGCTCACTTTAGAAAGTTAAAGGAGAATACCCCATAATATGCATCAGTAAAAGGGGCTAAGCATATGGTAAGCACCATAAACCTTCTGATTATCATTTAAATAAATCACAGAAGTTCACAATGAAAATTATATTGAGTAGAAATTCTTTTAGATCATTTCAATTACAGAACATCTAGTGTCAAGGTAAAACCTTACTTAGATTTCTTAAGTTAGGGCCCTGAAATGGTGATTTATTTGACCAGAAAAATAACCAAATATCATACAAACCTCTTGGTGTTAAAGAAGTCTGTTTCTCAACTTCTGCTTGCTGTCTCAGGTTAGATGGGATATTATTGTAGATTCTCTTGTAATGATTATACACAGCAACTGAAAGCACCTTCTTGGCAAAACACTGACCAACAACGTATTTGTCGAGGTAGTTGTAAATCTGAAAAATAGCTTAATCTTAGTAACACTTCTAAATCACTTTGCAGCAGAAAAGGAAAAATAGTATATCGTGCCAAAGATGGACTTTCGTCTAAATCATTACAGATCTAAAAAACAGAAACCAACATCTAAAAATACAAAACATATTCCTGTTGAGAAGTTTACTTTAAAAATGTGGTGCTCACACACTCATATTGTGTCTGTCAGTTCTGCCCCACTAATATATAAACCTGCTGCCATTTTCACCCAAATTTTTAAGAGGAACAGAAATTTTAAGAACACTTAATTTCTTAAAAGTGGCCTATCACAGACCCATGTGCAGGTTCAAAAACCATTACAGTCCACCAGGAACTGAGAAACATAAAAGGCTTCCACACTATTCTCTAGAAGGAAACCAAATGACTTCAGAACGATCATGGTCACAAGTTAATCAGCTACAGCTCTCAGCCAAAACCACACCAAATAAAAGGCCCTGCAGCTACAGAAAGAAGCTGCTAAAATAAGGATACAGAATGCAAGGCCATAGTGAGAAAGAAAAGATACTATGGTTGGTGAGGGATGAGGTCAGCCTCAAGGTCACAGGAGAAAATGAAGTCACAAGACAAAGACAGAGGAAAACAAGCTCAAATACCTTTATTGGATCTACTTGTTCCCTTCATCAGTGCTCTGCTGGGTCACATAGCTCACAAAAGTTTAATCTTGAGCTAATCATCTTTATTGTTTGTTGCTCTGTCCTAGCAGCCCATTACACACCTGATGCAGATTAAGGAAAGCATTTCACCCTGCTGCAACACAAGGGGACACTGGGTGGAATTAAAAACATACCTTTTTCGGTGGAGGTGGTGGCTTCTGCTGGAATGCCAATTTCACAGCTTCTGCTGCTGACTCGGGCTCTTTAATGATGCTCTTTTTTGTGTCTGCTTCTGACAGGACAACAAAAAAGTGGTGACACTTTTCACACTTCACAAAACGGGTGGAAGCTGCAGAAAAAGTAAAACAAAACAGTAAGAGGAATTGCTTCTGCCTGAGCTCATCACACAGGACAAGCACCTGTAAGACAGCACAGCCACTCTGTGTTTACACAACACTTCCTCTTCACTCACCTTAGAACATTTAAAAGCAATTATTTGCCTATGAAATTTAACACAGAGAGAACACAATTTGCCCCAAAGAAATCACAGTGCTGGGCAGCAACCAGACAATGGATTAAACACAAAACTTTTTGATACTTATCCAGTAGCACCACACTCAGGAAACTTTGCGCTTCTGGGAGAGACAAAATTAATGAAGGTTTTAGTTACGCAGGAAATGCTTCTAACTCAAAGCAACAGCAAACTAGAACATTGTGGTTAGGCACAGACTAAAGTGCAGGGAAGCAATCTAGAATATCAAAGACAGCATTACAGGAGGGCTCCAGCAGCTCCTGCTCTCTGCATCCCACTGGCTTTGGAACACTGTGGATCAGGCCCGAGCCACCCAAGCCCAGGACACCAAGCACAGTGGGGTCACCCAGAGGGCTCATCCCAACAAGAGGCAGCTGTGGTATGCAACAGATCATCAGGACTTTGATGTTTTGCAAGATCTTCTACTTATTTATTTTTACTGTCAAGACTAGAACAAATTTCTGTCAAATACCAAAAGCTAAACCCTCCTACTGCTGGCTTTGTGAACTATGTCTCAAGAAATCTGCAAAGGTTAGTTTCATAAGCCTGAAAATGAGAACCTGCATTGCTTTTCTTTTCCTTTGGCAAAGCAAAGTTGAAAAAATAAAAACAGACAGTACAGACGAATAATAAAAGTAATTCAGAGTAGATCCTTTCTAGCCATACTACTATGCTATTAAATGCAAATCACCAGCAATAGGATAGATTTAAAGGAAATATACTAGTAAATGAATTTAGTTAAAAGTAAAGTAAATGTAGAAAAACAACCCCGTGAAAAAATTCAATGTCAGAACTTCTGAAATTATATAAAGTTTTTAGAAAAAGGCTTGAACACTGTAGCGCTAGCTGACTGTAACAACACCCTCTAGCAATAAACAAGCTGCTTATTTGTAACTTGTCTCCCATAGGACTGGCATCAGCAAAAGAGAAGTGGGTGGGGTTTTTCTTACCATTAATCCCACCTTATATCTGGATAAGCAAGACCAACAGATCACTTCAAGAGTATAGCAACTAATACTGTGACCAACACAGCTTTATTAACTTTACTTCAAAGTAATTTTGCGCAACAGCCTGAAAATTCTCCTGGCAACCTTCCAAATTACTGTTATCCATCTGATGGGAATGTGATGGAGATCCACTTGCATGAACCCATTCCTCTTATGTAACTATTATTTAGCAACAATATTGTAGAGAAAAAAAAACAACCCAACCTTTCTCCCAGGGCTCATTCAAAACACCTCTGACATCTGTGATGACTGCAGTGCCACAAGGCTGTGCTCCTTCCTTTTTCAATGCTTATTTAGGATAGAAGAGCTATGAGAATGGTTGCTCCCTTTACAGATGGACAGGAATGATTAAAAACCCCCAGAAAATAAGGAGTGGGCTGTAAGAGTACTAAAGGGCATCTTTAAAACTCCACTAAAAAAATGAGTACACTATTGAGTCGCAGGCAACTTTGCTAATCCTAAATACTGGCATGTTTTCATGTGTTCTTATAGCAAACACATAAAAGCACAGCTAAGAACATCCATGTCAAATTAGCTCCCTGTCATTAAGATGTCTGCAAATATTTACAGTGTGCCAAAATGCAAGTCAAGTGTTGTTTCTAATCATACAATATTGCCAAAGAGGCTGCATTAGCAAAGGGATTTCTGAAGTCTGTGTGAGCTGACCTTGCCAAAAAGAAATGCCAGGTTTATACAGAACATACAGAACAAAAACAATCAGAGGATTAAACTTAGAAAGACTTGTAGGGTTGAGACAATGGGCTACTATCAAACTGCTTTAAGGTAAAAAAACCTAACCAAATGAGGAAAAAGAAAGCAAGGAAGCTTCTGAGTATGTACAGTAACAGGGAAGTTTTGCTCTGGAGGATGGAGTGACCTGATGGCATCAGGTGCAGCAGTAAAAGGAGCAACCAGATAAGGCTTCTTATGGCAATCAGCTTTGCAGCTATTGGATTTCACTGCACATCTGAGGATCAAGTCTTGTTTCACTGATCACAAACTCTCCTTACAGACTTTTGCAACTCAAAACAATACAGGAACTGCTGAGAAAGGGGGTCAAAGCAAAATGACTTTTTGTTTGCCTCATATTTTCCCTTCATTGTTAATTACTGGAAAACCATTGCCAAGCAAATCTTTCTGCAAGATTTGCAGATACAGAGTGAAGCTCCATCAAAAACAAACTCCACTGGAAAACCAGCCTGTCACACTGCCACTCAGTGGCAATTAATTTTCTAATGAATGTGGCTTTTATTCAGTATTTTGTTTCCCTACTTCTCTCAAAATGACTGAAAATCTAATATTTAAACTGAAACAAATGCTAATTGCATGTTTTCCTTTGGTTTTAGTTTGGTATTTATTTAAGGCTCTGCAGGTTGGCAATTCAAACCAGAACTGTGCAAATTCATCATTTTTCCTGACTAAGCAACAACAAAGGCTTATCCAAAAAAATCAACTTACAGTAGGCTTAATACAACTTGCAACCCATTCATTTTGGGCAGAATGGGACAGACTTCTTTTCCTTAGTTTTTGTTTTCTTTTTTCAAATAATTTTTAAGATAATTAGAACTTCTGTTTCCAGCTGCTTTATACAGTGTGGTTGGGAAGCAGTGTGCTCAAATTAACAGACTAAACCAGAATAACACAAGTCCAGAGAAAACTTCACCAGGACTCACAGGAGCTTTAGAAAAAAGTGGGTTTCCAGTCCCAAGCTGTTTACAGAACCTGTGTTATTCTCATGCTGCAACTCAAGTGGATTCACTACTTGAGAATTTTAGATTGCATGTATCAAGATGTGCTCTCCCATAGTGTTGGTATGAATAAATCCTGTTCTCAAGGAAGTTTCCAAGCATGTTCTAAGTGTTCCCAGCAACGCTGACAAAACACTAAATCACAGCTCTGCTTTCCAGGGATCGTTCTGGGACAATGCCTGAATGGTATTTCCAGATAAAAGCACAAACTGCAGTACCAAGGCAAACACCAGTGAAGTGAGAGTTTCAAAAACATCTCTGCCTACTCATGAATCATAAGAAGGTAAATAACCTTAAAAATCCTTCCACTGTTTCCAACCACACCTAGTCCTGGGAGAGACCACACTGAACACCAGACAGGATCATATTTCTAGTTCCATGAACTAGTGCCAGGTTTTGCAGAATACCTTGTTGCCTACAGTTTCAAACAAATCAGAAAAACAACCTTATTTCTAGGGGGAAAAAGGTAACTGATGACTGATCCTTTTATCTAACATAAAGAAATATACTGTTATTATTAAAGAACTGTCTTGTAATTCATGAGATTTGATAATTTAAAATTCTATTTTATATGAGTAGCAGCAAATAACAGCACATCCACTCATTATTTTTGCCAGCTGTGATATTAACAACTGCTGAACACGTTTATGCTGACCTTGTCTTAAGCCTCTTAGTGCTCAGGTCTGATTATGACTTGGTACCTCCTCCCTGAGCTGCACCAACTAACAGTGGGTATTTGCTTTCTGACAACTGCTTTCTAAGCTGGTCTCATTAGTGCTGAAATAAAGTACGAAATGTCTTTGAGTCTGATAGAACCTAAAGCATAACTGGCATTAATTTGGATTACACTTAAAAAAAAAAAAGGCAGCAGTTGCTGCAGAAGAACAGGCATTCAGGCATTTTGGATTTTCTAGTTGGACTTTTCAGCCTTCTATCTGGAATGTATTATAGATCTGACTTTGCCATAGAAAACTGTTCTAGTAAGCCATCTGTCAGACACTAATTCCTCTGCTGGACAAGTACTTTGGTTACAGTACATGCAGGATTAAAGCTTTATTATTTAGGAAAGAAAGGACAAACATTACAAACATGTATCTGTTAAGCATATATTTATATAATAGACAGATAGAAGTAGCAGTAGTTAAAGTGCTATTTTTTATGCATGAAATGCAACAAATTATTTTTAAAATATTATTTTTTAAATATTAACAGATGCAATGTGAATTCCACATTCCCACACACCATGGGAATTACACAAATGAACTCATAGAGACGATAAATGGTTACACCAACAAGGCCAAACTAAGCATAACAAAATTTCTGAAATCATAATAAGGAGGGCTAAAACTTCACTATCAGGACTATGTTAAATGACAAAGTCACATCTGTGCCTATTTAAAAAAGAAAAAGGAAGTTTTCATTAAAACTTACACACAAAGGTCTCCACGTGTGTGCACAAGTCCCCACACTTTGGGCAGCGCAGTTGGTTCCCTCCTTTCCCAGAGCTTCCAGAGCTTGACTTTTTACCACCACCCTCACCAACAGATTTCTAAAAGAGATTTCCAGACAATTAGCCCCAAACAATGGAGCTGGTACAGTAGGCATTTAGCAGTGTGCTTATGGAATCAAATAATTTGAATTTTGCAATAGCTGAATGACAAAGTCGCTACTGTCAGGATTTTTTAAAGGCTTTGAAAACTTAGACGAATATGACATAAACACTAGGAAGTGTACACACATCTGCATTTCCCAGGTCTGGATGCCCATGGAAGAGGCATCCCATACCTGAATTAGAGCTGCTTGACTGACACTAGAACAGTAACAAGCTGTGCCAAGAATGTTTTAATAGTGTATTTTAATGTTTTAATGCCAGATAAGAAAACAAATCATATTTAGAGAGTATTTCATTATCTCAACTACATGGATTCTAAGGGTTTATGAAGCCACAGCTCCTCTCACTTCCTTGACAGGGGTAGCAATCTATGCTAGATCAAGCAACTCAGAGTGCTGGGAAATACTGTATTTTTTACTTGTATCTCTTCTGTGCCTTCATACTTTGAGTGATAAAAGTTATTATATTTTAGGAGACAGTAAAAATCTCTCTTCCCTTTTTTAAGGCCATTCCCCCTTTTTTACACTTTTCTTGCCTACTGATACTGAGTTCTCCTCACAACCCTTCACAAGAAAAAAAACACTATTAAATTTTTTAATCTTTTTAAGAAGTTTAATTGCACCTTCAGAATACACCTGTGTCATCCAGACAGTTCCTCAGGTTCACGACATAAGGCAAAGTTATTGCCTGTGAACTCTCAAAGTGTTATTTGCTGACTAAAGAGCAGTTTTATTCTCAGGTAATCATTTATCTGAAGAAGCTGTTTATTAACTGTAATTATAGAGAACGACTAGGATGAAAATAGACTACAACTGACCAACAAGAGATGATCTCATGTCCTCATTAACTTGTCTTACTTAAGACAAATCAGTTCTAAACCCAGAAACATTTAAAATGTACTTAGTTTGAAAACGTCTACTTGGGAGCAGCAGGCTTTTGAAGGAGATTAGCTCTGATTACTACTTTTTCATGAGATCCTGAAACCTGTTCTTGATTTATGACACCCAATAAAGTTTCCAAGTGTCCTCTTACACTGGGCAAAAACATCTGTAAAACTGGGAAAAGCATTGTGGGATGTTTACAAGGTTTGTCTCCTAACAAACTCACAATACAGTTTTTCTTCACTGCCAGTTGCAACAATTTGAAGGATTAGAAATGTCGAGAGTTGGCCAACATTTAAAGATTAATCTAATTTTAAGTTAAAAAAAAATTTAAGGAACATTTTACATAAACGACTGAAACCCCCAGTTTGTCAGCATTACCTTGCTTCCATCTCCAGAACCATCCTTGCTTGCACCATCCTTTGAAGCAAAATATGCTGGTGTTTCTGAAAAGTTTCTAAGAGGAATTCGTTTTAGGGAACAAGTTTCAAAAGTCCCAAGTTTTCCCAAAACAGGGATGCGTGAACGACCACAAGTAATANAACAAAAAAAAAAAAAAAAAAAAAAAAAAAAAAAGGAAAAATAAGAGATAGTTAAATATTAAAAATATTCCGGTTTTAATTCCATTACCACCAAGTCTCAGAACTGATTTACTTTAAGTGGCCCTTATAGGTTTTGGCAACAGAATTCAGCTTTGAACATCCACATTTCAGACATCAAAGTAAGTGATCTTTACCACTTTAATGTTCATCTCATTAAAAGCTGCCTGGGTTTTCCAAAAATGACCATTACACAAAGTAATTCCAGGTCCTCTGAAATCAGACAATTGAGAGTCCCATCGTAGCATGAAATAGGGAACATCCCAGTTATGAAACTGATCCTCAGAATGATAAACACAATCAACTTAAAGCTCTTATTGTGAAATAATTCAACCCCCAAAGTAAGAGAGACCTTTGAAGAGTCTCTTTATTATGCAAAAAATCAGGTGTTTCAGACTCAATGACTGCACGTCTGGATTTGGCTTTCACTTGGGAACTTACACTAAAAATTAGTTTCCAGGAATGAGGCACCTCTTGGCAACAAAAATTGTGCTGAGGAAAACTGAGAAGCCGTGTCCTATTTGGCACTGACCGCCGGGCCGGCACAGGCAAACTCAGCGTAATCTTAACTTTGCTGAAATACCTTATTGCCAACATGAAAAAAAAACCTCATTGAGAAACTAACCAGCCTTTTCCTCCTCTTGCAACATGGGCAGGATTGCATTTCATGGCTGGGTATGACGTGAGCCAACATATGCTGTGCTTGTGATTTCAACATCAACAACAGCCTGGAATCCATATCTCATCTCTCGCATTTAAAGTGGCAAATTTCTCACTTGCTTTCTGGTTTTGATAAGGACTCTGTGCCTTACTGACAGCAGAGCTATACAGCAACAATGGCAAATACAAACTTGCTGGTAATACACACTTTTATTGTTACAGGGAGGACAGAATCCTATTAAAAATCCAAAAACTCTTCAAAAAAATAAGAAAAATTAAAAATGGCAAGAGGAGTACAGCTTATTTTCTCTGAAAGAGGAAATAACAGCCAAGAGCTGGAAACTTAGCTGAAAGAGGATACTCAGAAAATTCACCCTGTTACTGTAACAAGAAGGGAAAAAAATAAAGAAGAGGAGCCTAAATTTACTAGGAAAGCTCTTACAGGCCTCTGCAAAGTAACAACGAAGATGACAGTGTCAAATGAGATTTGAAGCTGGTTTATTAACTTACATGCTGCTTAAAATTCCTGAACCTGAAGATGACTTGCAGCTACTTTTAACATGACTGAAAATTAATCTTTTAAAAATCTCTAACAGCATTGCTTCTGTCTGTAAACGTGAGGGAGGAAGAACAATCAGTGACCTTCCCCATTTTAAATTCCTCTGCTGAGTGTCACTGCAACACATTTTAGATTACATAGGATAAACTATGAAAACATCACAGAAAACGTGAAAATACTGGCTGGCTCTCAGAAGCAGTTGTGGCTTTTAACTGAATGTGCAGAGAACTCTGACGACTCCGTGTGCCAAGTGCACTTGTAGGTGGAGAATAAACTTTGGTGAGTGTTAGCAATGCAATAGCTGTTCTGAGCAGTTCCCTGTCTCGGAGGCTCATTCCTCATGGACGGTTCCTTTACTGAGACTTGGTTTAGAAGACCCCTTAAAATAAAACAACATCCACCTCACCTCCCTTAAACAAAACCTGAAGTCACATAACTTTCCTTGCAACACAGGGATTTGGCCCGTGGAGAGAGGCTGAAGCATTAACACAAAAGCTCAAACATTTCAGAGTCCTCATTTTAATTCAAAGCGCTCTTGTGAGACAGAAAATGCACTGAGAACTTTATGGGATGAACTATGAAACCTTACACAGCCCTGGGTACTGAGCTGTGAAAACTAACCCATTAAAAAAATTGTATTACTGCTACATCAGCTTGTGGTAAAGCATGAAAAGCCTCACGGCTTATTGTGAGGTCTGAGTGGTGTTTTTTTGACAAAATATCATTCTATAATCACACAATGAAGCAGTAAGAAAGTTATCACCACTACTTCCTTGTGTCAATAAGCCCAGAGGGGGACTTTTGGGGAGAAATCAACATTCCAGCCCAATGCCTGGCAGCTGCCACTGAACGATCCAGACCCTGATAAATGTTCCAATATGTAACAGCTGGCAGGATTTGCTCACACACACCTGGCAGCGGTGGCTCAGGTGTTGTTTTTTTTGGAGCACTAAATTCAAAGGACGTGTCCCTAATTGCTGGCAGCAGTGGAACCGATCCAGGGTGTTCAGATTTGTGCACTGAGAAACGATGAGAAGCTCCTTAACACCTTATTAACCTTTAATTGATACCTGATGAAATGAATACTGACTTTTGGGCCTGGCCTGGGGGATCTTGGAGGCATCTATTGCTCAGGAAGTGACAGACTGACAAACTGTGAGGGTCCCACATAACATTCGATTGACTGCATTGATCTGTGCCCTCTGAGCTCTCTCAAGTTTGCACCAACCAGTCATAGCAAACAAAGTACCAGGCAGAAGATATAATTTAATATAAAAAATACACTAAAATAAGATATTTATATTATTTTTTTATCTTTCAACTTTCATTGAAAGCTGGTGGATAAATAATTGTATTACTTTATCTGCATTTTATTCTTATTCTCCCTTTAACATAATCCTTTTGAATCTTAGTTCTGACCAAAAACCCCACAAATTTCAAAAAAGATAATGCTGAAATGAATTCAAAATGGTACTTGCTTTAAAGTTCATTGTTTCAGGGGGGTTGCATAAGGCCAGACAAGCTGAACTTGAAAGTACAGGTTTGAACCTTTCAGCACAGGTGATATCTGAGATACAAATGTAAAGGCATCTACAAAGAGTTAACTCACCTCTTAAAGGCAGTAAATGATATCTGACTCATCGGGCTATTGCTGAGGGTACAGTAATTGCAAATATTGCTGCAAATGTGGCAACAGAGGAATTTTCAGCACAATTTGGGGGTGCTCTAACTTTCACTCAAAGCAGCACATGGTTTCTCTCAGAACACTCAAGAATACCATGAAAAGGATAAAGACAGAAAAAAACCAACAGCCTCCCACTGCTTCAACTTCCAGTGAGTGGTTTGCACAGTCTCGTCTTTCTACCAAGTTGGAAAAAATTAATTTTGCTAACTAAGCCCATCTTTATGGGAAATATTCCAAGTTTAGGCTACAACGAAGGGAGGCTTTTAATCAATTAAGGTAATTAAGCCATTTTTAAGCCAATTAAGCGCAGTTACTCGCTCTGCAGAGTAATATACGCTGGCCGACAGCTGCTGAGCATCACTTCTGTTGAAATAAACTATTCTCGCGTTACATTTCCCCACAGCGACGGCAAAGTCTCCGATACTTCACACCACGTAGTGCTGCCCTTACCCCCGACACTCGCACTGCGCGGGTGACAACAGCAAACAGTTAATTAAAAGTAGGAAAGAAGGGGGAAAGGCCGCCGTGCCCCGCCGCTGTCACAGCGCGATAAGGGCAGCGGCGGGGCTGGGGCTCTCCTCAGGGCCGCGGGCCGAAGGG
>WEIT01019422.1:377247-440980 GCA_013389985.1 Dryoscopus gambensis | reverse complement strand
GGCGGCCCTGGTGCTCCTGGTCCTGGTTCTGGTCCTGCTCCTGCTCCCCGTGCCCGGGCCCTGCCAGCCGGTGAGCGCCCAGCAGTGATGGGGAAGGCGGGGGTCGTCGTTGTGGAGACGGGCCTGCCCCTGTTGTCAGCGCCCCGCACCGTGGAGGGAGCTCTGAGGGGCCGGGTGGGCGCTGAGGCGAGCGGGGTGGTCTCTGCTCCTTCGGGACAGTGCCACCTCTGGAAAGGCTGCACCGGAGGAGTCGGGGGACTGTGCGGGTCGGGGGATGTCTTTTGGGCTCTGGAGCGGGGTCGTTGCGACCCCTGAGGGAGGGAAGGGAGAAGGTTGGGATGCGGCCCCGCAGGGAGCCCAAAGCCCCGCCCTGGGGCTCCATTTACTGGGGGTCGCTCAGGGGAAGGGGCTGCCTCAGCTTATGCTACAGAGGGGAAAGCCTGGGCTGAGGGTGCTGAGATGGCTTTTGTCCTCTTCTCCCTGCAGAGCTGTGGAGCCAAATGTGGTTGAGGAGGGGGATGGAGCAGGGGCTGGGGGCGGTGGGCAGCGTGGGGCAGGGTTGGTGGGAGCAGCGCCGGGAGATAGGGGAAGGTGCTGCTGCCATATCCCAGTTATCCGGACATCTTTCTCATTGTCTTTTTAAATCAATAATGAATGGAATATGTCATTAGTGTAGTGGAATAACTCACAAAGAGACTATTACCAAGTGCTCTGTGCACAACCATAGGTGATCTTTCCAGAGGAATTGTTTTATTTAAGAGGTTAAAGTTCTTCAGGTTGTTTGGTTTTACTAAAAATGAAACTTGGGTGTTTAGAGGCTGATCATGACCTGCATGAGGCTCTTTGTGGTCTGAGTTACCTTCAGTAGCTGAATCCCTGTTTAGAGTTCATGATTCAGCTTCTCTGTGGCTGGAAAGCCCATGTAGTTGTTGTTAATATGAGTATTTGCATGTACAAATTTAGTGCTGCATTTCTGTGCAATGGAGAAAAGAAACCCATTTCAGTAACAGGACACTCTAATCCAAGAGAAGTTTCCTCTTGCCAGGAAAGAAATGCAGTCCTTAGGACTGGTGATTACAGATGCTCCTTTAGAAGAAAGCTGGTGGAAATCAGCCCAGGTGTTAGTGGCCAATGGCTAACTTCCATGAGTGGTAACAGCTGAACTGGGAAGTTCAAAATTTGGTTTTCAGGTGGACTCTAAACCTGCAGCGGTACCAGACAAGGTACAGGGACAGAACAAACTCCACTTGCATCGTACTCTTTCCTTACGTACTGTAATGACACAGCTCTGTGCTCCCAGACCACAGCAATTAGCTGAAGGGTGCTGAAGGACTGAGGTGGCAGAAGCAGCAAGGTGATCACGGCAGGAAGAGGTTGCCAACCCTCTGTGGCAACCAGAGTGAACAGCAGGAACAATCTCCCTCTCCGGCGCCTCTGTGTCCATGTGGGGCCCTGACCGTGACTTGTGCTTCTTGGCCCTGCCAGTGCGATAGTCCAGGATAATGTGTGTTTTAAGGCATTTCCTGCAGTTTGTCTGCCACAATTTTGCCACGCTGTCGTTTGCTGAAGAGCTTTTAGAAAGCCATTGATGTGTGGTTATGGAAAGGAATTAGTCTGAACCGCGGTTGCCTCGCTCCAGTGACTGCTGTGCCCCAGTCCAGGAAAGCATCCTTGCACCTGCTCTGCTTTGCAGGTTGTTGGAATAGATATTTTTTACTTTTTCTGTAATTTTACTTGCTGCCAGACTTTGATAGAGAGCAGAATAGTTAGTGCAAGCACCAAAGTGAAACCACAAAAATTTGAACTAACAGCCACACAGCTGAATGTCCCACCTCAAATCTTCGGACATGAGAGGTGTAGCACATGCTCTGTGGAAGGTGTGTGTCATGCAATTTAGAAAGTACTTTCTCTTTTAAAATTCATATTTTCTGCACTTGGGAGATGGCAAATGAAGACTGAAAGATGAGGAAGTTGTAACTAACTGTTAATCCAGCTGTAGCCCTATAAACTGGTTAAGCTGCCCACCGGCAGCTCTCCTGCAGGGACAAATGAAATGGAGTGACTCACAGAACACAACGAGGTCTTATTTTATGAAGAATTAAGAAACAAAACCTATTGATTTAGACTTGGCAACTGTTAAGTAACAAGAGCAAAAGTTTCTTTGTTTTTCTATGCTTGGTGCTGCATGTGAATGCATGAAAACAATCTCTCAAGGCAGCTGGCTTTCAGGGTGAAGCTATTGAGTCTGCAAACTTCAGAAGTGTTTGATGCCATTTGTTGTATAAATGGAAGCTAATGGTCTCTTGATGCTTTGAAAAAAAAAAAAAGAGTTAAATCTTGGAGTTACCTCAGTGTTTATTACTAATTAATGGAGTATTATAAGATACTCATTATGTATGCTTGGGCATTCTGGCTGGGGAGTGAATTAGTGGCATTCCTGTGTGAATTCAACTCTGAATCAATTTGTCCTGTATTAATTGGTGTGCTTCAAGGATTTCTTCATTACTAACTCCTGACAGGAGTCTGCTTCTGTGTGGATAGAATTAAAACTTCACGGATTTTCTGTAAATTAAGCCTTGGGTCAGGTGATATTCCTGATGTGCTTTGGGACTCGTTTGGGTCAGTTATACTTAGATGGAAAAACGTGACCTGAATACTGAGTAGGTTCATGAAATAACATCTGTGGTATGAACTCCTGAGTGAATTGTATGAATATTTATTAGCTATAGACTTGGAGTGCCTTATCAATTTAAAACAAACCAAGAACATGCTTTAGGTTTTGAAGCCACTTACAGCCTACAACACAATATACTTTCTCTGCAGCTGTCACAGGGGAATGCTGCTACAGAAGCATCATCATTTCATAATTAGGTTGGTGCAGTAAGGCAGTCAGGTGACTGCCTCTTGGAAGAATAATTTCATGGTTTGATGAAAACTGAGCAAAAGTGAACTTGGTGTGAGTCAGAGGTAGTGCCATCAACTGATAAGAGCAAATCACCCTGCACTGCTTTATTTACATGGCACAGCTTTCGAGAGCTGCCCACGGTGAAACTGTGGTATTGATTTCTCATTCTCTCTCTTTTTCAGGCTGACCCAAACTGAGTTTTTTCTAAACATCATGGGAGAGATTAAAGTCTCTCCTGACTATAACTGGTTCAGAAGCACAGTTCCTCTTAAAAAGGTACGTACATCTTGTGAGTGAAATATCTCCTCTTGTTTTTTTAGGGGGAGAGACTAAGTGTGGTTAGTGCAGAGCAGTTGTGGCTGTGCTTCTGACCTGCTTTATCTCCTGAACCGTTGTCCCACGTGTCGTGTGAGTGCATGAAAGGACACCCTTCATCTTCACATGTGTCTTGGAGGTCATTTCTGCCTGTGGTGGGGAGCAGAGACTCGCAGCTGCTCCTGCCATCCTGGTGCCAGCCGTGCTTGAGGAGGGGGCTCCAAGGGAGTTGTGTGTGCTGGGCATCACGTACGTGGCTTCTCAGAGCTGCCTGTGTGCACTGGACTGAGCAGCCAGAGCCACCTCCACTGTTCCTGCGCATTGTCCTCGGGCCAAAGCAATGTCCAAAGGCAACTTCCCAGCAGTCAGACTGCACACAGGGTCCTGAGAGTGGGAATATCCTTAGCTAAGGTGGAAAAACTAATTTCTTCTGCTCAATCACACTGTCCAACCTTTCTTCTCTTGCTTGGATTTCCCCACTTCCTTTCACTGAGCCACAGGAGAATGTTTGAGGTGTGCAGGGCTCCAGCCTGTGCTCTCTGCTTGCCGAGTGGCAGAGGGCATGCAGTGCAGTAGTAGTGTGTAACTCCTGACCCAGTAAAGCACTCGTGTACCTTTTGCAGGTCAGGCTTGCTGGGGCTGTGGTTACAGAATGACCTGCAGCAGCCCAGACTGCTGCCAGACGGAGGGACAACCCTGTCTTTACACCCAGCTGCAAGCACAGTCACTGCTGTGGCTGCACAGGCTGAGCACTCAGTGTCCTGTCTAGCCTGGGGTGTGTTATAGTTTGGTTTTGGGCTAAGCTGACTTTGGTGTGGTTCCCTTATCTGGGTGGCGTTTTAGGCTGCAGAAACACCTTTAGGGAAGGGCTGTAGGAGTCTCATTAATTTTTGCCACTTTGTGTCTTCTCTAGATAAGAAAGGTGCATTGCTGTTGACTCCACATGCTCTGTCAAGGCTCTGGCTGTCCATCTGCTGGGTCTATTTGTGCCACACTGTTGCCTTCAGGCAGTGCCTCACTGGGTCACCAAAGCCAGGGGCCAGTATTTCAGCAGAAAGATATGTGGGTGCTCTGAGGCTCTGCTTTGTGGGATGCAAGGTGGTGAATGGAAGGAGCTGGAGGTTGTGGTTCCAAGGAATGTGGTGCTGCTGCAGCTCAGTGTCAGCATCCATTGCCTTCAGCTGCTGCCACTGCTCAGGGTTTCATAACTGGGGACATGTGTAAACTGAAGCTGATGGTGACCTGGTGACCTTCAGACTTGGGAATGCCTTACCCTTTCTGTCTGCTCAAAAGGCAAATGATGCCACTGTGGTGAATGGGGGGTATGAAGAAGGTAGAAATAAACAAACTAGTCCTGGTTACTGGAGAGAAAATTTTTTAAAAAGCCCAATTTGAAAATGTAATTAAGCTCTGAAGCAGTCTTTGGGAATACATTTGCCTGCATTATCCCCCCAGAAGTGTAGAGCATGTGCAGTACAGAGAAAGGAATGACCAGCCTTGGTTACTGCAGTGAGGTCAACCTAAGGAAGCAGAGCCAGAGCAGTTTGTTTGAGAATGTGCTGAGATGTTTCTTCTGACAGGCACAGGAAATGCACAGCTCCATCCTCCTTCCTGTCCCGGTCAGATATAGGAAGTACAGCACAGAAAATAACATTTTTTAGCTAAGTCTCGTGCTTTGCCTGTGTGCCTCCATTTGCATACACCACCCGCTCTTATCTGAGTCCTTCCTAAAAGTTTTCATCAAGGGACACCCTGGCCCTGCTAAATAGTTCTGCTCTTTGTTTTGAGGCAGTGCAGATTTTACCTTTTATGTGAACTGTAGCTGATCTTGATCAATCAACCAGAAGAAGAAGAAGGTTGGTGACCTCCCAAGTCAGCAGTTAACCACACTGCTGCCTACGCAGCTCAGGAGCTGGAGTTAAACGGTCCAGCATGTGGCTAGAAATCAACTAGAACAAGTGCTTAAACCATTGATTCACTGTCTGGGCTCGAGAAAAGAAACCTTATCTCTCAGCCTCAGCCTTCTTGGCGTGAACTAACTTTGGTGTTGTTATTTCAAAGAGTATGGTCTGCCTTTGGAAATACTCCTAAAGGTAAACTTGGTAGTAGCCACCCTGAATGGATCCAGCATTGCTGATGGAATGACAGCTGAGAACAGCAAAGCCTGGAGCCCAGGGCTTGTGTGCAAGGAGTTGTCTTGGTGGGGATTGGGAGGGCTTTTGTACAAGGTTTATGTTTAAATGGTTTCAGTGGTCTGGAAGCTCTGGTATGCAGTCTGTCTTTTTTTAATAGGGACTTTAGAAAACAACGTTATCATGTGATTCCTCACATGCTCCCAGAGCCTGAAATACTGGCTTTATTAGGAGCAGATTTGTTAGTCAAGCAAATCTGATTTGTGATACACTGTTCTCCTCTGACTGCTGAGAAGCTTAACTGCTGGGTTGGAAAAGCAAATTGTGCTTGTATATTACTGTTCAAAAAGCTATAAAATCTCAATGAAGAGGAGATGATTTCTGGCTGCTTGACTGAAGCTTCCTCCAGAGGTTTGTGTTTGTTGATCTGGTACAAGATGCAGCTTCTGCTGGGTTGTGGAGTCGAAAGAACATCTGGAATATAGAAAGCAGTTTCTGGTAGAACAGGCCCTGTCAAAACAAGTCAGGCTTTGGTGCTGCTAGAAAAGAAGACCCAATTCTTGCACTTTTGAAGATGCTAATTATGCTAGGACTTGTAGTACTGTATGAGGAACTGCTCATAAAGGATAGCACCTCGTGTGTGAATAATCTCCCTCAGCCAGCTGTGTCCTGGGCAATCCAGATGCTCCTGAGATGCTGCCAGATGATGGAAGCATTTTTGCCTCCAGGCCAGCCTTGCAGTGCTGCTCTGGGAGTTGTGCATGTGTTTCTGTTTCTGGCAGGCACCTGTAAGTGTTTCATATCAATAATTTGTGGTGATCTGCTTAATTCTGTAGGTCTGCATGGATCCAGACTTGTAACATCTTCTGTCTGTGGGTGCAAATATCAGTGGTTGTTTAAAAAGCTGTCCCTGGGGCAGTGCTGGCTCTTCCAGCCTCCAGCTGCTGCTCTTGGTACCCTGACCTCCTGGGTCTCTCCTGAGCACGGTGGCTCCTTTTCCTGAGGTGCAGTTCATTATCCAGCTTATGTCAGGATGCACAAAATATTCTGTCTAATGGTGTGCAGCCACAATTCTGTTCCAGCTGTATCCACATTGTCATTCCAGTTAGAAAACAGCCTGAACGCTATTGTGAAGAAGAGTAAAAGAAGGTCTTGAGTATTACATTTACTAGATGTTGGAAATTTCTAGAAGCAATCCTGGAAGCTGGCTGAAGAGCCTCACTTGTCTTGTGTTTCCTCTCCCCTCTGTGCCTCTCTTTCCAGATAATAGTAGATGATGATGACAGTAAAGTCTGGTCACTGTATGATGCAGGACCAAGGAGCATTCGCTGCCCACTCATATTTCTCCCTCCTGTGAGTGGAACTGCAGATGTGTTTTTCCAGCAAATTCTGGCACTGACTGGATGGGGCTACAGAGTTATTGCTGTGAGTATTCTCAGTCCTGTGTCAAAGGTGGTATACTTGTGCTTGTTGCTCTCATTAGAAGTTGGTTTTGACTTAGGGAATCCAGCAAAAAACTTTATGCTAAGCTGCACTACAGAGTAGTTAGCACATGGATCCAGGCTGGAATATGCTTTATGTCCACAGCAGCATTTACCCAAAACCTTGTGCATGCACAGTGTTAACTTCTCAGCCTACTTTTCCCCTTACGTGTCCTGGACACAAGTACTTTTTGCCTCGGGCTGCATCTTTGTTAGCCCTGAGGCAAAGACATGAGTTAGTTCAAGGTTTGCATGTTTTCCGTAGGGATGGTGGTTCTCAGCCTATATAATAGCTGCAGATGCTATGTCACTCCTTAATTCCCACCAGCCTGCTCTTCTGGGGCTTCTCAGCTCCTGAGCTGCACTGAAGTGGTTGATTTGTACAATACATTAAACAGCCTGGCTTTAGGGAGTACCCTGTCTCTTGCAGCATTTAATGATTTCTGTATCTGTTACATGCTACAAAATAGCTGAAGAACCATTGCAGCCTCCCCTCCCACTGATCCCAGAGTAAGGCAGTGCTGCACTTTCCCCAGCAAACTCTTCTCTGTGGCACTTTGTGTGTTTTTGTGTAACTGAGGGGGAGCTGTTTGCACCCTTGGGCTCTGGGGACCTTGAAGAGGAAGTTCACGATACCTGTTGCTGTCTTGAAACCATTAATGTGAGAACTGGTACAACTTTGAAGCAGATTGATCTCAGCCAGTTTTTTCTAACTTTTTATTATTTTAGTTGCAGTATCCGGTGTACTGGGATCACCTGGAGTTCTGTGATGGATTCAGGAAACTCTTAGACCATCTTCAGCTAGATAAAGTGAGTGCTCAGAGATGGGGAAGTGGACGAATCATTGCAATAAAAACCTGATGTTTGAAAGAGTCTCATTTAAGAGCCGGTATAAAAAATAGGATACAGAAATACAGCCTATAAATAAAGAGGCTGTGTTGCAATTTCACATTTGAAACTGGTTTATTTTTGAAGGTGAATGCCCTTGGGAATTGTCATACTTGGCCTAAATTCAGCTGCTATCCCAGGCCTATTAAATTGTATGGGTTAAGTTCAGTTTTTTGTGAGATCCTGTGGAAGTTATCCTTCCTAACTCACATAATACAGAACACTACGGTCGAGTCTCTTGGACTGGAATAGCTATGGAAAACAAAGTGAAATGTTCGAGTTTTTTCTTAAGCTTGATGAACACAAAGAAATTTGCGCTGTGGATATGTGGGAAACATTTCCTTCTGTTAGTATTTATCACATTTATATTTCACATAAAACCAGGAGATGAATGGAACAGCAATTCTTTCAAAAAATGGGTTATGAGGACAAGGTAAACTTGAATGACCTATTTTTGTAATGAAGCACTGTGATCAGAGGTCACTTTTCATCATCTGTTTGTTTTTGTTTGTTTGTTTTTTTTTTCCTTGCATTAGGTTCACCTTTTTGGAGCTTCTCTGGGAGGCTTTCTGGCTCAAAAGTTTGCTGAATACACACACAAATCTCCCAGAGTCCAATCTCTGATCTTGTGTAATGCCTTTAGTGACACTTCTATTTTCAATCAGACGTGGACAGCAAACAGGTAAAGAAGACTGAGACAAGCAAGCAGACTCATGGCATTAATTCTTTTGCAATGAAATGTCACACTGATTAGTTGCATATGTGTCTAACCTGATTGCAGCCTGGGGGAGGGAGGTGTGGGATGGAATACTTGTGACTTTTAAAGGCACACCACCAGGAGAATGGAACTGTTAACAATTGAGAGTGTGGAATTGGACAAATTGTTCTGTGATCCTCTGTGGATATGTGGTCAGATTTATGAACTCTGCCTGTTGTCAAACAAAACTATTTAGAGCAAAAAGAGTGTTGTTCACCATGTTTAAAATATACTCTTGCCATGTAAAACTAAAAGCTGCTCAGAGCATTTCAAGCATCAAGCTGCCAGGTTTTCCATCTCTGTGCTTTTGAAGCTTCTTCAAGGATTTCATCTGAGGTTAAAGCACAAAGTCTATGTGAGGAAAGGGAGTATTTACAACACAGCATCCTGATGTTGAGTCCTTGGTGCTTGAAGATATTGTTACATCTTATTTCTGTTTTAGCTTTTGGCTGATGCCTGCTTTTATGCTGAAAAAAATTGTCCTTGGGAATTTTGCATCTGGTCCTCTAGATCCTGAAATGGCCGATGGGATTGATTTCATGGTGGACAGGGTAGGTAGCTGTGTACTCTGATGGTTGTGGTGTCACTGTAGATTTACTCAGTGCGAGGTTGTAGATACTTCTGCTGCTTTCTTCATTCACTGACCCAGGAGGGAGGAATGAGAAGTGGCTCTTTAGCAGATGTTGACTGTCACAACAGTTTAACTGATGCACTGACCCTCTACCTTAGTTCTGTTTATTTGTGTAGATCAAGAGAGGGAGTTAAGGAACAGAGGTGGAAGAGAAGAAAGTGCTGGGATAGAGCTGTAGGCCATGCTCTGGGGGCAGGAACAACTAATGGAATGTGGTTTAAGCATTTGTCTCATGCAGAGTAATACTAAATTGGAATTACAACCTTCATCTCTTTGAAACTATCTTCTCCTTGGCTGTATTGTTAATATTGCATTAACTTCCTGCAGTGAAATATGTTGTTAATCAGTGTTTCTCTCTACTGCAAGCTGGAGAGCCTGGGCCAGAGTGAGCTTGCCTCAAGACTCACCCTCAACTGCCAGAACTCCTATGTAGAACCTCACAAAATCCGAGACATCCCTGTAACCATTATGGATGTAAGTTCATCTCAATTTTTAATTAAACAGTATTTCCTTCCCTTGGCAGGTGGGGCCATGATATTCACTTAGCAAGCATTTGCAGCATGTACCTTGCTATTTAGGGAAGCCTTCTACTGACTGGGCAACGCTGTGCCTCCTCAGTGCTACATTGTGAATTGGATATTCTGCACAGTAACAAAGCTGTATGTTTCAGTATCACAGGATTGGCTTTCTAGCTGTTGATGCCCAGGTTTACTTGTTTTACTTACTCATTCCATGAGGAAACTGAGGGCCTCTTCTAGAAGCAGCATGCAACCAGTCTGATGTAACAACAAAATCTGAGGTTCAGAACTCACTGCTGGGACTTGTTCCGTAGGTGTTTGACCAAAGCGCGCTTTCGACGGAAGCAAAAGAAGAAATGTATAAGCTTTACCCTAATGCTAGAAGAGCTCACCTCAAAACAGGAGGCAACTTCCCCTACCTCTGCAGGAGTGCTGAGGTCAACCTGTACATTCAAGTGAGTTCCTTCATTCAGTCTATGAACGTGTTTAGCCACAACAGCAGAAGGAAACTCCTGTTTTGAGCTTGCTTTTGTTTCTTAACTTCCCTGAGTCTGTGTGCTCTCTGCTGCTGATACCAAAGGGCAGGGCTGGGAGCAGCTGTGTCCATGCTCGGCCAGCTTTGGGGGTTTTCTGTCTCTGAACTCTTGTACTTCAGAGCCATGGTTTCACTCTCACAAAAGCTGCTCAGAAGGAATGTTTCTCTTTTACCAAAACACTGTGCTCCTACACCTGTTTCTGTGTTACTTCCCGTGTCAAACAGATCCATTTGCTGCAGTTCCATGGTACCCGGTACGCAGCCATCGATCCCTCCATGGTCAGTGCAGAAGAGCTGGAAGTCCAAAAGATCAGCCTTCACACCAGCAACGAGCAAGAAGGGCAGTAGGCTTGGGAGTGCCAGTGAAACAGAGGCATTGGTTTGGTGGTCTTCCTGTGTACAATCAACTGTTCCCACTCTGCCTTTTCCCTTGTGTTAGCCGATTATCACTGTGTGATTCCAGCAGGATCAACAGTCGGTGAACTACCCATGGACAGCAACCTCCAGCAGTGTAATGGGATAGATCTGTTTAATTTCTAGTCTTTGGATTCAAGGAAGCATCTTCGGAGACTACACTTTTAAAAATAAAGACATTTTTTCTACCAAAGTCTTCACTCTTAAGCAGAACGGTATTTCTTTTTATATTTTTCACTTGGCTGTAAATATTACCACATGCAGATAGTGTACTTAAAAGCTGACATATATTTTTGTTGAATATTTGATTTAAAAGATGTTTAAGTGTCAACCATCACTTGTTTGCTTCGTACATTGTGTTGTAAGTTAGTTTGTTTCTATTTGAAATAAAGTATTTGAATTTTTAACTTTCTTGCTGCTTAAAAATGGTTTTCAATAAAACCTCACTTTCAGCAAGTGTCTCTTGTTTTGACTCCAAGAAAACAGCAGCTGAGCTCACTGCAGTCCTGCTTTGCCTCTACAGCCACCTCTGGAAATGAAGAAAAACACTACCACCTGCTTGAAGGTTGTACTGGTTTAGCTCTAAGTAAGAATGCTGTAGTGTTTTTTTAATAAAGATGACAAGATATAACTTGCAACTTTAAAGGGTAAAATCTAGATTTATTGAAGTAAAGACATTTTCCCCTTGAGATGCTGTAAAAAATAAATATGAAGGATTACATGACAAATTGGTACATAAAGAAATTATGTCTGTCTGAAGCTGTGCAGGTAGTCTTGAAAAGATGGTTTGAAAAGGTTAGAGTCACCTATTTGATTTATAAACAGTACATGTTAATGTACATTTATAAATGGTATGTATTAATGTTCTTCTCGAACTTTTTGTGAAGAGTCAAAGCATTAAAGATCACAGTCCCTATGGTTCCAAAAGGACCAAATTGTAGCTTTGATTTTGCTTAAGTTCTCCTCTTATGGTGGGATTTTATGGGCACACCTAAGCCATGAGTGACAGACACCCCCCACAGATAAGGTAAGTAAAGAACATTCCTCAAAACAAAGGCTTTGCCCACATTAACTTAAAAAAATGACAATTAAAAGTTTATATACAAAAATGTGCTGTAGACAAGTTACAGTAAAACTGCAGTATGACAAGTGAGGCTCGCCCACCAAATTCTCATTACAGTACCCAGACCATAGGAAATTGCTGATACAGAACTCCCTTGTGTGTAGAGGCATTTTTGACCATGAGCATTTGTTTTACCCTTGTCATTTCCTGTCCAGAAGGATGCAGTAGTGCCAGCTGTATGTGACAAGAAGCCCTTAGGTTGCATCTGCCTTCTCTCAGTAGCAGAGAAGTGTTTCTCCTGTAGCTGTGAGACCAGCTGAGGATGCTCCTGGTGTTACATTGCTGTGCACTTCCGTGGAGAGGTGGAGTCTGCGTTTGCTTTTTTCCGGATACTTTCTGTAAGAGAACGATCTGCTGCACAGAAATATAAAGCCACGGCAGGATGTGTTCATTTATCAAACTTAAGAGATGACATGTAATGGAAGCAAGGGGGCAGGGCAGGTGCTCTCAGCTCATGTGAATTGGCTTCACTGAAGTTTTCCTCTCTGTATGTTGTCTAAGCATAGAATTTGGTAAATTGATTCAAATAATGCTCAGTGTGCGTTATTTGAAGGAAGACAAAAGCATTACCTGCTAAATCTCTTCTCCCGATCCCCACCAGGCCTTCATACAGTCCCTTGATTGGATTTTCTCCTGCAGTGATCACACCATGGAGCCAGATCAGCAACATTCTGTGGCCGTGTTCCCTGTAGCTTTTAGTGCCTGTCAGGATCAAACCACAGATGAAATCTGGCACTCGGCGTGCATGGCCCTGACCACAGCAGATTTCTGCACTGGTGGGCTTGCACACCCCTCCCTCCTCTTTGGATTTTACTGGGAGGCTGTAAAGCATCATTTTAATTCCTGGTTGTGATGTGATTGCTGGATTTGTGTGGAACTTAATGGAGTGGCTATTGTTGCACAACCTTTCATGGCAATACAGTTTCTGCCTTCAGAGCACAGCTTGGCCCCTTGCTCCCATCATCCAACCTACAGAGTCCTTACAACAGCCAAACTAGCAGTGATCTGCTTCTGACCCTCAGACCCTGCTTCTGCTAATGTATTTCTTAAAGAATTCACTGCCTTCTTGCTTCTTAAAAAAAAAAAAAGTAAAACCAGCAAGTTTCTTCTGTTCTATAGACCAAGAATTGTAGCAAGAACTCACAGGCCTGGCAAGTGTCTCATAAGCAGTGAGCAAAGAATGACTAATTCCCCTGTTTGCATGCTTTATTCCTAGACAAATTACAGTGTGTAGGTAATTCTAAATTCAGTAAAACCAGAATTTTTAGCCTAATCTTTTGGTTGCTTTAAATAAACCAACTGGTTTTCTTCATGCTTTGCTCTTACTGCAGCTTTATCTCCTAGAAACAAAGTCCAAAGGAAGAAAGGAAAATACCTGGGAAGTTTTTTTTATACCTGTCCATTGTTGCTCAATGGCCCTAATGTGGTCGTCTGTGAATTTCCAGTAATGTGCCAGATTCTTCCATTCCCCAGGTTTGAGGTACTTAGTGGCTAATCTCCACATGACTGAGCGAATGTGCTGTGTTTCCAGCCTGTGATCCTGCTTAAAGGTCAAGTGCTTTGCCACCCACAAGCCGGAGTCGCTGTTCAGGTTCTCCTGAAAAGCCAGAACAGGGGGTTCAGTCGGGTGCTGCAGCAGTGCCTGTGGTTCTGCAGCCTCCCACATCCTCAGCTCTGTGGTCCCTGCGAGTTCCTTCTGGCACAGCTCCTTTTTTTATTCTCTTTATTCTCATTTCACTCTGTACTAATCAGGGTTAAAATTCAGTTAATGGCCACTTCACTGTGGAAGCCCATTTGGATCACAATTTGCATTTCTACATTGCCTTTTATCTGGGGTTTGGTGCAGAATCATTTAATTAAATCTCCTGCTTCCCTGCAACATCAGCTCATGCTCACAGCCCTTACATGCCAGGCTGCAAAGAGGCTGAATGACATTCCCTAGGGCTGCATGGGAAGCCAGTGCAAGGGCCTGATATGCAGAGCATTACTCCTGAAGCTGCACCTGAGCTACAGGCACATGCCCTTCTTTCCTTCCTTTTCTTCCCCCTCTAGAGCACCAGTATGGGAAGACACCCAAAATCTCAAGAACACACAAGGGATATGACATTTGGCTGTACTTTCAGCTCACTCTGCTCAGCTTGGTCTGGGCACAGGCTTGGGGTAGGCAGGGTTTCAGAGGGGAGACTGGGGCTAAGAGGCAGCACTTTGTGGGAGAAGTTGGTTGTATAACTCCAACAGGAGCTGTCTCCTTCCACTGCTGAAAAACTCTCAAAATCTCATTTGGTGACCTCAGGCCAAGCATTTTCCCGCTCAGTCCTTCAGTTTCTCCTTCTGGGAAGAGGAACTAATTCTATTCCTTTGGGAGCAGCTGTTAAATAATTTTTGGAAACCCCTATTCCCATCAGTGCAGCCTGGGATTTCTAACAACAGAGGCCTTTTTAAATAAGGAAAGCCTTAAGCAGATGCTCTTGGCATGGTGAGGACTTCTGTTTTTCTCAAGTAAGGGGATGAAAATAGAGATTGGGCTGTAACAGGATGTCCTGTATTTCTTTTCCTTTGACAGCTGGTATGTGGAGTCTCAATGGAGAGGAGAAAGCACAGGGGCTGTTGTGTAAGCTGCTCACCTTCTCCCATTTGTAAAATCGATCGGCTTTGATAATCATGTCTGCCAAGTTGATGTGATTGCCTCGGGCAGCGACATCCAGAGATGTTTTCCCTTGCTGAAATCAGAAAGGGAAAATGAGCTGCGAAAGACTTCGCACCTTAGGAAGTACAATCTCCGTGCCCACCCAGCATCTGCAGCAGCAGGCACATGGACTATTGAGTACTGCACCCAGCCAGGACCTATTCTCCACCTGTGAACACCTCTGATGTGAGCTGGTGTCAAGCTCCTGTGTTCAGGGCACGCGGAGTGGTTTTCCAGGCTCTGCAGCATCTCCTCTGTTGCTACAAGGGATCTGCCTGTTTTGCAGGAGCCACTGAAAAAGCTTCCTGCAACCCACCAGCCGTAAGAGGACCAGCTCAGCTCTGCAATCCAAGGTATTTCATAGCCTTCTGCACAGCAGGTTTGCTGACACATGAAACCCAAGTGATTTATACAACCTCGTTAACTTTATAGGCTCCAGATACACATAATTAGAAATGGTCTCCTAGGAGAAGCACAGGCTGATGGGACTATGAAAATGTGACTATGTTCCTTTCATGAATATGATTTTGGATCGGGCAGGGGGAGATTTGTATTTCTATCTAAAATCAGAAGGCAGAAAAGGAAGAGATTTGAAAGTTGCATGAAGGCAAGCAAGCCAGCCCAGGCACCAGGCATACCAGGAAGAACAGTTCTAGCCTCAGATGTGAGCAGAAACCCAACTGGATACAGAAGAGTGTGAATGTGTCCCCTGTGCTGAGTGTCACTGCCATTCCACAGAGTGCTGGAAGGTGGCAAATATTCACCTTAGCTGAAAGCCAGTTCAGCCAGGTGGCTTCAAGTCCGCACTTGCTCTCACCCACTTCGAATGGCAAACACTGTTTTAATCTCTGCCCAAGGCCCTCCAGCATTTTCTGGGCATGTACTACATTTTCAGGATACTTGCAATTCATTCTGTTGATTTTATTAGATAGCAAAAGCCCCAGAATTGTGCCAGATCTATACCAAACAGATCCTCTCAACCTATTAGAACATATGTGCTGTAATTTTTGAAGTATATTACTCATCGTTATTTGAGGAAATCTTTGATATGGTAGTACAAGTAGAAAGAACTAAAACAGCTTTGAGAAGGGAAGTGTTGTTTATTGTGTGAACTATTTTCTACCTAAGAACCAGTCACTTCTTTCCTGGAAAACACATCATAATAACCTACTCAGCCGTGTTTAAAGGCCTTATCCCTGGCAATATCTAGATTTTAGTATTACTAGCTGTCCTTGAAAATTATGAAAACCACTGGCAGAGACTATCTATGTATATTTTCCCTCCATACCCCCACTGAATCTGTTTCACCCATGGAGACCTTTACCTTGTCTGTTAGCTTCAGATTAACTCCTGCAATGAGAATCATCTCAGCAATGTCCTGCCTGCCGTGCTCCGCAGCGATGTGGAGCGAGGTCTGCTGCCTCTGCAGAAGGAAGGAGAAAGGACTACACTTCAGAGAAGGACAAGTGTGAGGCTGGAAGGACAGAACACTACCAGAAGGAACCTTGGGACTCTTTAATGGAAACTAGTAAAATCAAACATAAAATGTGTCAATTTTACAGTGTCATCAGGAGAGAACATAGCTACAAGTAGGAAAATTAACCAAAACAAGTTACACAAAGCCCCTCATTCAGAAAATTACAATTTAGTGAGACAACCAGCTACCTCCAGGCTTGCCTCCTATTCTCAGCCCTCCAAACATTTTGCAGAGTATCTTCCAGCTTGAAATTTCTCCTACCTGCTTCCAGTAAGGAGGAGAGAGCCTGACTATGCAATGTTGCAGGGGACACAGCACAGCTCTCACGTTGACTGCCATCAAGCAATTACCTCACTGAAACACTCAGAATCAGTTCACAGGTTTCACATTTCCTAAGCTGCGCTTCCACGTTCTCCACATTTTAAAGCACTCCTCTTTAGTCCTGTCCCCAAGGTGATAAAATCCCCCATGAAACTGGTTCACATTTCAAAGACAAAGAACAGGAGCTGCAGTCTTACATTATCTTGAATGTCAAGGTCACACTCTGCACTGATGAAGAGCTTCACCATGGCTGGGAAGTTCTGCAGGACTGCGATGTGCGTTGCTGATGCATTTTGCTGTGGAAAGAAGATCTTGCACTTAGGGAGAGCTTAGCTCACAGCACTGAAAGGACCTGCTCTGCCCAGCATGTCCTATTCTATCACAGCAGCAGTCTGCACTGGGGGATGATGGGGATACTGCAGCACTAGTCCTTCCACGGTTCTTTGTGCTCTTGAGCAGCTCCACAAACTGGTTTTACCCTTTTGTTAGTCGTGAGAGCCTAGAGAGGAACTCACATGATTGAGAGCATCCGTATGGATTCCTGCATCCAGGAGGATCCTGGCTATCTCCTCATAGCCATGCAGTGCTGCGTAATGAAGGCAGTTCATCTTTTTCTGAGGCAAGTCAGAAGAGAGAAGTGTTAGTCAGGGATTCACCCCAGAGGCTGCAGTTTGTTACAGACTATCCACAGAGAGCTCCCTGCTCCCTCCTGAGAGTCCTACGGCCCTGCACTGACAAATTCACGGGGATTGTCTCCAGCCAAACCAGTCCCAGGGAGCTTCACCTGCCCCTTTGTACAAAACCACGTTTACCTTCCTCTGAACTCCCTGTGCTATTCCTGAATGCAGGGCTCCACACGACCTCTCTCTATAATGGGTGACCTGGGAAGCCACAGGTCTGGGCATAAATCCACAAAGTAGGGTTTGGGAATGGAATCACCTCCATGGAGCTAACCTGGGTTTGGGCATTGACATCAGCACCCACTTCCACGAGCAGCTTCACGCAGTGGCTGTGTCCCCCCTCAGCAGCCAGGTGCAGAGCCGTGAGTCCTTCCTGCACAAGGCAAGAAAGGACACAAGCAGCATTTCGGTAGACAAGGCTGAGACAGAGCAGCGGAATGAGTCAGATTCTACCCCATCTTTTGAATCCATGACATGTTACAGTACCAGTTCTGAGGGCCAGGGATCTCCAGCTGATTGTTAAGAAAATAGAGGACACAATTATCTGCCGTGCACATACCAGAGTACTGCTCTGTCCTGAATGTCACTGGCTGTGGGCCACAAGACAGTCATTGTGTTCACTATCTTTCCTCCCCTCCAGCCCGTCAATAAACCAAAAAGGATTTCACATGGACAGTGAAGACAAATCATTTTCCTGGAATAGCTCAGAGACAGAATTGGAAACCTGTGACCCTCAATCACTGGTTCTCCCTGCTGAGGGTTGCAGCTCATTTCATTACAAGAAAACAGAAGCAAGCAGAATTCCTAAGTGATTTAATCTACTTTAATTATTGCTTTTTGCACAAAGGGCAGCTCATCTGGGGGTAGACAAATGTAGCAGTTACCACACAAGGTGGCTCCCCCTTTCCTCCAGATCATAATCACAATCAAATACACTTTTCAAAGACAGTAACCAAATTAGACTAAAAAAAATGCTGATAAACTTAATTGGGAGTATGCCCTGGAATAAGTAACAATGATACTAAGCCAATATTTGCTATCTAAATCATTAACTGTGTTCCAGCCACATAATTTTCCAGAGCGGATCTGTCAAAAGAGAGATCTCAAACAGAAGGTCCATATGTTCAGTGACTAAGTCAATACTTTAAAGCTTGGTGAAGTTTAGTTTAAAACACACTCAATAACCATTTAGGCACTTGAATGTACAAGGGTCAGGGAGAGAAAGGGAGATTAAATGGAGTGATAAGGTCGGCAAGCAGATACAGCAGGAAGAGAAGGCAACACTTTAAAGCTGGAAATCGGTCCAAGATGGATGTCGCCTTTCACTGATACTCTGCAAGTGTGACCTGCATTTACCCATGTAGGCTTTAGATAAAATCAGCTATTTTCTAGATCTTTCCTGTCAATACTGACTTTTCAGCCTGATGACTGTGGCAGGAGAGTATTTCTAGGGAGGAAAAGGGCAAAACTGATGTGGTTTTGATTTAATTTAAATGTACTTACTGAGTTTTTTTTGTCAAGGTCCACTCCAACATCTATAATCTTCTCCAGCACAGAGAGGTGTCCATTTTTAGCAGCTAAATGCAATGCTGTATTTTCTTCCTGAAAGTAAACATTACTTTATAAATATATGTCTCACAGGACTGAGTGTTCATACACCACAACCTTGCACAGAGTATATCCAGTGTGGCTGAAAAGGAGGTTGTAACCAGTAGCACGAATCTGAAGCAATCTTCCTACAGTTGCAGCAGTGAAGGAAGAACCCCAGCTACCTTAAACTGGAGCATGGTCCAGCAGGCTTGCTGTGCGTCCTGCCTGAAAAGTTCTGGAGAGAAATCATGAACTGAGTAAGCAAATGGCTTAAAGTGGATAGGGAAGAAAAGTCTTGACATATCACAGCCATAGTTACAACTGTAGACAACTTGCTGGCATGAGCCTCATTTGCGATCCTGTTCCCTGGTTTTCATGTCCCCTAATCCTTAGACTTCACTTCCCTTGCACGTGGTTTTGTGCCCGTACCTTGTCTTTGGCACTGTGAGAACAACCCAGTCGAATGAGGAACTCCACCACCTGCAGCTGCCCGTACTCTGCGGCCAGGTGAAACGCTGTCCTGTCCATCTTTGAAAGGAAACAGAGAAACACGGTCCACAAGGCTCAGAAAGCACAAGATCAGATCATCTGCTGCAAGAAGCTTGACCAGAGCCAGAATCCCCATCATCCCTAAGCTCACTCTGCAGGAAGACTTCTGGGAGTAGTGTCTGACTCTGATTCTCTTCCCAAGACCAAGGGCAACATTCCTGCTAGAGCTCAGCAAAGCAAGACCAGACCTCATGAAACAAAGCAATGAAGAGCCTTCCTACCTTATCTGTCTCATCCACACACACATCCTCCAAGTCCTCCATGATGAACTCCATGACCTGGATGTGTCCCCTCTGAGCCGCACAGTGGAGCAAGTTCCTGCCATTCTGGAGAGGAGATAAAGGACTGCTCATATAACAAGTCCAAGACTGTGGGCCAGTCAGTCTCTTTTGTCAACCTGTTCCAGTCAGCAAAGACCCATTTCATCCCTCCCTGCACCTCTAGTGCTAAACTTCCTTGTGCTGCAGACAGCAAGTTATGACTGAAATATTAATGCTCCTTTTCCCAGCCAAGGTCTGCATTAGAATACATGGACTGCTGTTTACTGAATCCATTTCCCATTTCTGTAACACCTTCCCCATCAGCACTGCACAACCATGAGGTGAGGAAGCTGTGTGCATCTCTAGAACTCAAATTATTACACCTGTTTTAGGGATAAGTCAGAGTGCAGGTGGCAGTCCCCAAAGTAGGTGCTGTCACACACGACTGAGCTCACAGGTATGCCTTTCTCTGTCCTCCAACACTGTCTAGAGCCAAATGATGGGGAGACTCTCACCCTATTGACACGGTTAATCTTGGCCCCAGCACTGATGAGGATCTGCAGGACTTGAAGGTGGCCAAACCAGGCAGATAGGAGAAGAGCATTCATTCCAAACTGGGCAAAAAGAAGAGAGATACAGTTAAACTGCAGCTACCACCATCCCCACCCTGGAGGGAAGCTGCCCCCTTAGCTTAATGAAGTTTCCAAAATCTATTTGTTTCTCACTGGTATATCTTTTAGCTGCACTTTCTCCAAGTATTATTATTCCTATCACAGATATTCACAGCAGCTGAGCAGAGACCTGCCTCTTGGCAGCTACTACATATTTAACGGTGTGTATTAGCCTGGCTGTATGGGGGAGAGAAAACTTGTTGGCTGTCACTGTCATCCCACAAGCCCCATCAACACAGCCAGAAGAAGCCAAGCATCCCCATGCTCTACGGAAAACTTCACAGATTCTACCAGCCTATTCCAAGTCACTGTACATGCAAGGAAAAGGCCAAAATACAGAGCACGGACACGTGCAAACAAGGCTTGCTCCAGCCCCTTGCTCAGCAGATGCAGTATGTCACCCTGTGCCACCCACCCAGGGCTGAGGTGCAGTCTGTAACTGCTGGCCTAGCATCCAGTCCCCAGCGCTGCCCCAACACTGAACACATCTGCAGCACATGCAAGAGAGAGTTGCCTTTGTACACTGTCTTCGTCGTCCACAGGGACGTCGTGATCCAGGAGCAGTCGCACAGCATCCACGTTCCCTGCTCCCGCAGCCCAGTGCAGGGCAGTCCGGTCGGTCTGAGAGGGAAGGACAGAGACAGGGAAGGTTGATGTGTGTAAAATGTGTGCATCTACCAGCCTTTCTGAAGGCCAAAATATCCTTGGCCATGTGTGGAGCCAGATTTTCTCACACTGTGCAGGGTTTTCTTTGGACACAGCCCTGGTCTTCTTTGGACACAGCCCTCTGTCTCTGCTCTCTGTCAGGCAGACAGGTGTTAGTCACCTTCTACTCAGAAACTGCAGTTCTATAATGACACTATATGTGTCATTAGCATGCAGGACTATAATGACAGCACAGAGTAAAGAACACTGCTGACCATAAAGGGGAAAACTGAAACACTAGGGATGGGTGCAATCCTGTATTTCCATTAACCTCATAGTCAACAAGGAAAGACCTGCACCAGAAACAGAGTTTGTCCCACAGCCTTGCTGTACAGTGATAGCAAAATCAAAGCCTTTCATGGCAATCATGTCTATCTGGCACTTGCAGCTTCCCATTGTGGCCAGGATGATAGTGCTGGGGGTCTCTGTGTTGTGAAAACTGCTTGGTTGCCACAGGCCCTGTTTGGCACTGTGTGTTGTATTTTAAAGCTTTGACAAATTAAGCAGTTAATGAGAAGAGTAGTGTTAAGGAGCTGCAGTTCTGAAACGTGCCCTCAGGACTTCTGCAGCTTAGAGGTGGAAAAATCCAGGACTTACATTGTTTTTGGCTTTGATGTCAACTCCTCGCCTGATGAGTTCCTCCATCCTGGCTGTATCATTTCGCTTCGCCGCATCATGGAACTCCTTCTCTGACTGAAGCACTGCAGCAGAGCAGAACAGTGAGCATTAAAACAGTGCTGGTAAGGAACATGGAGCAGCATGCCCCAACAAACCTCCCCTTCATCTCACCAGGCCCCGTGGCTTCAGGGAAGGATGACTGCAGAAAGATTCTTCCAGCAAGAATCCCAGCCCTACAGATGCTGGCATGTTTGCAGGATTTATCTTCTCCCAGTGTCTCTCCTTCCCTGAGTACCCCGTGCCACATCAGTGCTCTTTCAGTCCTACCCACTTCTCTTCTAATTCATTGTCTTTCTCTGCATGGATTTGCTCCAGCTGCAAAACCTTTTGATCCACAAGGTCCACATCCTCTGGGCACCCTCTGAGGCCCAGAATCAGTGTGAAAGCTCTGAGAGATGACACAGACCCTTTCCTCCATTCTTCCACCTACATCCCACTGCTCTACAAGGAGGCCTTTACACATGGTCTCCCTCCAGGCAACCTGAACCAGCCAAGCAGCACAAAACTGCCAGCCTGGCCTGTGATTAGTGTTGCATCTCCTAATAAACCATGGCAGTTTTGCACATAATTTACCATGACTGGCAGTTATTTGTCCTGCACAGTTAGGCACGATTTAAGAGTGTTTACTCTCCATGCTGGGCCTTGCCCCAACAATCTTCTCCTTGATAGAATAAACCTTCCTGCCAAGAAACAAGAGCAAGGCTGTGACTGCCACAGCCCGACAGGGAGGCTCTAAAGGCTTTTGGCAAGGCTGGCGTCAGTGTTTGTTGGACTCAGTCTCTGTCCTAGTGCTTTTGGGGAATTCCTTCATGAAGTGCTTGAGTCAGACCCTTGGCCTGTCACATCCCACTGGAAAGCTGGCCCAGAGGCTCTGCTCTCTTCTACACTTCTACAGAGCTCAGGCTGCAGTTTGAGGAGCTCAATGCAACTTCAGTTTGTTTCAACATATCAACTAGATACTAACCACACGCCATGTGAAAGGCATCAAAACATATTATTGTTCCCATTCCACCACATTGAAGGACATAAACAGGAGACTTGCTGCCTAAATAGCACTATTAATCTCTTCAGAGGGCACAGAAGAAAGGCATCCCTACTGCGGATTCTCAGAGCAACAGAGGTATAATCTCATCCTCCAGTTTCCATTCCCCTTGCCTTCATACAAAAAAGCTTTATCTCAAGAAAAACACAACAGAAATCTTAATGCTAGACAGGATCACTCAATAGTGTGTTTATCCACTTAACACCAGACATGGTCATCTGAGAGTGTGTATTCAAGAGTGCTGGACCTGCTGCTACAATGAAGGCAGTAGGATTTGGACACAGATTTCTGCAGAAACACGATTTCCTGTACTGTATATTAAGACTCTGTTATCACTTGGTCAGGTGTGTTAACAGGATTGCACTTCACCCCGCATGGACCCTTCATTTGAGAGGAAATATCAGGAGAACTTGTGAAAAACACATTGTGTTTTTGTTAATTATTAACATCAATGGCTACACACGTACCACCTCCTTGTAAAAGCTTATCTCCGTTCAGTGGAGTAAATCCTACGTTTCAATTAAGCAAATGCTGCTGCCCCTGCTCTCCAGGTGACAGAAATGTGTTCTTACATTTTACGGTCACACAAAGCATCATTTTCAAGAGATGCCAAACCACCTTATTTATTCTCTGCACTACCTGTGAAGATGCAGTAACAAATCTGGCATTGCTAAGGCTGTAGAAGCCACAATTTATTTCTTTTCAGCAATACATGAGTAACAGTTTGATGGTCTGAGTGTCCTATTTAAGATCCACAGTGGCTCTGTAAATGTAAATGCACTCCTCATCACGGCATGCACCTGTCCAACATTTCAGTGGGTGTTTAGCAGTTTTCCTTCTCTTTCAAACTCAGGTTCCGGGGTATTTCATAGCTTGTGTTACTGAAGAGGCATTCAGTTATCCCAAACAGCATGGAAAACATTTTAAATTATTTACCCTCAGTGCAATGCACCAACTCACAGGCAGTTTATTATGCAAGAGATGTAGAAAAGCAGCAAAGGAGGTGAAAGACATGCAAAGAAACGTGTAAAAAACACCCACTGGGCTCTAACTGGGGCTGCAGGACACAAAGACAAGCCGGGATGGGGACCGGGGGACCAAGGGGGCCAAAACCCCCAAGTGCGGGATACCAGAGTTATGTGCAGCATCTCAGCGGTACAGGATGCTTTGGGGCAACAGCAGTCTTGATTCACGGGTAGGTTTATACATCTGCTTTGTTTCCGAGCGGATTTTCACGTGTCCGTTTATTCTTCAGAGCATCCCGGCTCTGCCCCTCAGTCCCGCCGGCGCCCGCCCGCCNCCCGCCGCCGCCGCCTCAGGGCGGGCTGAGGCGCGTTCCCGCCGCCTCAGGGCGGGCTGACAGGCGCGTCCCCGCCTCCTCGCAGGTCACCCCGCCGCCGCAGATTTGCTCTTTTGCTGCTCTTTAAAGCAAAATATCATCAAACAAGCCGGCTTTCCCACAAACACGATGTTTGCGGGCCGTTTGGGAAGGAGTTGAGCGGGGACATCCAGCTGCCGCCATTTCGGCCAGGTGCCACTCGTCACCTTAGCGCGGCTCTGCTGAGTGCTGCTGCTTCGAGGTGGTGGGTGGTTTAATTTAAAATTAATTTAATTCTGTTTCCAATGCAATTTGGGAGGAGAGGGATTTCTAATCAGTAGGAAATACGGGGGGGTGTCTGGTTTTATTTTCCCGCTGAAAGCAGGGCTCAGGGGTTGATGTTTCCAGGGAATGAGGTGCTCTTGTTACCACACGTCCCTCAGCAGGTGCAGGAGGGGGCAAAAGGGCTTCTCCCTCAGATTTTTAGTGAATTCTCCAGTTTTAGCATCTGGGCTGGTTTTGTCTTTTATTTTCTTCTCCATTTTGATAGTATGATAAGGAAGAAACCAGGCTGAGCTGAGGCTGGGGGGAGAATGAGATGTCTTTCTGTGAGTCCCCCTCAGTACTCCTCCCCTGGAATACGTCATCCAGGTCTGGGGCTCCCCAGCATAAGAAGGACGTGGAGCAGCTGGAGCGAGTCCAGATGAGGTCACAGAAATGTTTCAAGGGTTGGAGCATCTCTGCTCTGGAGCTAGACTGGGAGAGGCTGGGGGTGTTCTGGAGAACAGAAGGCTCCAAGAAGACCTTAGAGCCTCTTCCAGTGCCTAAAGGGGCTCCAAAAGAGCTGGAGAGGGACTTTAGACAAGGGCCTGAAAGGACAGAACAAATAGGAATGACTGCCCACTGACAGAGGGTAGGGTTAGGTGGGATATTAGGAAAAAATTCTTCCTTGTGAGGGTGGTGAGACCCTGGCACAGGTTGCCCAGAGAAGCTGTGGCTGCCCCATCCCTGGAAGCATCCAAAGCCAGATTGGATGAGGCTGGGATAGTGGAAGGTGTCCCTGCCCATGGCAGGTAGTGGAACTGGATTATCCTTAAGGTCCTTTCCAGCCCAGACCATTCTGTGGTTCTTTGCTGCTGGTCTCAGGATAGGAGAGGTGACGTCAGGTTTGCATTCCCTCCCTAGACCATGCTGGCCCACAGATGAGGGCCTTGTCAGGACTCCCTGGAGAAGTCTCTCTTTCTGTTCCGCTGATTTTGGCTGTGAGCTCACTCTGATGCCTGTCACCACATGAGGGTGCCAGTGCTGTTCACCTGCCACGATTTCCTGCTCGAGCAATAAACTCCAGGGTGCAGATGAGGCGGTTCCCTGGGCTCTGGACAGTTTTGGGGTTCATTCCGGTCTCAGGGACCCTTGTGTGAGTCCGTGCTGCTCCTGTGAGAGAGTGTGGGGCGTTTGGTGTGGTGGGAGATGGGGGGAGGCCAGCAGTGTCCTGGGGATATGCAGAGATGCAGAGACCTTCTGCTTCTCCAAAACTGTCCCTCTCTGGGCACAGCTATACCAGAACTGTCTTCAGGGCAGGGAGACGGGAGTTTCCATTTCATTGAAACCCATCACCGAGGGATTCAGCAGCCAAGTGCTTGCTGATGCAGTTGGACCACCATGGCTTGGCCTGCCCAGCTGTGAAATGGAGAGGTGGACCCTAAGCTCTTGAGCAAACACAGAATGTGTGGGGGTTTATAGATAGCTGCTGCTTTCAGAGATTTGGATTTGTGTTTTGTTCGCCTTTTATTCAAACTGAAGTAGAAAAAAAAGACACTCTGGTAGGAAAAGTGAACATAAGGTCTGTCTGGATAAAGGGGAAGCCCTTCTTTTGTACAGTAGCTTAGCGGGTGGAGCATCCTCCCCGAGGAAAGGGGAAAGCTGGGTTTGATCCTTGTTTCTGCCGGAGGGGAGATGCAAACCTCGGGCCACACAAGACCCCAGAGAGCACCGTAAACAACAGGCTGCAAGCATGTCTGGTGTGGAGAGTTTTTCTTGCTCTTTCCTGTTATTTTAAATAATTAATGATTTGATGGAGCAGAGAGTGGAGAAGGCAGGTGTCCCGTCTCCCTGGAGAGCTGTCTGTGCACCCGGCAAGACGGAGTCTTGCTCTTTCTCAATGAATATTTAAGTGTCTTCAGACAAACTGGAACGGTGCCAGCAGGAATGACTGAGAAAGGCTGAGCCCTTCCCACTGGGTATCCTAGTGCCTGGGGGCTGGGGAAACAGCCCTGAATAGGGCAGGGAATAATCCCTGCTTGCATCGACTATGGAGGTACCGTGCATCCCAGCCTTAGGTGGGATCCCTGGCTCCTGCGAGCCTTTTGTTATGCTGTGAGAGATCCTTGGATCTGTCTGGATTTAACCTGCCCCTGTTAATGTCATTGTCTTCCAGAGCTTGAATCAGCCAGGACTCATCACCCATGGCTCTTCTGCGGGTTAATGCTGATCTCGGAGGAGAAATCGCGCAGATGCACTGAGAGTTCGCATCTGTTTGTGAGCTTGGATGTTTCCAGCAGGCAGAAAAAAAGGCCATGTAGGCAGCTCCTTCTGTTCTTCCCAGACTGGTATGTGTTCAGGGGTGGAAGGGACCAAGACTTTCTGCTGATACTAAGTACAGAATGCTGTGACGATTTATTAATGACACTGAACACTTGCTTAGCCATCCATTTATTAGCTAACAGACTTAAAAGAGCTCTTGGATTTTTCCACTAATGTTGTAGCCTAAAGAATGACAGGGGAGGTGGTAATTGGAGCCCTTTGTGCAATATATTCCAGACATTGACCCCATCTTCAGAATGGTGTTAAAATCTTTGACTTTATTTCACTTGAAGAACAATTTTAGCTGAGCCAGCTTTGTGCTCTTTCTCACTTGGAAATGAAGCTCTCTGACAGAGGATTTTGCTCTTATCTTGCATGCACAATTTTTATGTACTGCTTTAGGATAATCATTATTTTCAATCACTTTCAAAAATCACGAGCTAGGCTGCTTAAATCCATGTAATTTTAAAATGTGCCTCTGTTAGCTCCCTGGTTTAGTTGTGTACACTGTGATTTTCAAGCCGGTCAGAATTGCAGTTAGCCATGTAATACAGCCCACAAACCAGTATGTGTTTATGCAGAAACAATTGCTTACCTAGAGGTTTAGCAAATTGGACTTTAGTTTATAATCTTCCTTTGGAAGCAAATCTGGAAGGTGACTCCTCCTGCCTGCAACTGCCTGTAGTTTGGGAAGCCAAGCTTCTGCTTCCCTGGAGCTGCCCACAGCAGGGGAGCCTGGCTTGAGGAACAGCCTCCATCCTTGGAGGATTGTCTTTTCTGGCATACGCTGCCACAGACAGGAAACTGAATATTGCATGGGAGAGGGGATGACCATGTTCCTCTTTCAGTGCCGATGGACGTTTTTACGTGACAAGGTGTCAAAACAGCCCCACGTGCTAAGATAGCAAACGTGGGCTGTGCCTGGCAGCACCTGAACCAGATCTTTGGGCACTGTGGTACATGGCTGCCACTGATGTTGTGAGGAGTTGTATGTTTGTGCTTCTTTATGTCCCTGCTGTGGGTATGTGAAAGGGACCAACCATGCCAGTTCTGTGCTCTTTCAGATACATCCCATTAAAATGGAATACACGTTACAGCTCTGGCTACACGGCTTCATGTGTGGCTCCAGCTTATTTATTTTTTGTCTGGGTTTGGCTTTTAGTTGTTCTGTAGACTAGGTTATTTTTGGTGCTTTCTTTGATAACTCTGTTCCTGTGACATGCTGTGGAGCCAGAACTCCTCTGGGAACATCCCAGAAATGCACACAAACATCAGCCCTGTAGCTTCTAATGCTCAACATATGGAGCTTTCAGAAGGCCTGGACACCTAACGGGACTCCACAAACCCACTCTGGAAGCCTAAGAAGGGTTCCAGCAGTTTCCTCAAAGGCTGCATTCATTTCCTTGCAAGGCTTCCACAGAGGAACAGCTTGTTAGAGGGACCTGTGGAGCTTGGAAGCTTTGCCAATAATAATTCAGGCCCAATTCTGAAGTCAAATATTTGGCTAAACAGAGACTGTCTGATGACTGGATTAAACACAGACTGCATCTGAGTGAGCTCGACACTTCAGGTTTTTGTCAGTGTCCATTTCACAAGCCTATAATTCCATTTTTCCTGTCTTCCCAGACTCTGCTCATGCTGTATAGTGTTTCAGACAGCAGAGAATGAAGTATTTCAGCAGAGCTGTTGCTCCTAGCTCAGGAAGCAGCCTGAATCACAAAGTGATGTTCTTTGCTTTAGGCTTAGGAATAATCCAGTATTATGGGATTGGGAGGAAATCACGTTAGAGAAACCGAAGGCTTTGTTTGTTTGTTGGTAAGGAAAAGTCTCAAGGAACCAGGTAGAGATGTCAGAGGGGGTTGGTGAGTGAGCCTTGCCAGTGTGCTGCATGGTGCTGCCTCAGATAGCTCAGTCCATATTAACAGCAACTGGAGGTTTCAGCTGGTGATTTGGCACTTCCCTCTCCTGTCACTCTCACTTGCCAAAGCCAATAGGCCTTCAAATCCCTTGTAAAGATAAATGAGTTTAAGCTTCTATGTAGCTTTGAAAGTGAAGCTTACGTGTAATTAACACGGTGGCAGAGGTTGTTCCTGAGGGTCAGGCCACTCATGTTGATCCCTGACTTCCCCACAGAGCTTACTGACATGAGTCCAGTACATCTTCCAACTCAGTATATTCTCCTTCCAGCTGTGGAGAATTGGGCTCACATCTATGCCGCAGGAATACATGAGGCAAAAAGCTACCTCCACAGTATCTTTTGTACCTGAATGATATCTTAGAAATAATTGTAGGAGAAACAATTTGTTGTTTCTGTGATGCTTGGCTGAGGGAAGTCTATATGAGCCCATTCTGTTCAAACTATCCTAGTGCCTGAGTACCAATGACCAGTAGCTGGGAGATTACTGGTTTGACAATCTGTGTCTCATGGTTATGATCAGGTCACAGTGGTCATTCTGGCTGTGCTTTGAACTCTTTGCCTTACTGGAATCATGGAACCTGGTCTTTCAAAGCCAGGAATGTAACACTAGTATGGTCTTAAAACATCTACTGTGTGACCAAAAGCAAGTGTAGCAGGAAAGGATCTAAAGGCAGAGTATTCTTTCTTGAATTTGAGAAGAGAAATGATGTGATGGAGCTGCAGTCCCAGCCCTCCCCGGTTTGAATGTGATGGTTAATTGAGGAAGTGTTTGGTTATGGGAGGTAGGAACTGCTGCCTCGTATAAACCAAGCAATAATCGGGACACTGAATCCTAATCCCCTCACTGACATGCCTGCAGGCAATGTTTTTATTCTCACTTTACTGCTTGTGTAAAAAGAGGGAGGATCCTCTGCTTCCTGGGCCTCTGAGGACCATCTGGCTCCTAAAGGCAATCTCTCCCTGTTCTTTTCAAGACAAAGGTGCAGCTGAAATGTAGGATCTTTTAACCATAAACTCAAAGTGCTGAAACCTATTTCCAGAGGCACAGCCCTGAGCTGCTCTTATGCCATGCTGAAGGACTCAGTGCAAAACTTGAAGTGAAACAGAAAATTGTGTTTGAGGATTTATTAAAAGCAAAGTGGAAGCAAAGGGTTGCTCAGTGATGCCATCACTCCCTTCTAATCTGACCCCATGGAAAACCGTGGAGTCCAACAGGAGCAGGCGAGCACAGTGCAGCTTTGGAAGTGTTACATTTCTGTCTTCAGCAATTTTATTCCAGAGCCCAAAACATCTGTCTCTGCCTCCAGCCACATGCAAGTGCACCGAGAGCGTTTTGTTCCAAGCCTAATGAGTAATTTTATGGTCTTGGAATTGGAGGCAGGAGGAGGGGGCTGGGACAGCAGCTGGAGTCATGTGTTTTACAAGGAGCTCTGCTGATGTCAAATTGTAGCCTGATGATTTTTATTTTATTGCAGCCCACCAGGTTTCCCTTTAAAGTCCTCTGCTAGAGTTGCTGGTGATCAGTGCAGAAACAGCTCTGACATGGGCTTCTGCATTCTCAGGGCTTCTTCACTGCTGGGCACAAAAAGCAACATGGAAAATAATGACATCAGTGGAGAGGAGGTGGGGGAGCTCAGCTGGGCGTCAGCTCCGCTTTGTGTGTGGAGAGAGTACACATGAATGCAGAAAGCACACTTTGCCTATCCTGCCTCTGGCTTCAGTGCTCAGGAGGGATGAGGGAACACACAACCCCGGGCAGATGTGTGATCACATCGCTCAAGTGTTGAGCAGATGGTGCTGAGATGTGGTGATACACGTGGTCTGAGAACAGGTATAGAATGAACTGATTCAAACTGTCACTGGTCTCTGACAGTGTTTTTAAAGCACAACCCCAGCTTTCTCTTTGAAAAGGACAGGGTTATCTGTAGAGAGAGATAATCTGTACACAGCACAGGAAACAGAAGGCAGATGTTGTCATATGTTTATCATATATTTCCACCACGGGGTCTTCCTTTGGGACAGGCTTGCAGATCCACAGCAGGATTTGCACATGGAGGGACCATGATGTGTTTATGCAGGGCCGATTATACAGAGCTCTTCCTCCACCTGCCCAAGTTCTCTTAGTCTGAAAAGCAAGTTTATATTCACTCACTGTGACTCAGCCATAGTCTGACTCATTTTCTTGCTGTTACTCATAGAAAGGAAAAGCCAAATGGCAACCAGTCTGTGCCTGTAGCCACCTGTAATTCTCCAGCTTTCTGCTGTTACACCCTTGATGAGTTTCTGTTTATCGACACTAACACACTTATCCTGCTGAACCTTTTAATACGTCTTTCTACAGAGGAAGACTGATTAGAAAATAAAATTTTCTACCCCTAAAGCAGAGGAGGTGTGCTGAATCTCCATGGCTACTTGTGGAGTTCCTGAAATGGGACTGTTTCAAGTGGACACTTCACAAAGGTAGCAACAGGATGGGACCAGATGGAGCAACCACCAGGCAGAACTGGGAGCAGCTGCAGAACTGAGAATTGCTGCAGCTCCTGAGCTGACCTCTGTGGTCTGGAGAAGGTTGCTGGTGGTCTGTCTCTTTAAGGTGTTCAGTGCTAGGAGATCCTGCTTCCAGCAATGATGACTTGCTGATCACCAGAAATCTATCTCACGCACTCTCTGGGCTGGACTCCCCACTGCAATGGAAGGACTTGAGCTGCTTGGGGTTCTGTGGGCTGCCAGTCCTCAAAGAAAGGAATGGTGTTTTACTCTGTGTAAGCCTCTGTTGCACTGCCAGCTCAGGAGTCTCTGGTCACTTCAGACCTGGCTGTTGCTCACTTGTACATATTTTGTCCTCTCATCAGGGTGAGGGGAAAACACCAGGCCCTGGTTCCTTCTCTTGCAGTGTGATATGCTCCTGCTAGAGACCGCAGGAGCATGAGTCAGAGTCAAAAACCTCACCCAAGAGAAGCTTTAGCTGTGAGGTGGGGATTGGTGCCGCCACTACAGCTGGGCCAAACCCAGCCTTTCCCATTTCAGCCTCATTCCATGTAAAAACTGCACAGGAGAGCACAGTGCAAAGCTCCGTGTGGGTGGGCTGTCCAGAGGACAAGGACGTATCCTGGGTATGGAGCACGGCTGTGTTAGAGCTCAGGCAGTTTCTTCTCGTTTGTGGGAAGCTGAGGTTCAAGTCACCAGGCTGAGTCTTCCAGAGGGGAACTTGGCCTTAAACCCAGCTTTCCCTTCTCAGCAGTCTGCTGCTGGGTGAGAGGCCACGATGGAGTTCTGCTCTTTCATCATCCTCCTGGATCCCATCTTAAGAGTTTTGATAAGAATTGTTCCACAGACTCTCAAATGAAAAGCTGGAATTTCGGTGGAAAAATATTTATTTTTTGGTGGAAAAATATTTAATTGGAAATATTCCTTGGCATGCTTTCAGCTGGCACACTGCCTGCCCTTCTCTGAAAATATTGCTCATTTTGAGTGCAAACGCTTCTTGTGAGGGTGTTTTTTTTTGGTTGCAATCCCTCACTTGGGTTTCTTTTTGCCTTAAGCAGATGATGGGAGTTGGCCTCTTGCTACATGGCACTGAAGTGACCTCCTGGGGCTGCCTGCATGTCCTGCTGCCCTTCATGGCAGAGCGTGGCTGAGTGAGGCTGGAGTAGTTCTGTAGCATGTAGGGAGCAGGCACTGCCCTGCTGCTCCTGGCTGTCTGCTCTTAATACCCGCCACCGCCCCCAGCTCTGGCAGCCGTGTTTGCAAAAAGCTCTGCAGGCAGTGGAAGTGAGCTGGTTTCTTCATGACAATGTAGTTATCCTTTTAAGGGAAAATTCCCTCTGGGAGTCAACCCTCAATTGCCTCCTGCTCCAGTGCCTTCTTGCTAGAGATGGCTTGTAACACAGCTGAGTTACAGCCACAGGAATTCAGCTGAGTGCCCAACTGCTAGGAAAAAAAAATTAAATTCTGTTAGCCTCTGTTGTTTGCTGAATCTAGAAATTGGGGTCAGAACCCAATGGCTGGCTCTCCTCATCAGTGCATTTGTGCAGAACCAATCTGTGGATGCTATATATTCAAACCCAGATGCTACCTATTCCCATGGTATCTATGGCATATGCAGACCCCTGTGTGTGTGTTCTTCCCTAAAGCAGTTTGTTGCAATATTTGGAAGCTCTAGGTAGGACAGGACTGGTGATAATTAGCCAATGCATGTATCTGCTAAATGCCAGGGAGCTGGGGTAGGCGGTGGCTGCATTTCAATTTGCTGTTATTCACTGTGGTGAATGGGAAGGGCCCTCCAAAGGTCCTGATTTGAAGGCTGAAAAATTCCTTCTATTCTGCTGACATGTCTCATAGTGCACGGGGAAGATGTCTAACCAGGATGGGGCTGCTCTAAATGTTGCCCTCTGTCTCAGTGAGCAGAACTGGAGCTGTAGAGAACAGCCTGTGCTCTTTCTGTTCTATAGGAATGGTGGCCTTGGCTGCAAGCCCCCAAATTTACATCTCTTGTGTTTAGTGCTGAAAATACTTTAATTCTAAACAAGCAGCTTAGTAGAAGAACATGCCGTTCTTGAATGCAAACCTGCCCCAGGAATGAGACCACACTCCTTACAGACATTCTAGGGATTCCTTTTGATGTCTACAAGTTTACTGGGATTGTGTGGGCATTTTCTCTCATTTAAAAAACCAGGCCTGTACCTGTGTTGCTGCTGTTGTCTTGAGACAAAATAAATGGTTCACAGACCATGGCCTGATTGGATCATCTGAGAATGAAACAATGCCCCTTTGAGGAGCAGAGGAGCCAGGCTGGAACCTTGTGCCTCATTTTGAATGAACTGGACAGGAATCCTACTTTGTTTGCCCAGATTGGACTCAAAAACCTTTCACATTGATTAAAACTCTCAGAATCCAGGGTTCCAACATCACATCTTTTCAGCTTTCCCAAGGGTTTAATTTCTCTTCCCTTTATCTAGAGCAAGGAAAAACATTTAAAAAATTTTAAAACTTTTGTGAGCAAACAAGAGGCAATCACATGAGCTCCATCAAAATATGTAATTTCATATTTTAAAAAATGCTTGGGTTAGTTACTTAAAAATTGTAAATCAAAGTGTTGAAATTGTGTTTTTGAGCTGCAGAGCAAAAGTATCTCCTTTTGAAATGTCAACTTCTCCAAAAAAAATTTTTGTACAGTTTTTTAAACCATCACACCTTTCCTTATCTGCAGTCCTCTGATAACCGCCTTGCATTGCTGTTTCAACCTGAAAATGTTTTGCCAGAAAATTTCTCACCAGCAACTCCCACAAGGCCCTGATTCCACCCTTGAAGGTGGGTGGTTTTGAACCCATCTGGATAGAAGAGCAGAAGTGTGGCTGAGCTGAGAGCAGTGCTGCCCTTTGAATACGTGACTATTGTTTGCATTGGTGACCTTTCACAAGTTCATTAACTCTTGGCCATGGAAAACAAGTGGAATATGTTTGCCTTGCTCAGGAAATTCAATCCATGCTGTTGAAAATTCAGCATTGCTCCAGAGAAAGAGCCCATCAGAAGCTCTGTGGTTGGACAGGAAGGTTATCCACAGACTAGGGTATCTCCTGTGATCTCCCATATGACATCTGGCCATGTTTTTTCCTTTGAGCTTCATTTTCCCCTCACCACCGTCTCTTGCAAAGCTGTACAATACATGAAGAGCTGGGCAGTGCTTTGCTGTCATGGTGATGTGGTCTAAACAAACCCGGAAGATTTTGCCAGAATTTCAAAACTCATTTGTTGCGAATGAAATAACAGAGGAACTTACAGTTTTGTTTGCCCAGTTAGTCATGCTGGCTTGCATATCTGTTGGACTTTTGGAGATCTTCTCATGTTTTATCAGTTTCAGTGATAAATATCCCAGCGTGCGGTGGTGTGCTAGATAACTTTTACCTAAAACAGATTAGCATTTGTCCTCTAAGAAACATTTTTTTCTGTGCAAGGCACATTTCTCTGGAAGGAAAAAATATCTTTCCTCCAAAACTAGTTTTTGTGGAAAAGAAAGGGAAAAATATTAATATAGTTAAGACCTTCACAAGCATCTGAAACTACTTAAAGACCAAGAGGGAATTAAATGTTTCAATAAAGGTTAAAGGAAAGTCAGTAATCAGCATTCAAATATCCTGATTTCTGGATATGCCCTGCTGTGTAGTTCTGTGGGGAAGGAGAGTTTGCACTGGGGAGGAATCTGTTTGCATTGCATAAATGTCATATCCTTACCCATGAATGACAGCTAGTACTTGGCACTGCATTCCTAAGTCTTGCCCTCTTCCTGCCTCTGACCTCCTCTCCTGATAGTCTCTGCTCCAGATGGCTTTGTCTTTTTCCCCAGAACATCTCCAAAATACTTCAAGTTCTTATTTCTTGTTTTAAATGAACAATATCGTGGATATAACAGATATATACAGTATTTTCATAGTACATCTTACCCACTTACGGGCTGGGAATACAAGTTCTTTAACTGTCATATTGCTCAAAACAAGCAGGATTTGGAGGTCCATTCCAATCCCTGCTAAGGGTTAGAAAAGTCATCAAAGGACAAATTCTCAGAATTGGCTTTGTTTGTTTGTTTGTTTTTTCTGTTTTTAGAGGCACTTCATGTGGTCATCTGATATTCTGGTTATTTAACGTTTATTGCAAAATGTCACTAGTTCACCAACTAAAAATAAAAGTATCTGCTGCAGGAGAATGGATTTGGAGCCCACCTCTTCAATGCTCTGTGCCTTTGCCTTCATTCTGCAGGGTGAGAAGCTCCATCATCTCTCCTCGTTGCACCACAAGGCAGAATTAATTCATGGCCATAAAACACCTTTAGGTCTTTGTACTGGAAGATGGTATAAAAGAACCACCAACAGAGGTAGTTCTAGCTTTGAACATTTTAATTCCTTTAATTAATTTATTTTGAGCTAATAATTTTTCAATTAATTTCCTGACTTCGAAGAATGCCCATGTTCCAAAGCACAAATTTATCCTTCATGGGTGTGGGGTGGAAATAGGAGATGTAAAAATGGGGATTGTAGATGCAGGGGATGTAGAAGCTGGATTGTAACTCTGGTGAAGGTGGGAGTAAGGATTTTCCTGGCAGCAGCACAACTAAAACTTATGGAAAGTTTCTATCAACACAGCGTTGAGCTTTCTAGAGATCAGTTGTTCTGGCAGAGAACGGGCATGAGATGGAAAAGTAGGGAGAGATGAGAACTGAAATCTGGAGCAAAAGAAGAGGATCCATTTTGGGAGAGCAGACCAGGCTGCAGAGGTGTGAGCAAGGTGTGCAGGGGCACCACATTTATCATCTCAAAACTCCTCAGCGAGAGGGAAGCCAGGGTTCAAGACCTGAATAGCCTGTGAGGTTTATCATTCCCTGAGTCTGTTAATGTTTTGTAACATCACCTACCAGTGGTTGTCACAGGAGTATGGTGGGTCGCTTAGCTGTGAGATAAGGCGCTAGAACACAGTGACTAAGTTTCCTGGAATAAATTAAGTGCTGGCTTTTTGAAATGTGTGAATTTTCACAGCATAACAAAACAGTGATCTCCATTCTCTAAACACTGTGGGTACCTTTCGTGTCTACGAATTTTCTGACTCTTAAACTGGAAAGGGGAAATGTTGGAGAACTTCACTGTTGATGACTCATGTTTAAGATAAAACACACATTTTTTTAATAGCAAGAATAATTAGTCATCAGTGTAGGCTAGCTCAGGCTGTAGTAAATCTTTTGGCCTCCTGGGACTGGAAGAGATCTTTCTGCTCCTTTTCAGTTGCAAATTATTGAGTTCTGTAGGATCACAGTAAGGAATCTGGGACCTGCATTGTCTATTTCAGAGTCTATTGCACAACACAGTCTGTTTGAACTAGTAACCCATGACTATCCATTGAATTAAGAGCAAGTCAGGCAAATGATTATTATGCCAATACTATTGTCTGTTTTCTTTTGCATTTTTTTACATTTTTTATTGTTTCACATAGTGCTAGACATTTCCTTTCCTTACCAACACCAAGTTCAGGCCAAAATGTGGTATGTTGTGTGTTTTCTTAATGAGAAGAAAAGAGTGCCCTTCCCTACAGCGTATCTGTAGAAATCACTCCTGTCTTGGAGATTCTTGAGGAACAGCCCCCTTCCCAACAAGGGATTAGAGAGTTTGCTAACCACAATTTTTTTACCCAAATGAATGTTCTTCTTGTGTAACAGGATGGCACGTACACTTGCACTCTTTTCCCTGTTTCCTCGTAACTGTGGAACCTACTGACCAATTTTGGACCAGTTATTGCAGAAGGGAAGCAGTCACTGTGACACCAGCTCCTTCTCTTGCTGCAGCTTCCTGCCATCTGGGCAGAGGAACAAGGCTCTGGTGTTGCTCACCGCCAACGGAACAAGTGCTGAGTGGGCTCCACATTCTGTAGACACCAGCAAGTCCACACGAATGCATTAAGAGCAACCCAGCCAGCTCTGCTGGAGACAGCACTTGGTGAGGTGATGCTTCCCACTGTTTTCCAGAAGGAGATCCTGGCCTTGGCCATGCTTTCTGGCCAGGGCAGCCAAGCTGGCAGGCAGGGATGAGTCAGGAACTGTTCCGTGTGCAGCAGCAGCTCCAGCTCTGTGCCAGCTGCGGCCCCCAGTGCTTCTCCTTCCTCCTGTCTTGTGGTTAGCACAGCACAAAGCTCACCTCAGCCTGACCACAGCCTGTGCAGTGTTCCCTTCTCCAGAGCAAAGCCTTAATGTGCTGCTTCTGGTGGCGGTTCCTTGCTCCACTTTAGGACAAATTACTCTGAAACAGCAGATTTTTAAAAGGAGGTTTTATTGCCAAATCTCAAAGCTCTTTACAAGCAGGCGACAAAGTGCTGCCTTTCCACAGGCTGCAGCAGCTGCTTTCAGATCGTCATCCACACTTGCTCACTTGCAAACTCACTTCCTTCCTGTCACAGACATATAAACTGGTGGCACAGCCCAATACACAGACTCACACTCCAGCACTCCAAGCCAAGAGTGTTTTCAGGCACAAAGCCCCCCAGCCTTAGTGCAGCCAGGAATTAGTTTAAATGCATGTTTAAAGAAAGATTGAAAAAAAATGTGCATGGTGGCAGGATGTACGCTGAAGATGGGAGTTGCTATAGAAGGCTGGATGTTTTAGGATGAAACTGCTAAACCTATTAGAAAAAATAGTTAAAACCAAGAGTCTCTAATGTAGCATTTGCAGCAGTAAAGTTACTGGGTGATACAGAGATTCCACTTAAGTTATACCTATTTACAAGACATAATACAAATCTAGTAAGATCTGTTAGTACAGCATATACAGTAACTAGCTGTAGCTTGTAAATTTATTTAATTTGCCCATTTCCTAACAGGTAGAGGGTATTTATCTGTTAGGATTCCTACTGATGGGTATTCAGTAAAATGTCAGACATTTATTCATTGAATATTGAGTATAATATAAAAATATACAGTAAATATAAGCACATCCTCTAGGTTTGGGTGTAACAGAGAGGGATGACTGGGTATTTTCACCAGCGCTTTGCCAGACAAATATCCACAGAACACACTGCCATAAGAAAACACTGGGGAGAGCAAAAGCATTTGTATATAAATTAGGGGACTGAGCTACCCCATAAGCTGTTGTCATTCTCCTAGATTTCAGGTCCAGGCTTTGATTTGCCTGTCCTGAAGTTTAGGACTGGCTTCAGCTTTGGGATATGAACCTGTATCCAGAGTTTGCCCTGGTTTGTATATATTCCTATTAGTGTGAACTGGATTTTCCCCCATCTACCTCTTGTTAGAGAACTGCATCTTGCAAAAGCCTGCCTGCTCTCTGGAGCTGATGTCCCTTGACTTCCAGTGCACACCAGGTTCTGACAGCTCACATTCATACCACACAGTGTTCGGTAAACAAAAGTGCACATGCAGAAAAATACATTTAGATAGCAGATAGGCACTGAATATTGTCTGTGTTCTTAGCCCTTGTCCTAAGTGTGTCTGGAAAGGTGAATATGACCCATAGTTCACACTGAACCTACAGCAGCAAATGGCACAGATCTAGAGTTTGCTCCAGGCTGTGTGCCTCAGGGTGGGCTTAGGACACTGGAAACTTCTTGTCTCAAAGCAAAGCTTTCTGGCACCTAAGCCGTGAGTGTTTGACTATGTAGAACTTTCAACGCGACAGAATAACAAGTGAACTCTCACACAACATCTGTGTCTGTCTTGAGAGGGGGACTCACTAGCAAAACCAAGGCTAGTTTAATCGAAAGAGGCAGAAGCATCAGTTACTATCTGTCTTGCTGGCTCCAAGTGTTGAAAACCAGGGTATTTGGAAGCCCAAAGCCAATCTTTCTGTGCTCAGACCTGAAGTACCTATGCCTAGCCTGAGAGGAGGCTCAGATGAAACTTTACTGCTGCTGTGGGTGGTGTTTGCAGACTTGTGGGACCTGGGAAATTAGAAGAAAAAGAAATGGATGAGCTAAGAACAAAGTGCTGGCAAATGAGAGGAAAGAGTTTAGGTAGCATGTCACTCCTTAAAACCAGACTGGGGAGATTGCCATTTTCCATGTTTCCACAGCTTGACTCAAGCAAAGGAGAAGCCCTCTGGGCTGTCGCACAATTCTCCTCAAAGCAACTATAGACAATAGGGGAGAGGAGCAGCTCAGGTATGAGGCTATACAGCAGTAGTGCAAATACATGATTTTGCAACTGCTGTAATCACTAAAGACCACAGGAACTGTGATTGCTCCCAGCAGGTGGACAGGGAAGCTGTGGGAATTGTGCTGGAGCCTTCTGCAATGCCTTCCTCACACCCTTCTGTAGCAATGCATTTTTCATATACTTAAGGCATTGGGACCAGCCCCAAAGCTTTGTGTGCAAAAACGCCTTTCCCTCCATGTGTGTCAATTAGAGAGATCTGAGCCAAACCATGGCTCTCAGGCTGACTGGGACACAGCAGGTAGAGACGTGTTTAGTGGGAAGGGGGATCTCGTCCAGACCCACTGCCTGGTGTGCATGCTCCTGTCAGTTACATCCTGAGACAACATTAAGGGGACATGCATCTCCAAAGCTTCATAGTGACAGCTCTCCTAGGAAGCTCCTGGGGATCTCCTGGACACATGTACTCCAAATGCCTGATATTGGTTCCTAACAACGCTGAGGGGATTGAGAGTTACCAGATAGGTACGGTCCTCAATAATAAATATGTTGTCCTGGTAGAAGACACCTTCACAGGCCAAGTGTAATCTCAATTTCCCTATTAAGGGAAGAGGAACAATCAATACTTGCCTGGCAGTGGTGCTTTGAGACTTGTGTTCATTCACACAGTGCTTAGCACACCTAAAGCACTGCAGAGCCAGCCTCAAAGTGCCTTCACACAGCTGCTCCACATCAGGGACACTACTTCGTGTCAGGAATTGGCCAGTTTGGTTTGCCTCTGTGTGAGGTCACTTTTTAACTGTGGATGTGGTTTTATAAGTATCTTTGGAGAAGATTAAACCATTTATCTTTACATTCCTAGATGTCACTGGGCCAGGTGGTCTGGGAAACCATGCCAGTAAGTGAACAAACACTGACTACATTTATCCTTAAATGATTTAACTGGGAAAACCAGATAGATGCCACTCTAATCTGGTATTCACTTGTCTGTAAATACAGAGAGATGGGCTTTTGCTAGAATAGCCATTCTGCTCCTTTCAAAAAATCTGGCTTGGTATGATTACCACTAATTTTTAAGGCCTGATCCATTGAAAGGACTTTGGACAGAATCCTTAAAGAGCATTCACATTTTTGAAACTGTTCACTGTCCTGTAACCTTCTGCTGTGCTAAGAGGATTAGAACCAGACTGGTATGTACAACATGAAGAAAGAAAGATCCTATAACTGAAAGCTCAATTCTGTCCCACAAACATGGTGTGTGCACAGCAAAACACCACCTTTAAACACTGGCCTTGCAATGGTACAAATCATAAATGCAAATGTTTAGCTTTGATTTTGGGAAAGAAGTCTCTGCAGAGTGTGTCAGGGAGCACTTCTCCTATAAAGAGTCACTAGATCCTTTTGCTTTTCTTTCTGTTTCTGTGTTCCTTCTTTTTTCAGTTCTCCAAGACCTTTAATTTCTTGTAAAACTTGTGTAGCTTGCCGAAGTTGTTCTACTGCCTCATTGAGCAATGTCTCTGCCATAACTGGGGGTCCATTCCCCCCCTGGGCCTGTTCCAACCCTTCACGTAAAACCTTCTGCAGAAGCTTTTCTGCTTTTTCCCTTTCATTAGCAACTTTCTCCTCCATTTTAGCTAAGCATTGATGGGAATCCTTTGGGAAACCTTGGCCTGGAAGTGTTCTCTCTTTATTTTTGGAATCAGAGAGTAAGTCTCCCAGAGAAGAACAGCGAAGTTTGAGACCTGAAGTGTTTTCGGTAGAATCTTTCTTCTCAATAGTTGCTTTTACACTCTCATGGTCTGTTTCTGTAGCTAAGGAAGTCTCTGTCTCTTCTGCTGAAGTTTGCTGTTCCTTCTCGGCTGCGGTCCTCCCATTTCCTTCTTCTGTTTCAGCTGTTGGGGATGTGAACTCTGCTACCTTGCTGGCTGTGATCCCGTTCGCCGGGGGCTTGGAGCTGCCAGACTCCTGCTCTTCCCAGCCCCCAGCGTCCAGGTCACCATGGCTGGAGTTCATTGTGGCAAGCATTTTCTCTGACAAAACCTTATGAGGAACAGGAGGCTTTGTAACATCTGCAGTAGCAATTTCAGCCAGGTTGTCTTTGCCATCATCTCTCGATGATTCCAAGTCTTCTGTCTTTTTAGGTTCAAGGGTTGGTTGGTCCCAAGCTACTTTCAGCTTGTCTGGCACACTCTTAGGAAGTGGAATTGGAGCTTTTGCTATAGCCCTGTTGCTGACCTCAATGAGGTTCTCCTTGTTCTCCTCACTTGGTGCTTGGGATTCTTCCACATTCTCCTCTGGACTTACAGAGTCCTCTTCCTTGGCATTTACACCGTCCTTTGATGTGATGCCTTCCTTAAGCTTCTTATCTGGAGGCAATGGAGGAGACAGAGGTTTTTTATGTTCCTGGTCAGGAATATTGTTCTCTGCCTCTTGGTTTTCTTTTGTGCCAGTGGGTTTTGTAGGTGGCATAGGTGGCTTTGGAATTTCTTTTTGAGGTGGTTCATTGTCACTTTCACTGATAGTGGAATCAAAGGTTGGTGGTCCATTGTCTACTATATCCAGATCTAGTCGCAGGATACCATCCGATGTACACTTGGCAGCCTGAAAAACAAGAAAGAAAGTTTTCAGTATCTATCCCATCACTGATCCTGTGTTTCATCCTTTAACTTCAAGTTAAAGTGCAAAACCCTCACAACTAGCATGGCAAGCAAGGGGTTGCTGCTTCAAGCTGAGACAGATGGAGCTGTTCAGCCTGGAGAAGAAAAGGCTTCAAGGAGACCTTAAGAGCCCCTTCCAGTGCCTAAAGGGGGCTTCCAAGAGAGCTGGAGAGGGGCCTTTCAGGAGGGCATGGAGTGATAGGACAAAGGGGAATGGTCTTAAGCTGACAGAGGGCAGGTTTAGATAAGATATTCGGAAGAAATTCTTCACTATAGGAGTGGTGAGGCCCTGGCACAGGTTGCCCAGAGAGGCTGTGGACTTCCCATCCCTGGAGTGCTCAAGGCCAGACTGGAAGGGGCTCTGAGTAACCTGGTCTAGTGAAGGGTTCTCTGCCCTGGCAGATGATTTTTAAGGTCCCTTCTAACCCAAACTAGCCCTTGATTCTAAGAAAAGCACAGAACTTATTTTACTACTTCCTTTGAGAAGAACGTCTTAAAGCCTGTTCCACAATAACCTAATTTCTTGGTTTTCCTGTGGGTGCTAGTGTTAAGCTCTGCCTTTTTATTCTTTGTCTTGTGGTAGTGGGATCCCTCTGCCCCCTTCATTTATAATGTGCCTCCCCAAAGGCTCACTGTTCTGCTTTTGAGCTTATCATAAACCAAGTTGATCTCTGGATCGCTTGGCCAGGGATTGGAATCCTGTTGCCTTTTGCTTACATCCTCCAACCTGATGTCATCCCTGCCTTACCAGGGCCAAGCCTCAGCTGGTTTAACCTCCTTCAGACCACAGGCTGTGTGCAAATCTCACTAGTAGGGAGGTTTTCCTAAAAAGGATGGACTTAGCAAAGACATTGCAGCATGTAAGCTCAGTGCCCCACAGGGAGAACCATGGTGACAGTTCCTGTGTGAGAGAACCCAAAACCACACGAAGGCATAGCTGCAGCCAGGGCCAGGCTCCTGCAGTGCAGAGAGTTTTGTTAAAGCCTCTCTTTTCCTTTCCAGCCCATCAGAGAGATGGAGGCAAGCTGCATCCTGGCAGCTTGGCCTGACCCATCCTCTGAACACTGAAAATCAATGTTCATGCCATTTCCTTCATGAACCTGCAGCCAGCAGCCATGATACCCATCTTTCTGCAGGCTCTATCCCCTCATTCCTGCTTCTAAATCTGTAAGCCAGTTTCCCCTGATTTTGGCTGAGGGTGAGAAGTCTTACAGGTATTAACCTCAGAGGTATCTCGTGAAAATAGTGATCTGAGCAGGGAAGTGAGATGTTTTTACTGCCTAGGTACTAAAACCTGCCATTTTACTGAACCCATATTAGGCAACAGAATCCACATTTCATTGTTGCTGTGACTTTTGTCATGTTTTCTTCTGCGGTTTTCTGGAGGATGGGAGTCTATGATTCATTCTCATGCATTTCTCTGGGAGAGACGCTCTCCCTCCATTTCTATGCAAAGTAAAAACTCTCAAGGCATCTCATTTTCTGCACAAGGGTCATCTGACTGTTGTGCAGGCACATAAGTCAGAGTCTTGGAAGTCTGAAGAAAGAAGGTTTGATTTAAAAATCTTCCTTGCTTGAGATTAATGCTCTGCTAAAATATCAATCTGTAGAAACTTTTTCATAAATCACAGGAATCAAACAGTAGTAAGAACCTCTCCCCTGGAAATGAAATGCAGGTTTATTTTGTGGTTTTTCTTTTTTTTTAAAGTGATAGACCCAGAAAATCAGTTAAAAGTAGACAGGTTAGTCTATAAAACTGACTGGGAAAATAATGTATTCTATTTCAGACCTAGGGAAGGGCTCATAAGCTTGAAAGCTCGTCTGCTTTCTCTGGTTAGCTTAATAAAAATACAGCTTCTGCCTGTGGACCGTGCAGTTCTTCTACCTTTAGACCATTGTGGCTACAAAATTATCACATCTTTGAAAATAAATACAGGAGCTTCGGTCTCTCCTGATGAAACTGAAACTCTAATGGCTCTTACCAGATGGTGAAGCATCTTATGAGTTATGAAAAGCTAAATATACAGTAACATGTTACAGCAGATAGAGATCTATGGGAACCTGGAGCTTCATTAGAGAGGTGCTGGCACAATCTTTCCTGGAGGAAGTTGTTTCCCTTGTCAGCTTTCTCTGGGCTGTCCGCACCTGAGGTTTTGCCTGGGGTTTGGTACCTGAGTGGAAGGAGCAGCTCTCAGTGATCCCAGGTGGTGGGGTGGCTCACTCCAACAGGGTGCACTTACCTCCTTTAGGTGGCTTCTTGTGGGCGGCCGGCGTCCATGGGACACCTTCACCCTGTCCCGAGTTACGTGGTCCAAGGAAAGGCTCTCATCCACTTTCACCTTTAACAGGGGGAAGAGGAGGGAAACAAAAAAGGAAGAGAGTCATTAATTTCTCAAGGTATGTCTATAAAGTTGTCACTGTCACACATGAAATGTTGAAGCATTTGGAGAATATTTCCTCACTAGTCTTTACCTCAGAACTCAGTTACAGCCTGCCTGCAAAGCCCTGCACGTATGTGATGGATACTTAAGGTCTCAGATGTTTGCAATGGCTGAACTTCTCTCCACCTAAAGGGCACGGAGGAAAGGACACAAGGAGCTTTGTCCTCACTGCACCCCGTGCTTGGACCAGCTCCTGCATGTGGCAGAACACAGCACCAAAACTGCTGTTTCCATCTTAGAGGTGAAAGCTCATTAATAACTGTGACCTGACTGTGAACTGTATCAGCAGCACTTCGTTACAGCCCTTCCCTTCCACAGCTCTAATGACTGCAGGATGCTGAGGAGAAGGTGTGAGCAGTGATCTGGATTAATTGCAACTCCAGCTGAATTAACAAATTTATTTCCTGGAATCAGATGAGAAATCCACTGCCTCACATTCGTAACGAGGGAGGTCTCAGTGCCTTGACAGGTATTTCTCTGTGCTGGCTCTGTGACCACCCACCCACGCTATGATGGCCAAGGGCTGGAGTCTGCTCCACATGGAGGGGCAGCACCAGTGACAAGGAACACTGAAACATCTGTGTGTCCTCGGTACAACAAGTTTGTACAATAGGAAAATTGTTGAGGGTGAAACAGGGATTTAAAGAGAAAAATGGCTGGTATGGCAGAGTGGTTTTACAGCTCCTTCAGAGGAGAACAGATAATCCAAGCCACCTGAGGGCTTGACCCGTTAGCCTGTGCCTGGCCTGTGTGGAAACACTTTAAATCTGAGGTTTGATCCTTACTGGAATGAATATTAGAGGCTGGCTCCCTCTGTAAGGAGGATAACCCCACATCACAGGGCAGGGAGGTGATGTGAGATCTCGGCATGTTGTGCTGGTGAAGGGTGTGCAGAGTTCACTGCCCACTGTACCCACATGCTTTTGCCCTCTGCTGAATAAAAGCAAAGCCCAGCCTCTCAGAGTTTACACCTCTAGCACGGTATCTACATCAGTTAGCCCTTTTCTCAAAACTTTTACTCATTGCTTTGGTTTCCTTTGCTAAACAGATCTTGCTGATCGCTTCGTCCCTCCTTACGCTGCTCGTTTTTTCTTGTATCATTCCCATGGTGGTGGTTTTGTTCACTTCCTTTCAGTTACTGAAAGAACTGCAGAAGAGATGCTGCTCCTTTGGTTTAGCTCAGGGCTGATTTTCAAACTAAGAGGGAGCAGGGCAGGGTTGAACAAGCTCTAGGTTGCACAATTTTCATCCTCCCCTCTGTGCAGCAGGATGGGAGGAGAATTTGAAAGTGCAGGTGTGCTGGGGCCAGCTGAGAGGCAGGCAGGTTTGGCCAGGGCCATGGAGTAACTTTCCACCAGACTTCCCTCCAGACTGCAGGCGGAATAGCTGGTGGACTGAGTCACTTCAGACTTTTCCAGTCCTGAAGACTGGGCTATATCCTAACCAAATACCTCCATTTCCACACTGCTTGGTGCTGAAGATCATGGCAGCGTGGGGAAGATGAGTCTCTCCAGGCTGCATCCTACATAACTCAGCACTGCAGCTGCTTCTCTGTACCAGTCTTTTCCATTGGGAGAGGGGAACTCCCAGAAATCCTCTGGTCTCAAGCTCTGAAGGGAAGGAACCTGCCCTACCTTGCATACCATCTTTCTCTTTCCTTGGACCATGGCTGGCATGCAGGAAGGATGGGGAGAACCGGGGTTCAGGCAAGTTCTTCTTTTAGCTAAAGGAGCCCTGGATGAGAAGGCACAGCAGCACAGGAGTTTGAAAACTGTTTCTCTTACCTCATCAAATACTTTGTTTTTGCCTCTATTGATTCCTTCATTAAGAGCTTTTATCCACGATTCCTTTTCTTCCAAAGTTGGAGCTTGAAATTTGATATCATGAACCTGCAAGAGCAAAGAGACCATTTTTGCCTGAGCATTCCTTGTCAGGACCAGAGGTACCTCTGAATCACTTCAGTTTCTATATAACATCCAGTTCTAGCCTGTGTTTAAACTACAGATTCCTTTGTGCTTTGGCATAGCTCCCATGAACAGGATTTTGTTATGCTGGACAGCTTGTTGCTGTAGTTTTATTTTGGTAACTACTCAAGTAGTAAAAAGTAAGTTTCTTCCTTCTGCAAAACACTTGGAATAGCTCTTGGACCATCAGTGAGTTGTACAGTCAATGGTTACACTGCACAGAGTCAGACTGAAAGTCCAAATCATACTGGCTGGTTCAGATGGAGTAAAATACTTTATGTTCCACTTCCCCCAGAATACAAGGAACAGGAAGGCTGCATGCAGTGGGCTCTGCCTGCTTCCCTGTTCCTGTGGCTCTGCAGAACAGAACTGATACAGGAATGTGGGGCACTGATGTTGGCTGCACTAACCCTGACCCAGCTGGGCACGGACATGATGAGGCATAAGAGCAATGTAACTGCAAAAATTCACCGTATCTCTTTCTGTTTGCAGATGAAATCCATCAGTGAACACTGCAGACAGGCATTCTCTGGGGTCTGAAGAGCTCCCCCAAGAAGAGAAGAGCTGGCCATGTAAGAGGGAACTGGCAAGAAGTATGGGTCACTAATGAGGAGGGAGGATGGGTTGATGATTGTATGGCCTGTCCTCCAGCCAGCCAGCTCTTCCCTTCCTCCAGGACAGCCCCATGGCTTTGCTCAGTGCTTCTAATCTCTTCTTGCCCACAGCAGGGACAATAGGCAGGGTGTTATTTACTTCACTGCTGTTTTCTCTGAGCACCTCACCAGTATTATGCAGCTTTGCCCCGGAGTACACTTTGGGTGAGAGAAATATCATCTTCACTTTACAGGTGGCTCCATGGCAGACTAGCTGGGATCCAAACAGCTCCATGTGGTGCCCTAATCCGCACTGCACAGGCACACAGGAATACTCCTGTGCTAAAGGACATGAGCAATGTTGCAAAATCAAGCACTTAAAAGTTAGACACTGCTGGTATTTACAGCCTGTAGAGATGTCAGCCTGCAGTGCGTGTTCCTCCTAGCACGTCCCTAACAACAGGCTGGACTTCTTACTAAGTTATTCCATCATGTGTTTTATCCTCCTGGGTCAATATGTCTTATTGATTTCACTCTGCTTCTGCCCTGCCCTGAAAACAGAATTACAGATTCCCCTGACAGTCTTTTTTCTTTCCGGCTTATCACTACAATATCTGGGGGGCTTCAAAAATTCCTTTTCAGAGCAACCAAAATTATCCACCTCTTACAGGTGGTGAAGTGAGCTATAGAGAGGCTTGTTTAAAACACAGCCTTGTGGGGGTTGGGCTTGGAACAGTTTTTTTAGGGTATTTAATATCCTGTAGGTAGTCTGCACCTTCCCACTGCCTTCAAGGGCAGTTGTAGTCTCAGCCTTTTTGTAAATGAGGCCCCACATTCCAAAATCACAGCAGTGTCTATATAAAACAGGGACTATATTAAATGAACGGGACAAAGCTAATGGTGACTGACAATCGAGTGCTCTTAGCAGCTCCCTGTTCATGGCACAACAAAGCAGCAACTGTTCGGGATCTCAGCAGCTTCAGCAGGGACCATCAGAAATTCTGGAGAACTAAAGCCTGATCTCCTTACACCCACTCTTGCTGTTAGAAACCAACTGTTCTTTTCTGTATTTATTTCTTGTGTCAATGCCATGGATTTACATCACAGCTGCCAAGTGCCAGGCACTCACAACCAGCATGGCAAGCAGGGAGTTAAGGAGTAATTTGGGGAAAGAGTCTTTATTCGATCAGTTTGCACGAAAGGTGATGGGACCGCATGCCTTCCTGAGAGCTCAGAGGGGAGGTTAGGGCCTGACCCACGGCCCTCTGGAGAAAGAGCCCTTTGTTTGGGATGCAGAAGGGCCACTCTAACCAGGGAACCTAAGGGAAGGCAAGGCTCCAAAACAGAGAGACGGCCAGATTTTGTTTTAGTCCGAGCTGGCCTGGTTTTGTGTGTGCTTAAAAACTTTTTTTGTTTGGAGACGATTTTGCCCCAAAGCTTTGTGATTATAAAAGCTTATGAGAAAGCTCTACTTGTGAGCAGCTGAGCTGCTGCACTGCCTGGCAAAGACCTGGCAGCCTGCACCAGAGTTTAGAAATCTCCGTACATGTTGTTCAGGGGAAGGATTCCTGCCTCACTTCAAGCTTCTTCTTCCAGTGCCACTTTCTGTGCCTCATTCCAAATAAAGCCTCCCAGACTGTGACTAAGCACTGGTGTCAGCAACTCTGTGGCAGAGCAGAGAGAACCTCGGGGGGGTGGTTCCTCGGTAATGAGAAGCTGAGATGTCCCTCTGGCATGCAACCCTTTGCCATCAAATGCAGATCCAGTGGATGGTGAGCAAAAGGGACTCATGGAAGGTGGCAGCAGAAGGGAGCTGGGCGAGGGAGGACGAGCAGCACAGTGGGACCAGCTCCCCGCCATGGAGCAGTGTGGGCAGTGCCAGCCTGATATTGCTGCAGCCTGGCTCCCTGCCTGCGCAGCTCCCTGGGGCTGGGTTCCTCCCAGTGCCCAGGTATCTTAGAATTTTTTTTTCTCCTTTTTGTAAAACACCCAGACACCAAGGCAGAGTCAGGCTGCTGGGGCTCTGAGGCTCGTGCTCGGGCTGCTGCCAGCCACAGCCTCTTTGCTTCCCTGCAGTCCCTGGTCTGTCTGCATCCATCTGTGGCTCCTGTCCTCAGCCAAGGCGCTGGGGAGAGGAAGCTAACCCAAACCAGGATGGGAGCTCTCTGTAAAGCAGGAAGCTGCAGAGGAGAGGCAGGAAGGAGCTGCCTGTCTCAGTCCTGCCTGTGACTGGGACTCTGCACACTACTCTGAGACTCCCAGGCTCTCAACAAACAAGGAACAAATGAATTTCTCTTGTCTGTATTTTTACTCATCTGAATATTTACAGACACCAGCAGATACATCTAAAGATGGGTATTTCCTGCAAAACATTAGGCAGGGTCTGTTCTCCAGCAGGAATTGAAGCCAGAGAGTCAGTGACACCAATATGAGAGGGCAGCGGGCAGGATAACCCATTTGCACTCCTTCTTGCTAAACCAGCTGAGACTGAGTCATGCCATAAACAACAGGCTGATGTGCCAGGAAAAGCTGTCATGGCCAAACCTAGTGACCATTGTAAGCCATGAATGCAGGCTACGCAATTTACTGACAGTTACTCAGAGCACAGCACAGCCGGTCGGCTCCTGCTGAATCACTGCCGAGATGTCATGCAACAAGAGCTCCCACACAGATCACTGTCCGTGACGGCAGCAGGCACTGGCTCCCCGATTGCTCCTTGTCTTCCCCAAGACATCAGTCTCCTCAACCAGTGACAGTCTGATGGCAATCCCGATCCTGCTTTCCAGGAAAGAGAAGTGTTCCTGGGGTCAGTCCGTTGCACCTGCACTAAATGATTTAACAGACAAGCTCTGGAGAGCTGTGTAGCTGCAGTTTAAGACTGTTACCAACACTTCTTCTTTACTGAGCAATTCTGCAGATCTGCTGCAGAGGTGTGTGACACAAACCTGTGCTTGGTCCTCATCTGTTTCAATGCAAAGCCTGGTGTTGGCTTCAGTTCAGTGGGGTTGGGCTAAACTGGACTGTGAATTGCTTGTGAACTGCTGGGGGGATGTGTTCCCTTCTGCTGACTTTTGGTATGGGGTGGTCACCTCCAGCAGAAGCTGGAGCAGAGCTGGGTCAGTAACATCTTAAACTACCATGAGTGCAGCAGAGTCTATCTGCCAGATGGGAGGTCATTTCTTCTACATGACTTTGTTGGGTTAGATCATGAAAGGGAAAGGAGAAGACACGGGACGCCCTGCCTATGACAGGGAGGTTGGAACTAGATGATCTTCAAGGTCCCTTCCAACCCAAACCATTCCATGTTTCTGTGAGATGATTGTTAGAGAATTCTAGTGGTTTTCTGTAGCTGAACCAAGAGCTACATAATCCCTGGGAATAATGCAGCATCTCTGCCAGACTGGCAGACCCCAGGAGCAGACTCCCCCAAGCCTACTGCATTCTACTGCAGCTTCCAGGCTGGGCCCCTGGTGAAGGCAGTTCTAGGTACCTCAAAAAGGGAAAAATAAGCAATGGAAGTTTCCACCTCTGACCACAGATGCAAGGATGTGTGGGGAGCTGCAGGACTTGCTGATGGACTCCTTCCCTTACTACGATCCTCTTCCCAATATTAATATTTCCCTGCAGCTGAAGGTTTTTAGAGCCACCGAACATCAGACTTGTGCCAATCTCAGTAATTTCCAGAGGTTACACCAAGCATCATTTACACTGCTTTTTTGCATTGTGAGTAGTACATTTTAAAGTCTCTGGGCCAAGGCTGCTGCCCTTTCTTAGAAGCCCAGCTCTCTGCATCCAAAAGTTTTCTTTTAATTGCTGTGGATGGAATGAAGCATTTGAGATTTCTAAGCAGAACGGGGCTTTTGCACACTGCCAGCTTCCTTCACTGAAGAATTGAAGCTCAGGGGGCAGTGCTTTCTTTCAGTTCCATACCAGTGCAGGCGTGTGACATGCTCATATTGTCACAGCTTAACAAAAATGTCATCCTTGTGAACAGGCCAAGCAGAATCTGGGCTACATTCATCAACTACCAGTGTTTATCAGGACAACTTATTTATTCAGGTGCAACTTCAGCTGCAGAGTAGTTTTAACTCACTGATTCATCTCTGCTCAAAAATATCCCATCCAAGATTTAAACAGGGATTCCCCTACAGCTAAACTGGGCTCCCTGTATTCAAGATTTGTGCACTGAAACAGAAATGGCCTTTCCTAGCTTGCTCCTAAGTCTCTCAAACTCATTCCTCAGCATTATGCTCAGGAGAGAGGGTGAAAAAAAAACCCTAGCAAGATGTGGAAGGGCTTGGCAAGCTGGCTCACAGGGTGATTTTAAACTGTGGATGGCAGCAAGCCTCCCAAATGGAAAATGTTTAACTGATATATATCGCCACAGCTGCGATTTCAAAACAGAAGAAGGACAGTTGTGTACGTTGGCCTCCTAATTGAAGCCTATGCTAACATCTGCCAAAGTATGTTGTGTGTCAACACCCTCACCAGATTCCCAGCCAAAAGAAGGGTGGGAGGGGAGCTACAAACAGGGAACTTTTCATTTATAAAAGCCCTTCCTTTCACCAAAAGAGCCTTATAAACAGTAGCCTCTATCTAGGTCTCCATTGAATCAGTGGCATGAAAAACAGGGTAGCTGTAAACTTGCCAGCATGCCAAAAGGATGAAGTTACCCTTTTGGGCACAGTTTGGGCATATTTTTCTCATAGCAAGAAATGAGAGGTTTAGGAACAGGTCGCACACCCTGTATTGATTCATGGAGCAGTACAGAGACATATGCAGCTATTACACAATTCTCTCAGTAACATACTTGCAGATAATACCTATTCCTACTATGCTGCCCATCTCTGAGCATACAGGGTATTATTGGTCTCCCTGGGAATAGGTGTGCACTCAGAATCACAGAATCCTAGAATGCTTTGAGTTGGAAGAGACCTCAAAAAGCATCTAGTTCCAGCCCGCCTTCCATGGACAGGGACACCTTCCACCAAATTATTCCAAGCCCCACCCAACCTGGCCTTGGACAATTCCAGGGATGGGGCAGCCACAGCTTCTCTAGGCAACATGTGCCAGGGCCTCATCATCCTTGCAGGGAAGAATTCCTTCCTAATGTGCTCTGGGCTCCAGAGCTCTGCAGGAGCTCACTAGCCCAGGGTTTTGGGGCAGGACAGTCTTTGTTTTGTTGTTTTGAAGGAAGTTTAGCACAATGGTGCTCTGAACTCAGCTGGGGTCTTATTATACGAATAAACACTAAGTGACTAGAGTGAAAGAATAAGCAACAGTGACAACAAGGACTAAACAATCTCCATTTATTTAAACAAAATGGAGATGGGGGTATGCAGCAAGATGGTATTTTTGCCTGTTCATGCTCTTATGGAAATGAATGTGTTTTGTCCCTCACAACTTCTCAGATTTGCATGGGGAGATTTACTAAGAACTCTGAGGCCAAAACAATCATACTGAAATTAGAAGGCAAAGTGTGATACCCCAAAGCAACAATGAAGCATTCTAGCCCATAAAGATGCTCAAGTGGATAGCATGCAAGCAGGAGCTAAGGAGAACTTCCAAAGATGTGTAGTGATGATGAATATAGATAGGAAGTAAAGCAGGATGTCCTTGCATACACCCAGTGCTCAGATGGATGTATAGTCTCTTTGCAATGCCAGCCTGGTTTTTAGCTTCTGGATCTAACCAGATGCTGTGCAGGAAGCTACAGATGTAGGGTTTCATGAATTCTGCAAAATAAATCTTTTCTCCTAGGAACTGTTTGGCTGCAAGTAACTTTGCACTGGAGTTTTTCAGATCAATGGTTCTAGCCCTAGGAACTGTCTCAGTCATGGATTGGGATTATCGATTTCACTGGAACATGGGCAAAGCTGCAGCATCTACACGTGCTCAGAGGACATGGAGGAACCATAGGGAATGGTCATTCTCCACTTCTTACGGAGTACTAGAAGAAAGAAAATGCTAAGGCAGAGAAAAAAGCAAGAAGAAGAAGTCAAGCCACAGGAAGACCCTTTCCCCACGACAAGAAGAAAGTCTACACGACAGTGGCTTTCCTTCTCACACACTGAAAACCTTTGACAGCTACAGGTCATTTCTCTCAACTGCCAAGGAGCTCAGTCTCAGAGCTTTTCATCTGCTCTGGGTTAAGCTGGCTGGAACTCACTTTGGAGTTAGCAGACTCAAGGGTGATGAGAAAGGCAATCCTACCTTCTTACCCGGGGTGCGGATTAAAATGAAACGATTTTTCCTTTTTAGTAGTGCACGCAGCTCCTGGCACTTGTCGTAACTCTCCAGTTCCACTGTTTCTATGCACTTCTGTTCATCCTGCAGAGAGGGAATGAAACATTATTATGAATGGAAGGCACTGAAATCAATCATAGACCATCAAATTCTGCATGTCTTCCCTTTGCATCTGTCTAAAAGCTCTTCTGCCTTAAAAATAACCTGCATGCAGACAGCAAGCCCCATAAATCAGGCTGGCATGTCACTAAGAAAACACCCCGGTCTTTAAGCTACAGGCCTAGTGGTCCACAGTGGCTGAGCAAATAACAGGCTGGGGACAGTAACACCAGTTTCTGCCATTGCTGCTGGCCTCATCCAGGGATCTGCAGCCAGAAAACAACACTACCTCCGTCCCACAATGAAAGGAGGAGATGTGATCCTGCTTTTTCACAGGGAAGATGACACAAGCATCACAATGGTCCAGGCATCCCACTCAGGAAGCCTGAGGCAGAGCAGGGATAAGAGGGGAGGCCTGCTGCCACAATGAGCTGGGGCAGGCTGGTCCTCACAAAGGTCAGCAGGAGCTATGTGTGATAGACACAGTCCTCTTGCAGCCATGCTCTGAGATGTCAAAACGCTTAAGATTGGAAATACAGCCCTGTACAGCCAGCAAAACTGTCTGGGCCAGCATCTCAGTGGGGAATATTTATCTCTGGAGTATCTCCACTGATGACTGCCGGCCGCAATCTTGGCTCATTTCTCCCAGTAACATAACTAAAATTCCACAAATGGTGCGTGCCTCAGTTCAGCTGCAGAGCACCATCCCTAATAGGAATTGCAGCGTAACGCTGGGCAGATAATATTCTTCATGTCTCAGTAGCCCAGCAGAGACCAAAGCTCCCTTTTGCAAAGCACAAATGAGCAGTGAGAATCTCAGAGCAGTTCTTGCCAGTGAAGTGCTACAGTCAGCATGCCTCATGAACCTCTCCAGTACCATCCTGAATTAAAATCGCTGGCCATAACCACCCCCAGCTCAGGCTCTGGTCCCAAGGCAGCTCCTTGTGCCCATATGAGTTTGTATTTAGCAATTCCTGTAGTGGAGAAGGGGGTGTGGGATGAGGAAACATGTCACAGCCAGGAAGCTGCTGCGTGGCTGGAGGCAGGGAATGGAGAGTTCAGAGGGAAGCGGGCTGCGGGGAATTTCCTCCCTTTACCACTTGACATTTAAGTCACTGTGCAGAACGCAGGCTGTGTTTCAGTTTTTTCAACCCTCCTATCTGGGGATGGGGGGCCGGCAGAGCTGATGCCAGTACACAGAGCAAGTCATGAGCCACCGAGGGACGTCTGGATCTAATTTAGGTTTATTATTTTAATGACATTACTGTTTATTTCATTTAACACTGAGTAGGTGAATGTGAACTAGGAAAGCGCATATTAGGAGGAGGAGATTAATCCTGCCCAAACCTAAAACCCAGCCGATAAAATCCTGCTGACGTTACCGAGCCCTTTGAAGGCTCCTGCTGCAATCCTGGTATCGCAATGTCACTGCCAAAGGACAGGGATGGAAATAATAACCCCTCCGCGGCCGGCAAATGACAGAGAAGGGTGAGGTCAGGAATACATGCCTCGGGGATGGGTGATCTCATCCTGGCCTTTGGAGGACGACCGCCCACGTTACAACCCTGTCGCAGGGCCGGTGCAGCTCCCAGCTCCTTCCCTGGGCTCAGGATGCAGAGAGCTTGGCAGCGCTCTGACCAGAGACCAGCCCCAAGCCTGCTGCCCACTCTCCCTGCTCTCAAGAGCAGCTCTGTCCCCAGCAGAGCCCGTCACCCTCCTTGTCCATGCCATCCCTCCTGCCTCTTGGACAGGAACTTTTCCTCTGATCTCATGCAAGCCGTGCTCCACTTCCCAAGGGCTGTGGAGCACCGAGCTGGGGAACTAAGGGACTTGGCAGGGTGGAGAGATGTGGTTTTGCTGTGAGATTGCCTCTCGCCTTCCAGCTGCCCGTCTTCTCCCTGGGGAGGCTTTGGGGACTGTGACCTGGCTAGGGAGCAAGGGCAGAGAGGATGGGGACATACAGGACGCTGTGTCCCAGGGACACCTTGACTGTTCGAGCTATGGCTCCTTCATCTCAGGTACCTGAGCTTCTCAAGTGAGTTATCCTCTTCAGGGAAGGCAGGGAAGAAAGCAGCCAAAGAAATATAAAATCTCCATGTATGAAGCAAAGGAAAAGCATCTGGGTTCAGGGAGCACCAGAATGGGGCTTTTGTCTCTGTTTTACCCTTGGCAAGCGGCCATCCCCTCTCTGTGAGCCTACCTGGGTCACAAAGAGATCCTTTATGTCTGTCCTGCACCACTAAGATAAAGAATGAAAGACCCAACCCTGACGCAGGTCTTCAGGTCCCTTCAGCCTCCTGGGACCTGGAGGACACTCAGCACCAGGCAGAGACAAGGTCACTTCCAGAGTCCTGCCCTGACACATGTTCTGGACAAGCTCAATCCTGGTACAGAACCCCTACATTCATGATTTAATGCAGAAAAAATTTTAATGCAGAAAAACTATTCCAGTAACTCTTCATGGAGCAGATCCTGTGACATAAATGTATCTGTGTCTGTTCGCTTGGCCCTTAAGAAGAAAGTTACTGAACACCTGGACACATATTAATGCATGTGCTTAACCAAAGAATCACACCTGGCAAACAATTTCTGTAATGAAAAGGAGAGCAAAAAGACTCTCTGAAATTTTTACTTATATTAAGGTGTAATTCTCAGCAAAGACTTCTTCATTGACACACACTCAGAGGCTGAGACCCTCCATTCAGTGGAAAATGTCTAGACCTGAAATAATAATTTATTTCTCTATTTGAGGCTCTCAAAGTGTTTTAATAAATCACTTTTGGGTATACGTTGCTATTACTTTACCAGGGACAAAATGCAGATGTTAAGTGCCCAACTGTTGAACACCAAGTGGATCCTCTGGTCTCTAAAATCTAGTAGGATTTTTCCCTGTCAAATAATACACTTACAAAGAAACCCTAAAACAGCTCTAAGCACTAGCTACACTATTCAGGAGAAAAAAAGCCAAACTCAAGACAGATGCTTTCTAATCCATGAAGTGGTGATATTGATCTGTCTAGTCACTCTACATAGGATTGCCTGGTCTTCTGACACTCACTGTAGGTTCTTTTTTATTCTGGCAAGAATATGCAGAGACAAGATAAGAAGCCCCACTAGAAAAATAACCTGCCTGGTTCTGTGCAGACCTGCACAGCAGTTTCTTGGGATCCCAGCACCCTGTATTTGCATCAGTGCCTCCTTTCCTGACATTTGGGTATGTCATATACAAACATCTTGCTTAACTGCATCTTCATTTAGGTGAGGGTACAGATGCAGGGTGCTGTAGATGGAGGCACAGCAGAAAGCAAGAAATCCATCCCCCTTCATTCCCCATCCACTGAAAGAAACCTGAAGCCGTGTGGGATGACTTTCACCCCATCTGCTCCAGGTAATACAATAGGCATTTGCCATTTGCCTTCAGGAGGTGGCTATGCATTAAACCAAACCCAAAGCCTGACTAGCAGATGCAACTTGGGGAACACACTCCCAGGGCAGGTCAGGAGCACAGTCCTGGAGATTGCTACTGATGATGATATACAGTATTTGTGTGCTGCTCAGACTGTATTTTCCAGTAACACTGTACAGTGTTCTTGTCTGTATCTTGTGTTGGCTGTCCCCTCTGCTCTTGTTTAGCACCTAAACCTCAGCTACAAGTGCAGCCAGGCTCAAGCAACTGCATCAGCAAGGTGGCCTGCATAGGAAACAACTGCTAAAGCCAACATTAGCACCTCTCTGTGAAGGGCTGGACAGGGGAGGGACTGAGAAAAGCACACTGAGTCCAAGGCACTACTCAGTTCCTGGAAATCTGATGGGCTCAAACCAGCTGAAATGCTCAGCCTCTAAACCTTCCTGCTCACATGTAAGCTGACCTCCCTCCCATTTAACCCATCTAAGTCTAATTTAGGATACATATGGAGAGATGCCTTTTATTCCTGTTGCCTGAGGTTTTATCTCCTTTCTTTTTCAGCAAGCACTGAACAATCCCATTTGTAAATGTTTCAGCATGAGGATGGTCCGGAATGCTGTGTCCTTCTCCAGGGTCACACAGAGCAGATAAGTGGAGAAGGTCCAGTGGGAAGAATGGCACCTTGAGCTCCAGAAATGCAAACCACCATAGCACACTGCATCACAGACTCTCCTTAGTCATCAGCCCTTCCCATCTCAAAAACTTTGGTCCCCATCTGTAAGACAGAGACAGCCACACTGCCTTGACTCACATTAAAGGAAGATAAATACAGTAATAAACATGAACTGCCTCAATTCTGTGGCAACAAGACCCCCCCTGAGTGCAGAAAATTGCCATTTCCTTTGGTTTCCCTGTAGTAAGTCTGCACAATCACATGTTATCCTATTGTGCTACCAGATAATTTTGCAGCAATTTCCTCTCCTAAGACATTTGACTTCACTGTAAGCCAGTTTAATAGCCTATAGATATTAACATGATCCCTTATTTACAATAATGGGACCTTGCAGCTACTGTAGCTTACAGATGCAATTTATTACAGGATGTTACCACAATCCGCAGGCTACCAGAAAACATTATGCCTGGTTGTTACAAATACCATTTTCCTTGTTGAGATAATAAAATAACCCTTTAAATGATTGGGATTTTTCCTTCTTCTGAATGCCTGTGAAAATTAATCTTACTTTAAAAGCCTCCTTTTCCCTGGTGGTAATGAGAGCCTCCATGTATCTTGTTTTTAAAGGCATGCCCTTAGAAAAAAACCTACGTCATATTTATAGATTTTGAATCTGCAAGTTCTTGAAGCTTCAGTTGGAGTCAACAGGTGCCCAAGGGCACTGGGAAATGATCTACAGAGAGGCAACAGGACCAGGCTGCATCCCTCTGGGTAAGAACACCCCCTCTTGCCTTTCCTGCCTTCCGAGCTACTCATCACCTGACACTGACTTCTCCTGTCATTATTCTTGTACTCTTCATGACATTTCACAGTGAAGAACAAACGACACCAGAAAGCTTTGGGATTTGGGAAGAGCAGAAGTGTTCAGCATAAGGGAAGAGGTAATACCCTTTAACCTAAACTGTTTATAACACATCTTCTTTATTAGGCAAGAGTATGTTTTTAAAAAAGAGAACTGAACTCACTGTCGGCCGTGTTGTTCCTGAAACCATCGCAGCAATGCGGCTGCTGAAACATTTCCCCATTCTTCTTCCCTTGACACACTGCACACAAAGCTTTACATGATTTTGCTTTTACATTGTCCTGATGCCCACAGATGACCCAGATCCTCTTGGGCCAGACACCTCACAGGCACGTGCTCCTTGTGCAGACCACAGTCCTCCACCCTGCTGCACACACAAGCCACCACAGGGCTCAGACTTACCCACCCCTCTTCTCAAACCTTTCTTGGTTGTAGCTTGTGCTCTGCACTGTAATTTCTAACTTTCGGGGCAAACTCTGCTTTTGCAGAAGCTGCTTCCAGCCCAGGAACGAGGGCTTGACTCAATACAAAGCCACCTTTGCATCCTGGCAGGACCAGCCCTGCACTTTTCATTCTTCTCGCCTGAAAATGCAGGACAGATTTGGCTCGGCTCTTATTCCTCATTTGTCTGGAAACAGCTCTAAGTGCGGCCATGAACTTAAGGCATGCAGTTTATCTAGGGAAGTCCAGGACAAGGCTCCCAGGGGTCCTTCGCTCAGAACTGGCTCAAGTAAAGGGAAAAGATGAGCCAAATCCAGACTGTCCATGCTTAAGGAGGACAGCAAACATTCACAATCTCACTCTGCATCCTTCAGTGGCTAAAAGAAACTCTGAAGAGTCTGGCTGGCAACAATTTGAGCTGCTTGAGGGGTGCCAAACAGCTGCAGGGTTGCCTGCCATCCCCTCAAGTGGCAGGTGGGAAGTCAGCCTGCTACAATCACTTTTATCCTTCAAAATCCAAAACCTCATAGCACATATCCTGCTTCCGCCCAAAGCTTTACTCTGTTCACCTTCTCACAGGATGTCCTGCCCCCTATTTTTTTATTTTGGCAACGGCTCTGTCAAAATATTCAGTGGCTAAAATATTTATGCTATATAATATATTTAAAAACGCAGCTGCTGTCTCTTTTACAGCATTTACCCTTCCTGGAGATAACTGGAGAAGCCCTTTCGAAAGCAATGCCTGGAGGGAAGAGTTAAAAACACAGGGACATGCATGTGTCCCCAGGGGCCTGCCCCTGCCCCTCATTCAAGGCCGTTGGCTGTGACCATACCTCATCCTCGTAGACCACGAGCTGTGTTTTCCGTAGCTGGATGTAACGATCCTTCCACAGTCCCAGGAGCCCCCCACTGCTTTTTTTAATCCAGCCATATTTCTCTGCAGTTGGAGCAGACTTTGGTTTCTCTGAGACCTCTTCCTTTGTATCCTGTAAGGACAGAAGGGATAAGGAGTTTCCATCATCAGAAAGCCTGCCCAGAGAAGATTTTGGCACCCACCAAACGTGGTCCCTCCCCACCACATCACAACAGGAGACTGGCATCTTCCAGAGGAAAACTTGACCAGCTCCCATAGGACTGGGGAGTGGGCACAGACCCCAGCCATCCCTGGAGACACTGTGGGGATGGCAACAAGTCCACTTTTCTCCTCTGCTCCCCCAGGGGCTTTGCTTCCCTCTCTGGGGAGGTACTCCTTGCTTAATTGTGCACCAAGTGGACCTTAAAAAAGATCAGCCTCCTCTCCTCTTTGCTCCTCCAGCTTTCTGATGGATCCCAGCAGGATGGATTCTATTGCAACACTCATATTTTAGCCCAAGGCCACTTCTGCCAGTTTCTCTTCTAGGTGTCTATGCTTTGTCACCATCCCCAAACCAACTCCTGTAGGCAAATCCATGGCATGAGGGCCAGGACTTCATCACATCTGCACTAAAATGTTCCCAGCAGGTTAAAGATGAGAGCTTTCCTCCTCTTCAATGCACTGGAAGAGCCTTTGCAAACGCAGGATCCCTGTATCCCCTCCCTTGGAGCCCTCTGCTGCTCCCAACACCCCATGGAGCCCTCAATAAGCCTCTTTCCCTGGAGCAGGGCAAGGGGAATCCCTCGCTGAGCCAAATCCCCTTACACAAACACCTCACCAACCTTGTGATTTGTCAGGACAGGCCAAGCCCAAATCCTCCAACCTCCTCCCACGGACCCCACTGTCCTCCAGACTCTGTTTCCTCCGTGTCCCCACACGTAATAGCAGCAATCCTGCTGCAGGGAGCTGGCACACAAAAAGAGGATGTGTGACAGGAGAGCCCCAAACATACCAAAATGGCCCTCACTGCACAAACTGGACCGGCTGGAGCTCAGATATCTTGTTTCATAACATGAGAAAATCCCAAGTGCTTGGAACAGAGTCAGAGCTGGACACTCCCATAGCCAGGACAGAGCAAGTGTGTACGGATGAGCTCTAAAAATTTGGACGAGAGCCTTGCTAACGAATCTGTTTTCATGCACCAAACTCACACTGAACACACCCTTGGACAGCAGCTTTCATTAGGGTAAGCTCTTATTCCAAAGAGGGAGCTTGCACCCATAAAAAGAAGAAAAACAGCTTAAACACCCCATGCACCCACATTTATCCTGACCTCCACTAAGGTCTGGAAGGGGCTGGTCTTTGCAGGTAGGCTCGGGTGCAGACTGGGAACAAGAAACTCAAATAAACTGTGCTTCACCTAAAAGAAAATTGGCCTGAACCATGTAACAACCTTGGTGCCTTTTGTAGAAGTTATTTCAGTTGTAGTGAGCTGCATCTGAAACAGCCACAATACAGGATGACTGAGCATCAAAAAGTTTTCCGGGAAATGAGAGGGACTGCGTAGGGTGGGTTTTTTTTAAGCTTGACTTTTTAGGTTGCCAGGAAGTTGTATTCAGTTGAGACCTGCGACTTCAGCAAACATCAATTCCTGCACAAATACAGAACTGCTGGTTTCCTGATCGAGAACCCTTTTGATGTCATTTTTAGATAATTGGGCATGGACTTTAACCTCCCTCATAGCACTTGTGCATGGATGTAGCTGTATGAAGAATTTATTCAAGTCCACACCAAAAACTGCTAAAATGTTTTTACTCTTTGTGGAAGTTTAAAACACACTCTTTAAGGCTTTTTTTTGCTTGGCAGGTGAATTTTTGGGGTTTTTTTTCCCCCACCTAGCAGAAAGGCTGAAGTCACATGGTAAATATGTCTATCCATGCTCTCTTCTGCAGAGTGAAAACTACTCTGGTTTTAAAATAAAAGTACTCCCCGTGAAGACACAGCACGTAACATCTACCTCTGAAAAACAACCTGCCCTGGCAGAGCTGGAGCTCATGTTGGCACCTCTGCACAAGGCACAGCGAGGGCAGAGCTGGTCTGGGGTCTGGCTCTCCAGCCTTCCAGGGACAGTACCTCCCCTCCTTGGCACTGAAGGGTTGCCTTGGAGCTCCCCAGATCACCCAGGAGCCCTGGTTGGAACCCCTGCCTGAAAGGAGCCATGCATGGGGCACCCTCCATACCAGGCAGGACTCCCTGCTGTGCCGGCACCTGGGATCATCCATACAGAGGATCCATGACTCCAAGCCCCACCTGAGCAGCCCAAGAGAGGGAAGGTGATGGAAAGTGCAATGAAATGGAGAGTGCTGGTCTCAGCAAATGACAACAGCCACAAGTGGAGGGCTCTGCCCCTTGCACTGCACAGAAGTCACCTGAGCCTGAGCTGCCTCCTCTTGTCCCTGCTATGTGGCAGATGTGAGGGATGAGATCCAGCATTCTGTATGGATGCTGAGCTGCTGGGCTCTGGCTCAGCAGCTTCCCCCTCGCACGTACCCAGCACATCCCACAAGGGGGGACAGGTGCTGTAATCCCTCACCTGCAGCTTAAGGACACAAAAACCCAGATGATGCAACTGGGAAGTTTGTTCCTGCAAAAGCAAGAAGAGTCTCGGAGATGGTGCCTGACATTTTTGCGTTTTTATGCCAGCCCAAATTGGCAAGGGGCTGTTGGCCAGGGATGGGCATCGGCAGCAGAGCATTGTGTCCATCCTGTGTTCTCTCCCTGCAATTCCACAGTTAAAATGGGAGCATGACACAAAGACATGAGCTGCTGTTAACTCAGCTATATATGAGGATTCTGCAAGAAATATTAAGATATCCTTCCTGGGATGTTCTTGGGCTGTATTCATTCCTGTGGTAAGTCCATGAGAAGAAGGCCCCTGACATCAGCCAAATGAGCCAGAGTAAACGAAGGAAGAACTGAGTTATCCTGGTGCTGGCTCATGCCAAAGGCATCACTCCCAAAACCAATCCATAGGAGTCACTTTTGCATTTTATATCATGGTAGCATTAGAAGTGAAACATGAGTTCCTCTCCTTCAGCTTGGTTTAGCCTCATATTTTGCAGCTCAGCAGAGAACCCAAATCAGACAGGATGGCTTTTTATTCAACAATTAGGCAGTTCTTTCTCCCCTGCCCTGCCCTGCATTTTACAGGCCCGCAAACCCACATACTCTTCATGTCTTCCAACATAACAAACCCCCAAGAGTTGAATCACAGTGGTGCTTTAAAGTTACACAGAGACAGAAGTGCCTTAGCCAGTTACATCAACTTCATTCCAAGCAAGCATCTCACTTATCACACACTCCTTTCTACCAAGGCGCTGATGAACAACTCCCAGGAGACAACCTGCATCCCCACAGCTGCACTCTTTTTCTCCCTTTTCACGTTATCTCCCAAACCTTGCCGTTAGCACTTCCACTTCTCCCCAGCCTGCTGGAGCAGAACTACCTCACTGGAAACAAACTGCTCAGATCCACGTGGAACTTGGGGAACTGCCTCTGACACCCCTTCTGCAAGCAATCCCTGGAGGCTGCATGTGTCACTAAAGAAAAGAAGCCCGTGAGACGGTCAGTCGGTGCTGGGATAGGTGTGAAGCCCCTTTGGCTGGCGGCTGCCAGCTGGAAGCAGTTTCTCTGCTGTGGATTAATTTCATGGATGCCAGCGGATAATAACAACTCTCAGTCACTACCAACTTGGGCTGCTTTGCCGTCTCCCTGCTGTTTTAAAAGAGCTTTCATTCTTGCCACGGAATGTTGGGAGCTGAAATAAGGGGGTGTGAGGGGGGAGAGACAAGCCACAGCTACAGGGATCGCATGTACCAGACAGAGCTTGAAGTCCTCCGGCAGTCTGTCCTACTGGGAGCTTTCTTTGTGCATGAGCAACAAAACCTCATCCAACGAAAGAAAGCAGAAACTGCGTGGCCAGACGAGGGGAGAAAACGACCTGTTTAACTTGCTAACAAATTTGTGGCATCTTAATCAATCCTCACAGGGATGGATTATTGAGGTGTGCGATCCCATGGACAAGAAAACCTACGTGTACAGAACAAGCCCCACTGCCCTTCTCCGAGTTAAACCCGTCCCAAGCAGAAGGAGCAGAACAGAAGTGGGAAAGGCTGAAGGTGCGTAGACATATCCAAGCTAGCGATTTGACCCATGCCCGGTTCCAGCAGGGCAGGACAACACCCCAGTGGGAGTCACTCGGGGTGGCCCAGGCACGCGTGGAACCAGCCTGGCTCTGCCAGCGCCGGCCGAGCCCGGCAGCCCCTCCCGGCCGGGTCCAACATCCCGAGGGCTCCGGGGATGCGCTGCAGAGGCTCTGCCCGAGCCGCTCTAGGGGCTGTTGGGGATGGAGAACCCCCCGTCCCGCGGTCTCCTTCGCTTTCCCCCGGGGGCAGCGGGGCCGGGATGTCCCAGCGCCGGCGAACACCCGAAAACACCCCGAAGTGGCCGGTGCGGTCCCCCCGCCCCGGCAGGGGCTTCTCCCGCCCGGCCTGGGGGTCCCCCCTCCCTGTCCCGGGGTCATCCCCGCTCCCCATCCCGCTCCCGGCCGGACTCACTTGCTCCATGGCTCCTCGCCGCCCGCTCAGGGGCTCGGTCGCCGCCTCGCTGCCCCGCTGGGCTCC
>WEIT01019422.1:361318-377184 GCA_013389985.1 Dryoscopus gambensis | reverse complement strand
CCGACGTGGGGCTGGGAGCCCCGGGGACGGACTGGGACTGAGCCCAGGGGAGGGGGATGAACGGGTTCCCTGTGGTCAGACGGCGGCTACGGGGTGGGACATGGACCCTGGGGTGGGACAGGATAACCAGGGATGACAGGATACTCGGGGCGGGACATGGAGCTTGGGGTGAGAGAGGTCCCCCGGGGTCGGATAGGGTCACCAGGGATCAGGCAAAACCCCTGTGGCCGGAAAATGTCCCTGAAATGGGCGACTCCTTGAAATTGGAGAATTCCTGAAATCAGAAGGTCCCCAGTGTCTGTCGGGGTCCCCATGGTCCAATAGGATCCCCAGGGTTAGACAGGGTCCCCGGGGTCAGATACAGTTCCTGAGGTCAGGCAGGGCCCCCAGGGATCAGGCTAGACCTCCGTGGTAGGAGAGTCCATGAAATCAGCAGGTCCTAAAGGTCAGGGGGCTTCCTGGTCTCACACGGGGCTCTCACACGGTCCCCTGGGACGAGAGAGGGTCCCATGAGACCAGGCCAGACCCCTGTAGTAAGACAGTGCCTGAAATCAGTGAGTCCTCAGGGTCAGGCAGGGTCCCGGGGGTGAGGCAGGTTCCAAGGTGGCACAGTGTCCCTGGGGCTGGGGTCAGCTCAGGCCCCAGGGGCAGCAGGACAGGGCACAGGGTGTAGAGAGGTGAGGGATGCTCCATGAACCCAGCGTCTATGTAGCCACCTGACTCCCTCAGCCACAGCACTGGCCCGTGGCCATGGGGTGGTCTCTGGACAGTGGATTTTGGCAGAGGGGTGATGCCACTTATTCACCCAAGGAAAACAGCCGGGGAATGGTCTTTGGTGGCAGAACTGGTTAACACTAGTCATGCTCAGAGCTATTGTTCTACACTGGTATTCAGCTTTGCAGACTTCTGCAGCTATTTCAGGCCTGCTGGAGGGCTCATGTACCCAACAGCCTGCCTGGTTTTTCTTCTAATTATTTCAGTCAGTCTAAAAAAAGACATTACCTCCCTCTGCAAACCTTGCCTCCATTGTTCTCAGCACAGAAAATAAGAAGGAAAGGAGAATAAAAGTCTGACACCCTCTACCTCCAGGTTAAATGCTCTTCTGCATAGGTATGGGAAGTGCTGAGAAGAAAAACAGGAGGCAGCTTCTGCTAACCAGAGGTGGAAAGGATAGCAGAGCATCCATCAGGGCTGGCTACCCCCATCCTGTGGGGCCGGGGGGTAATGGAGGAGCCAGGAATCACCCTGGGACACACCAGGACTTGAAATAAGAAATCCTGGTACTGTCAAGGCGCGTTGACAGGAGAATGATTGCTGTGTCAGCAGAAAGACATCTCACATGGGAGGGAGCAGCTAATAGCTGTGTTGTGATGAATCTGGGTTTTGACAAGAGGCTGAGGCACCAAACACACTCAGAAAAGCCAAGGGAGGACAGACAGGGTCTAACTGGCTGTAACTGGTATGAGCGGGGAGAAAGCATCAAGAGAGAGGATGCATCGTGCTGACCACCGTGGTCAAGGCATTGCCCAAGCACTGCACTTGCCCTCCCTCTCCTCTCACCTGCAGGATATTGGGGTAGGACCCTCCTGTTTGCTCCAGTTGCACAAGGCTGCAAGAGCACCAAGAGCTGAGCCAGGACTGGAGCTCCTAAGGGAAACTACACACAAATAATTATTAGTGATAATTAGCAAAAACACACTGATGACATCTCCTTCCTATCAGCTTAGCTCTGGGTTTGGCAAAGGCTCCGGTCTCACTGAGACAATCCCCATGTTGTATAAACACCTTCTGTGGCCTCCCCTGCTCCTCCTCCATGGCCAAGAGCCAAATTAGGCAAAATGCTGCCACAAGCATTGGTGATGCACAGAGGGGCCTGGCCAGTGGCCAGGGGTTTGACAGCATCCTTCAGATTCCTTCTTTACCTGGCACAAAAGGCACCTCTGAAAGCTATGACAAGAAAATTGTGACTGGCCATAAGCATTTAGAGCTGTCATCAAGCCAGGGTTAGGTCTCTGCTGCCTAACACCAGGTGGGAGTTGGTTTTAAAACATATTTTCTTTGTTTAATTTCCTGAGGCATCAAAACGGGACTTTGGGTGGGAAGTGGGATCATACCAGCTCACCCACAGCCTTCTCAGTGAGAGTGTGAGAGCAAGACAGGGTGTCACAGTGCCAAGTTTGGCTCCAGGATGGTGCCAGACATCACAAAATAAACTATTGAAAAAAGATTATATTTTAGCCAGGCTTTTAAAACAACCAAAAAACCCCCAAATTACCGGAACTGTTGTTCAGTATTCTCTGTTTTCCTGGCAGGGCTGGGGGAGGTGAGGGGAAGCCTCTGTCTGTACAGATAGGGTGGGGGCTGTGGTTCCAACTCTCCTGGAAAATTTTAATCTGTCAAAAAGCGAATAATTTTTTTAGCATGCAGTCAACGTGCATGTGAGGACATGTGTGCTGTGAGAGCATGCGGTGCAGAGGCCACATCCCTGTGATTTACCAGCTATCCTCACGCTTACAGGCAGACCTAGAGAGACCCACTCTGACCCCTGCCAGCACTGCAGGAAACCTGTCGTTTGCAAGAGGATGTTCAGTTCACAACAGGGAGGCTGGTCCAAAAATGCTGCAGGGAGAGGTGTTCGGCATGTGTCTGCAGCAGGGACAGGCTGCCCTGTTGTCTTCTGCGTTGATAAGAGGTTGTGAAATGCTGCTGTAGCAAAGTGAAACGGAGTCACGAGTGACACCAGGGAGGGTGGGATGGTGAGTCATGAACTGAGGAAGTTTCTTTGCAAGGGGTCGCATGAGTCTTCCTGTGCCTCAATGGCTGGATTTGGGGTCTTGCAAAACTTGTCGGGGAAGATGCAGAGGAGTTCTGCAGTGCCAGGTGTCAGGAGCTCTGGCTGCAGAGACACAGCTTCCCCAAAGCCACTCAGGGATGAGACAGGACTGCAGTGTGTGAGGAGTCCCTCCTGCCCTCCCAAACGTGGACAAACCAGTCTCTCCAGCCACAGACACCACATTAGAGAGCTGTGGTCGCCCTTGTGTCTACCTGCCTTCCTTTCCCTGCTGCAGGCAGGGAGCTCTGTCTCCTGCATCCAACCCGAGGTACCTCATGAGCAGGGTCAGCCACTCCACCTGCTCTAGCCTTGGTTTTCCTCCACTTCAAATGGCAATAACCCATCTCCAGGGTGCTCTGAAGCCAAGTTCATTAGTGCCTGGCTTCATTAATTGCTTTGAGCAGGGCTGGACAGACAGAGACTCATTATGGCAATTGCCTTGTTATGTGCTCAGTGTTGGGGAGGAAGAGGTGAACATGCCTGTGAGACTGGAAGCCAGTGCTGGGCTCAGTGAGGTCACAGAGCTCCTGAGCTGGAGGAGAAATCTTCAACCCCTTCATATGCATGGCAAATGAATGGGGATGTTCTTAATTTCATCTGTGCGGTTGGGGCTAAAACAAAGAGGCCCAGAGAAAGTGCTGGGTCTGAATGGATGCTCAAGGGTAGGGCTCAATTCAGGCTCTTGATGCCAAGTAGAGCCTGTGGCACCTTCTCACAACTGCATGGTTCTGGGACTAAATCAGTTCTCAGGTGGACTGCAGTCCTCCAAACTACCTGTGCTAATCAAGAAGCGTGGGGGTGGCCAAATCCTCAGGCGATGCATGGGGAATTAGCAGCAGCAAAGGCTGAAGGAGATGGGAGACCACACATCTGGAGCTGGCAAGGAAGAAGGTCTCTCTTCACCTCTCCATCAGCTTTCTGGGCTTAAATCTTATGTTTTATGGACAAGCCATGTGAAAGGATGGTGCTTCCAGCCACATTCCCTGCTGCAGTGGGGCGGTCGGGGCTATCATACCTGGTCTGAGGCTTGGCCTGTAACTCATGACCTGCCAAAATCCTGGTTTTGCCTGTTTTCCTCATGGCTGATACCAGTCCAAGCTTCTGTCCAAATCAAACCTGGGCTTTCCAGCTACTCTTGCTCCCTATTTTAGTTACATGTCTGAAGAAAAGACCCAGCTATCTGCCAAAGCCATCAGCCTGCAAGTGCTCGCAGGAAGTCGTGTGCTCTCCCTGCTGATCTTGCTGGTTTTGTGAGGAAAAGCAGTCCTGGCTGCAGAGCATGTCTGGTGCTCATAGGAGGGACAAAGCAGATCCAAGATAGTAGGTAAGGAGGTCACTTTCTGGGGGAAAATGGGGGAGGTGAGTGGTTTAAATGAGCTTAAAACCAGCAGTGAGTTGAAGGAACATGGTCAAGCCCTTTGGCACGATGGAAAGTGGGCAATGAGTGATGCTGCTTTGTGTTCTCTTCTTCCTTTCTGTTTTAACTCAGCATGAACAGTAAGCCCTGATGAAAGACAGCAGGTGCAGGCTGGAAGAGGTGACTGATGATGTCAGAACATCACTGTTGTGTCCCGGTGATGGCCACAGTTCGTGTAGGAAAGGTGGGAAGGAGTGAAGCACCTGGTGGGTGAGGGCTCAGGATGACTCTCCTGCTCCATTGATGCACAGGGTGAATAGGAGTAGTGTGGGGCTAGAATAGGGCTGCAATAGGATGGTCCATGCTGCTTTTAGTCCCCAGGGGCTTTGAAGCCAGGGCTGTGCCCCACATCCTGCAGGCAAAACTCAATCCCTGTGCAAACGGCTTGGAGCAGCTTCCCACATCCCTCATCTAATCATCCTGTGCCTGGGGCAGTTGCCTCTGGGCTCTCCCAACAGCTCTGCACTGTTCCTGGCCTTCACTGACATCTCCACCAATGACAAAATATGCCAAAAATAACCCCTGCTCTCCGGCAGGAAGGTGGGATATAAACACGCTGACTGTTTGTTAGTGTTAGTGCTTGCCAGGCTTTCAAACCGGACTCAGTTTGGGGGGGATCACTTCCTGCTCCACAGTCCTGACCTCCCACTGCCTCCCTACTCTGTCTAGGCATGGGAGCTCCCCAAAACACCTCTTCTCTGTGCATGCCACTTTGAGAAGGTGAAGCTGCAGCCCCAGAGGTGCTGGAGGGATTTTTCTGGTTGAGTTTAAGGTAAGGCAGCACCTCTGGGTGCATTGCAGCCACTGGCTTTCCTGTATGCAATGCAACACTGGGGTCCTTCTGGAGCTGCTGGGATATATAAAAAAATGTTATATATATATGATAACATCCTCAGAACCTGATTTTGTTTGCTGTGGCAAGAAACAAACCCTCAGAGAAGTGTAATCTGGTATCTGTAGCTCTGATGATCCCTGGTAATACAATCCTGCTTCATGCACTCTTGTTCTCAGGCCCATCCCATGCCATCCTGATTCTGATCCCTACCTGCCACCCTGCCTGGTTCCTGAGCACAAAGGGACCTGGAAGTTTTGGGAACTGATGGCTTGCACAGTGAGCAACTGTGGAGTTTGTCTGAAATTATGTTCTCTGTGACATGGATGAGCATGTAGACAACACAGGGAGGCAGGAGAAGGGGTTAAATCAATAGTTACCCTTAAATCAATATTCTGATTTATGCTCCTGTCCCAGTGATGCTGACTTCCTTTGCCCCCTGGTTTGAGGGTACAGACCATGGTGGCTCATTCTGAGCCACCATTTCTGTGTTGAACATGGATTTTGGCAGGCATACTGCAGGATTGGGCTGGTTTGTTGTTTTGTTGGTGAGAAGAGGGGAAGCAAAAATTAAACAAATTTACCATGGCTGTGGTCTGTGCACCTAACCCACCGGTGAGACCGGCTCCCCAAAACTGAGTATAAAAAGGCAAATCAACAGTTTTTTCACCTCTGGGTTTCCCTGCAGATGCTGATGGCCAAATTCCTGCTGCCAGTGCTTGGGCCACTGCAAGAGGAGGCTGGAAAAATCCTGTCTCCTGAACAGGACTTCAGGGTGATGCTTTCCCTGAAGATGCCTTGTGCAGTGGCTGTGGAATCAAGCTGAGTCTTGGTGTGAGCAGGGAGAGGGTGAGATTTACAGCTGTGCCCTGGTTTTGGTGGTGACTCATGAGGTAGGATTGGATCAAGTGAATTCCGCAAAGATTTACAGCAAGTAAACCCTTTCACGTGCAGGGCTTATTGCATTGGCCTGTTGTGTCCAAGAGGGGTTCTGGAGGTTCTGCCCATGGCCGAGCAGCCAGTGTGAAACACTCCTCTGTGATAAGAGTTTTCCCCCTGACATGGGTTCACCCCGCTTTAAGCCTTGCAGTGAGGTGGTACTGGGACCACAAGCACTTTGCATCCCTCTCCCAGCACCGTGGTCACCTCTCAGCCTTTCCAGTGAGGCCAAGAACTTGGTGACCAACTGCCCAGCTGTCAGCCATGCCAGTGTCCCACCAGACCCATGGATGAAAAAAGCCATGGGATGCAGAAGAAGGTCTGACTGAGAACATGTAGGAAATACTTCCTTCCTAAAATTTCAAAATGCAGTTAATGTTAGTAATGACCGTTACGAGCCTGAGTGGGGCGAAGAGAGGGGCTCAGACTGTCTGACATCTACAGCCTTTGCAATAACGCCAGATTCGGCAGCCTGACGTGGTACTGGGTCCTTGCTGCCTCCAACATCCCTGCCGCTCTGTCTCTAGCATCCCAGCCATACTGCCCGCATCCTTGTCCCATCCCTCCCCTCAGCCTTTGCCTTTAGCCCCTCTCAGCCCATCCCGTCAGTCTCCCGGAGCCCGAGTCCCCGCTGCTCCCCGGGCAGCAGCAGCAACAGCCCAGCCCGAGCCTCGGCGCTGCCCTTCCTCCCGCCCTTCCTCCTCCCCGCGGCGTGGTGCCATCCCCACCTAGTGCCGGCCCGGCGCACCGGCCGCGGGCAGCCTTGGGGCTCCCCGGGCTCCCCGGGCTCCGGGGACCGTGGCATCTCCTGCACGTCCCCAGCTGCATCCGAACAACCGTGGCACGGCCCTGCGGGGGATTTTCCTGCCCTGGCTCTGAGGGATGCTCCGGGGTAAAGGAAAGGTGGGAGGAAATGAGCTGATGCAGACTTTGCACTGCTGCAGAGGACGGGGACAGGCAGGGGGCACCACAGATCCCACGTCTGCTGGGGCTGTTGTCCTCTTCATGCCCCATCCTGCGGCCCGGGAAAGCGGGATTCCTCCCTTTCCAGGAGGGGGAACCCCGCTGGGAACGAGGGAAAGGGCCACATCCTGTCCCCAGTCACCGAGCTTGTCGCATCACCAGGGCTAGACCCCTTTGGGTATCACTTTGGGGATGCTTCTGCACATCGCAGGTTTGAAGTTCTTAGTGGCATTTCCCAAGGACACATCCTCATGGACCCCACATGTCTCAGTGCCTGAGGAGCATCACCTCCCTCGCCCCCCCTCCAGACCCTGTAAGCACCAGCTGTAGATGTCTAAGGCAGAGTAAGAAGCCAGGAAATGCCTTGAGCAGTGCCCCCCTGTACCAGGTCTGTTCTTGTCCCCCTCCAGCCCATCAGAGACTCCCAGAGCCACAATGTCTTTAAATTTTCCTTCCCCTCCTTCACCCCGTTGCACCTCAGATCAACATTCAGCTTCTTACCAGCCCTGTCCCTGTGGCCAAGGGCTGTTCTCTCTGCCTAGGTGCTGTCCAAGATAACCAGGGCATCCAGAGGTATCTTCTTCTCACCTGGAACAAGGAGGTGAGCAATCATCCTCTGCTCAACCACACCAGCTTCCCTGGGCTTGCAACATCCTTCATCCAGTATAATTTTGATTGGATGGACCCTCTACAAGTTGCTGCACCCAGTCCTTGGAAGGAAGTGGCTCTTTGTACTGACATTTTCTGAATTTTTGCTCTCTTTTTGTGCTTTCCTACTTTTTGTCTGGCTCCACCCTCCCTGGCCATTGCATAGGCACTTTCCTCAGCTCCCTTGGGCGCTGTGGCCTTGCTGTCCCAGCCCCACAGGAGATATCAAGGTCCCTTGGAGTTTCCCCATGGCTCAGGGATATTCAGAGGGAGGATGCTCTGCAGTGGGATGCTCCTGCTTGCCCATGGAGCACTATGGAAAGCTGGGAATATGCTCAGAAATTTCTGAAGACCACAGAAAAGCATGGGAAAGACAGACCTCAGGGCTGGAGGTGAGGCAGAAAGAAAGGAAGATTAAGGGGTGATGTGGCCTCCTTCATATTTCCTGATGAAAGAAGGAAAAAGCCCAACACTGCCCCTATTTTTTCTTGGAAAACCCCTTACAGCTCAGCCCTGAAAGCGGGTTTCAGCAGCTTGGCACAACTCAAATGTTTCCTCTGCTGCTTTAAAGAAAATGTTGGAACAGAGCGAGCTTAAAGCCTGCTGAAGAGGCCCATTTATCTGGGAACTGAAAGAAAATATTGGGATAATATTTGGAAAAGCCTGTGAATGGGCATGGCCCAGCATGTGCCGGGCAGCAGCAACCTGTGAGCTGCAGGGGGAGAAGCCACCCTCTGCGTGTGGTTAATTTTCCCCTTTTCCCTCATTTCCTTCCCATTTCCTTCCCGGCTCTGAAAGGTTTTGCCGTGTGTAGGTGGGTCCTTGAGATGTGCTTCCCCCAGGAGAGTTGTAGTGCTGGAAGAAAAAGGGATTTTTCATGAGCAGGATGGGCACAAACCCTGCCCAGTCTGAGTATCTGGGGGGGCTGATGGGGACGTGGATCCTTCGCCTGGTTAACAACTGAGGCTGATCTGCAGGACACACTTAATCAGATATCACTAAAACCAGGGTTGATTCCTGACTAATTGGTCAGTAATAACCATTTAATTGGCAAAGCTGCAGTGAAGCTCCAGCACTCCCTTCCCAGAGCCATTAGCAACATCTATTTTAACATTTGGAGCCTGGCTGGGATTCAATAAATGGGTTTTTGTTGGTTTTTTTCACATTTAAAAACATTAACATGTGTTCAGAATTCAGTTGGACATCTCATTTGGCTTTGAAGCATAATTATGCTTGATGAGGACTAATAAGCAGCTTTCAAATCGAGACCAGGCTAGCATCTCTCCTGCTGTGTCCTGCGTGGAAGCCGATATTCTCCAACAGCTGATTTTTATGGGACTAATACAGATATGTCCAGGGCTCCATNGTCTTTTTCCACCTAGGATGAGTTTTTATTGTTGTGGAGCTTTGCTCCACGTGGGATTTCCACCTGCTGTGGGTCTCAGGGTGCTTTGCAGGATGTGAAGCGTGATTTGCTGAAAACAGGCTTTTTTACCCCCCAGCCTCATTAGGAAAGAAAATAAATATTGGAAGGTTTGGGTTTTTTCAGTGTGACAAAGGGAAACTCTAAATTCTCAGCCCTAAACTGATCCCAAGTCTTGAGACCTTGGAGTTGGCTCAAAGCCTGGCTGCAGGCTGAAGCAGATGTTGCCAGTCCCTGGCACGGATGATCGCTGATGGGCGATGGCTGATGGTTGGACTGGTGTCGAGGTCGGCCCTGCTCCAGCACCAGCGCCTGCCCTAAGGTGGAGCTGCTTCTCTTTCAGCATCGTGGCCACCCAGAAAACACTGGATCCAGTCTGGTCACCCAAATACCGCCTGCCTGCAGCTTCTGAGCAGGGCTCAGAAAAAAGAAAACCCATCCAAACTGTGGGTTTGTGTTTGTTTTCCACGCTCCTCCGTTGAAATTCCATGTCAAAGGTAAGCTCGCTTGGAGATTAGGCTTTGGCAAGTCTTGCTATGCTGCCAAAACCTGCAGAAATGCCCTGAGTGAGCCCCAAGCATGCTCTGCCACTGGGATGGGGAGTGAGTCCTGGTCCTGGCTTGCCAGGGGATGAGGGGACACAAACATGGCACACCCCCTTCACCAGAAACTGTCCCTTCCCAAGGGCAGCCCTCCCATTCTTTACCAGCAGAGCCCCTCCACAGTCCCACAGGGCTGTTCTCACCCATCACTCCCACAGCTGTCTGTCTGGGAAACCTCAAACCTGCTGCTCTAAACGCCTCAGATTCCCAGCTGAGTCAAAATACTCTCAAAATCTAAAGGTGGCAAAGGAGAAAACCCCTCCTGTCCTATTCTGTCACAGCTCTGGGGGCTGGTGGAGGGGTTAATGGCCACCAGCCAGAAGCTGTGGGGGAAAGACCTTTAGTTGTGAGCACTTGGTGCTTGGGCAGCTCTCCTGCATTTTTTCTAAGACATTTTGCGGCAATTAAAGAGCTGCAGGTAGATGCCAAACCCCAAATCCTGGCAAAGGTGCCAGCTGCTTTGCAGTCAGGACAGACCCAGCCACTGACTCCGGGCTGACCATGTTCCAGCCCTAAATAGCTGCTTTTTAGGGACAGGTGGGTCATAGCAAACTTTATTTTTCTGGAAACAGCAAGCACATTGTGCAGGGCAGGCTTTCCAAGGATGCTCCCCACACCCTTTTCAGGAAATACCACGCAACTCTCCTTCGTGCCATGCCAATTTTTTTTTTTAAATTGGCATAAATGATAGCCTCGGCAAGGACACACCGTGTTTTCCCTGGGCTGTTGGATTTTATTTTGAAATCACTTCTGGTTTGATCTTTGCATCTCTTCACCCCCAGGCTCATCTCTCTCCTCCGTGTTTCTGCTCCTGGTGCTTGCTCCAGTGCAGTGGGGTTTACTGGGAAGTGAAAATGCGGATGGGGGGCTCATCCTGTGCCAGTCACAGCTAGGTCCTTGGTACATCACCCCACCTGGGGGTGAAATAGAAGAGCTGCCACAGGGAGCAGACAGCAGCTGTCCTTTCCTGGTGACCCCCAGCCCCTTCTAGGAGTCCAGCTTTTGATCCCAAGTCCAGCCCTGGAGCCATCATCCAAACAGCAACAGCCATCCTTCCTTTGGGGGAACTTGAAATAGCCTCCCCCTGCATGGTGACAACACATCCCCCACGTGGCACTGGTGTAACCGGCTTTTCCAAGACCTGCTCTTCCAGGGGTGGGGTTGGGTTGGCTCGGTTTATTACCAGCACCCTCTTGACTCCAATGCTTCTCCCTGGTACGTTGCACTTGGATGAAGTGGGATGGTGGCAACAACCAGGAGAGGAGGAAGAAGGATTCCTACTTCACATGTGGGATGAGTGCCACCAGGACACATCCCTGCAGTTCCTGTCCCAGCACCCTCTCTGTGTAAAGCATCTCCCCATTCTACCATCCCTCACTTGGGCATTTCCTTCCTTGCCCTAATTTCCAAAATAACAATAAACCCCAAACCTGTTCAAGATGGGTGAAGAGGCTTGGGTTTGTCCCCTTTTAGTTCAAGACCAGCACACAGGCAGTTATGTTTGATTGATTTTCCCACACTATGGATGTGTGTACTGGCCCCAGCAGTCCCCAGAGCGCCCTTCGACCACCAAGCTTCAATTGTTTCTAAACTTTGGGATCCATCTTTTGGATATTTTTTCAGGCCTGAGTCCATAAGACTCTCTCTCTTTTCTTTTTTATTACTAGCGTTTTTACCAGGATGACATTTGGACTAGGCAGGGAAATATTCTTGCCTGCTACACCAGTACCTGACAATCAAGATTTAATCTTCCTGGAGAGGAAGAATGCATCAGATAGGAGAAAAAAAATTCAGATATCTGTGAAATTGCAGAAAAGCAGAGCAGGAGGTGCCTGTGGGAAATCTCCAGCCCAGCCTGGAGCAGCACAGTGACTGCGCAAGCCCTGACCATCGCCAGACAGATGTTGGTCTAATTACAGCTAAAACCTCTGGTGCTGGGGATGCTCTGCTCCCTGTACCCCGAGTGTATCATTGCAGCCAGGCAGCCTCTCTAATCCCCAATTTAAATCCCTTTGGCTGCTGCCTTCAGTGCTTGGAAGAGGTGCTGGATGGCAGAAAACCATTGGCACATCCTCCTTGGTCATCCCTGTGGTTCTGAGCTCTTCCACCCTGGCAGGAGTGCTATTTCCCCTGTAATTTCCCCCATTTCTCACTGAGAGCTGCCAGGGATCAGAGATTTATAAAATGGGTGTTTCAAGAATTTGGAAATTAATTTCTCTGTACCTGCGGTGTTGTGACCAGGGCTGGGCACCAACACAGAGCTGCTGCCTGTCCCCACCTCCTTGGGCCTTGCTCCGCCTCATCCCCTCCTTCCTCTCCATCACATTTGATGTCACCTCTTCAGACTGAAAGCTTAATCCAGATTTAGAAAGGGAAGGAAAAAGGCAGGGACTGGATTTTTCCAGTGAGCACAAATCTCCTGGGAATTCACCCAGGGCTTTCCCAGCTGCAAAGCTGCTGGCTGCTGCATGGTGACAGCAGTGGTGGCATTGCCAGAGCCCGTGTGCTGCTGTGACACATCAGCCGTGGAGATGAAGCTTCACGGAAGCTCCAAACCTTATTTTCCACTGGCAAGTTTCACTGGCAGCTCACTCGTGTGCAGAATTTTACCATTAATATCCCCAAAACCATCTTGCCACTAGTGAGTCTGGGGTTATTTCAACACCTAAAAGGGCAAGCAGAGAAAAAAAAGAGATTGTTTGAGCTGAGTGAATATAAACGGAAGAATACTGATTTCTCCTGCAGATTTACAAGTCCCTAGAGTGGAGCAGGGACAGTGGCTGGGAGCCCGATGCTTTGCCATGGCTGCTGTGGGCTGGAATGAGCCGGGGCAGCTGCTGGAGGATGCTGGAGGCATTGTGCTGCCGGACAGGTTTGAAGGCTGGTGTTAATGGGCTGGTGTTAATGGGCTGGTGTTAATGAGCACCCTGATGGCGAGAAGTCAGCACTGTGCAGGAGCTGGAGCTGGGGGGTTCTTCCAGGTGGGCTGTCACCAGAGAGTGAAGAGTCAAGCTGCAGTAACTCCTTGGTGCAGACAAGATCCTGAACGGCATCGCTTTAATTATGCCAGCGCGAATTTCATTCATTTGGTTAAGCCTGGGAGCTACAAAAAGAGCCATTTCCAGTTGTGCTGGTTTAATTATTGCATGCCCTGGGTTACCCACCGTGCACAGCTGCATGGCCGGAGTTTGTCGGGCGCTCCGGCACACCGGGACAAGTTCGCAGCCATCAGCGCGGCGATCGCCCTGCTCACGCCTCTGCACATCCCAGCACACGGGCTCTGCTTGGGTCAGATAAATGGGTTTTAACCTGATTTGTGCTGTAATCTCCATGTCGACAGGCTCTCATCACGCACAGGATAAAACCCCAGCTCCTGTGGCCGGGGCCCTGTGGGGTTCCACCGGGCAGCTCCTGCCAGCAAGGCTGGCCGATGACTCCAAGCCAAGTGGCTTCCCTGTCCTGGCATCCCAGGGACACCTCTGGAACATGGGTGTTTGCAAAACGGCTTTTATTTGCTTAACTCCTTGCACTGGAGCAGGCGGAGGCACAGCTCTCACTGTCTTGTCCCTCCTCCACAGGCAGGGACAGGGTGACAATCCTGCTGTCCAGGGCAGGCAGCTCCGTGCCAGCCCTGCCATCCCACCCCTGGAAAAAATAGCACCTTTTGAGTGCGTTATTTGTACTTTCCTTTTCTGAATGTGCCTTAAAAAGAAGGGCTTGGTTTTCAAAGAAACAGCATTTAAATTACATTCTTCCCTGCTCGTCCAGCTTTTTGCTGTAATCTTTTTGCCGTACGGAGCAATGAGCGTGTGTGGGACGTGGTGGGATTTTAACTGTAATTCATGGACAGATATAAAATGCCAGGGTTATTATGACTTTTATTCAGGAGAGTTTAAATGTTACTTGTTCAGCTGTGCCTCTTTCCATGCTTCCTTTGCAGCAGCTTCTGTTTAACCTCTCAGCTCACAAAATTTATTGTATTGTTGGTGGCTCCCTGTCATTCTCCAGGTTTTCAAATCATCCCAGGAAGAGTTAACTGAAGCCTCTGCTTTAGTCTACATCCACTGCAAAGCATGTGGGGCCAAAGTCTGTCTTTCCTGACACCCCAGTAAATCCCTTGGGAAATCTGGGAAAACTGCCACTCTGAATTTCAAGATTATGTCCCTGGGAGATGGGTCAGTTGCACTGCAGGGACCAGGGAGCACAAAAACCTGGGTCCCAATGTTGCAGTCAGTGTTTGGGCAAGGCTCTCACAGAGCTCACATGGTGTTCCAGGCTGAGCTGGACACCAATGGACCCACAACAGGGCACAAGGTTTTATTGGTACCAGTAGCTATTCCCCAGGCAGATACACCGTGGTGAATGGCCTTGGGATGGAAGGTCTTTGATACAGGTTGTAGCTGGGTTTTGACAGCCATGATGATCATTGATGACCATTGCAGTGGGATGCAGAGCACTCCCAGACATGGATTCAGCCTGATTCTCCTGGGACTCATCCATTTTTTGTCACCCAACACAGACACAATGAGGTTTTGCACTCACACCCCCACAAAGGCAGCCCCTTTCCCATCTTCACTCTCTTCTGAAAAGCTTCAGAAGATTTTCCTACTGCCATACCCTAAACCCTCCCTGCTGCTGCCAGAGCTCATTCACTCTTCTTTGCTCCCTGTGGAGATACTTTGCCCCTCCTTTACATCCCCTGCTGACAGCAGCAGCCCCCTCAGACCTTCCCCAGCAGAGCGAGGTGGATGCTGTGAAACCAAAGTTTTCTTTCATCTATTCTCACCTCTCCTCTGGCTCTGTCTTGCTCCATCTCTCTGGATGTGCATCGCACACGTAGCACACCCAGCACCCACCAGCCCTGCTCATCCATCTCATACACCTTAATCAGTGGGAAACTAGAGGAAAAGCCCATAAACCAGACGGGAAGTGAGGACTGGATTTGCAATGTGCTGGTACTAATGGAAACCATCCTTCACTGCATAATCAGAAGGAATGGCCATACACAACCCATCATTTCTGCCCAGGGTGCTCACAGGGCAGCCCTGTGAGGACATGCGGGGTGATGAGCCCTGGAGGCTCCAGTGTCCCCGCACTGATAACCCGCAATGATAACCCACAGTGATTTCCATGAGCAACAGCTTATGGTGGGTGCAGAGACACCAAACTCTCCATTGTCTGCAAATTGTGGCAGCAAATTGTCACATCCCTAATGCCAGCACAACACTATTTGCACACAGAAACCCTCCAAATGCCCATTTTGCTGATATTTGTAATTTCCCAGGACAAGCCTGCCTGTGGCACAGGGACTCACATCCGTCTGGCCCCTCCATGTATTTGCTGCCTGCAAATAGGTCAAAACCAGCCCAGCGCAGGAGCTGCCAGAGGATTTTGGCCCTGTCTGATGCAGAACAGGCTCCCTATAAATTTCTCTTGGATTAATCTCAATGCTGAGCTGGGAGTACTTCCCTATTTCCTCAGGTTGTCACTAACTCACCTGCCCAGTGGCAAGGCTGCTACAAATGGGTGGCACTAGACTGTGATTTTCCCCTCCAGCTCCAGTGGTGGGTTGTACTTATGACTCCTTGGACACCTCCTTCCCCTCCCACACCCAGCTGGGTTTTGCAAATCTGTTTGGGGCTCAGGAAGGTGTTTGTATTCAGAGGGATGGGGTGTGGGGCTTGTGCCCCAAATACCACCCAATTTTGGTCAGGGTCTGGAAAACAGATGACACCTCCTCTGAGAATCACAGCCACCCTGAGACCATCCTGGCTGGAGCCTGTGGATGCCGCTTCTCATTTTCAGGGCCCTGGGAGCCCCGAGCACATTTCTGACGCTCAGATGTGATTCAGGTGAAGCTCTGGTGTGATGTGAGTGACAGCAATGCCACTGAAACATCCTTTCATTTCGGGCGGTCATCAGCTCCCTGCCGGCCTCGGCCCACATTGGCAGGGAGGGCTGTGGAACAGAGCATCCCTGGCCCGCCCCTGAGCCCGACCTTTGAATGTGCCGCCACCCCCTTCTCCAAACAAAGCCCAGTTTCTAATTTCCCACGAGGTCTCTGCTGTTCCCTGAATGGCATCCGCGGGAGGCAGAGTCAGCACTCCAGCCCGTCTGCCCCAGCCCATGGCTCATGGTGGTGCCCCTTGGGTGTCCACGACCAGGTTTATCCTCTGAGTCCTGTCCCAAACCCCTCCCCATCAGCCAGT
>WEIT01019422.1:316765-360002 GCA_013389985.1 Dryoscopus gambensis | reverse complement strand
CACGCCGGGGGTCCCGCGACCGGAGAGGAGCCGAGGGTTCCGGGAAGCTACCGGGGGTCCCGGGATCGGAAAGGCGGAGCGGTCTCGGGAAACTGCCGGGGATTACGGCACTGGGAGCCTGCGGCAGATCCCTGGAGCGGGGAGCTCGGCGCCGGGGATCTGCCGGGATCTCGCACTGGAACTACCGATACCGGGAAGCTGACGATGGTCCCGGGACCGGGGAGGCGGCGGGGGTTCCGCGGAACTGCCGGCACTCCCGGGACCGGGGCAGTGCCGGGGATCCCAGGTTCGGGAGATGGACCCCGAGATCTACCCCCTCCCGGAGGTCCCGCCGAGCTGCCTGGTCTTCCGGGACCGAGGCGGTGCCGGGGGTCGCACGAGCGGGAGATGAGGCCCCCGGAGCGGTCGGGATGAGAATGGGGTCGATGCGGGGATGCTGTCGGAGCGCTTTGGCCCGGGGGCGGGCTCCCCCCGGTTGGATGCCCCTCCTCGGGGTGCCCTCGCCCCGCACCGCCGGGGGGTTACACAAGTTCCTCCCAACCCGGAAAGTTGTATTTGTGGGTTTAACAAACTTTGGACTCTCTGGCCCGATTTTATCGGAGATCTTGGGAACAGAGAACTTTTGCTTTCAAACCCCGTAGAACACGGGTATCTTAAAGGCGATTTTCAGCACAGCAGCTCGTTTTCCTCTCAATTTCTTCATCCTCTGCAATCCCAGATACAGGCTGATGTCCTCGGAGTTTGTTCGAGAGTTTATTGCCATGGCGCTGCCTGGCGCTTTTTTGGCTGGGTGACACTTCAGGTTGTCCTCCTGCCCAAGGTGTCTCCCGGACTACAAATTATAACCTTGCTTTATATCGCAACCCTGCAACCCTGCTTTTAACTATAATTAAAGTCACGGGGTGCTGTGTAAACAATTTTTTTGGGGGGGAGGCTGAATTGGGCACATTGTCTCCTGCACCCGTGTCTGTGACCTCCCGTGGGGAATAACCCCTCACATCCTACCCTCAGTCACCTACCTGTGTGCTCAGCTCTTGTCCCACCAAGGAGAAAATCACATGTATTATTCAATTGCCTCTATCACAGGGCTGGGCGAAGGTGGTTGTGCAACCCAAAGAGCTTTTCAGTGTTTATCCCTCTTCAGCCAGAGAATATCTTGATTGAACTTCCCACTCTCCCCAGTTGCATCAGCCTAACGTCAGCTCCTGGTTTGGGGTTTTGCTGTGTCCCTTCCCTGCTGGAGTATCTGTCACTCCTCCCTCCTTCCCCATCATCCCTATGATGCTGGAGGCATTTGGCCCGTGGGCACAATGTGGCTCCACTGGAGCATCCATCCTTCCCCCTGAGCCCTCTCCCTGGGGCAGCCCTGTGCAGGCTGGAGAGCAAGGGAAATATTTCTGTGGTTGCATCAGGGTGTTCCTGGCTCCTGCCTTTCCGGTGGATACTGGGAGCTTGTGCACCACTGGGGCTTCCCCAGCTGCTCTCAACGCCCTGCCTTCAGCTCTCCATCTCTCCAAGCTTTTCCCACTGGGTTTTGGGCTTTATCCACTGGGTCCTGTCCAGGACCAAACCTTGAGGAACTGCTTTCCCTGCACGTGTGCTCATGTGTGACATTTGCAGTGGTGTGCTCAGGGTTCATGGTATGTTAAAGCCTCGTGGGGACCTGGGTGTCCCCCTCTTCTCCTCCTGCATCATCAGCTTGTGGAGCTGCTGGTGATGGCAGTGTCCCCAGTGAGACATGCCCTCCTGGGGGGCCTGATTCTGGACAGAACCTGCTGGAAAACTCTTGCCAAGGATGTTATCACCCTGGGAAGATGTTTAAATGGACTCCAAAGTGGTGAGGGAGGAGGAGAGGTGATGGTCACTGGAAGCCTCCACCGGGTGCAAGGAGGCTCAGCCCTGCCTTGGTGGCTGGTGACCTCTCTTCCTCTGCGATGCAATCCTGGAGGCTCCTGGCATGATACTGCCCGGGAAAGGCATTGCTTGAGGTTGGCACACACAGCTTTGAGCTCTGACGTTTTCCCGTGCCCAAACCAAGAGCCGGGACACTCTAAACCCTTCTGGGTCGTGGCAGAGTGACATTTCCCTTGGGGAATCACTTGCGTCAACTCCTATTTAAATGATGCAAACAACCAAACAAAAGAAATGGCTTTTACACCCTCGAACGCCTGCTCATTCCTCGCCTGCTCATTCCTCCCCGCCGGGCTTTGTTCCCCGGCTGTGCCGGGGCGAGCCGGGACAGGCCCTGGCCAAGGGTGCTGTGGGGACGGTGCGGTGCCGGAGCCCGGGGCAGCGCTGCTGGCCCGGGGGTGATGGTGAGCCCTTTCCTATCCTGGTTGCAAGGTTTATATGAATTTTTCCATGTGTGGTGTCCAACAGTAAGTTTTGGAAGGGCTGGCACATCCTCAGTGGTCTCACCTGCAGTGCAGGTGACTGATGGGATTCATTTTGGATTGTATTTGGAGCTTTCCTGGATTCCTTTCATCTCGCAGCTCTTGGTTTGATCCTTACTGGGCTGAATATATCTGTTATCATTTGAGAATGCCATTCCTGAAGGCAGGAGCTTGGTGACTGGACCTCTTGCCTCTGATGAGAATGGGTGGTGTCCCCAGGAGGGGAGTGCTTGCTGCCTTCCCAGTTGGATCCACTCTTCTGGAAGACACCAGTGCTGGTGTAGCTATACTTTGCAGAGATGAAATGGTTTGGGTGAGATGCTGGAGGGGTTGCATTGCAGAGCCCTTACTGAGCTGACTGACCATAAGGAGGACAACAAATCATTTTTCATTTTAAAGAAAAATGACATTTACAAGTTTTTCTCCTTAGAATCTCTTAGGTGGAACAGGGCTTTTGGAGGTCTACCAGGCTGGTCCACTGGGACCAATCTCTGCTCAGACTTTCAAGGTATTCCCAGCACCGGAAGGTTTTTCTTGTTGTTCCACCTGTAAATCCCAGGAGGATGTAGAAGTGGGGCACAGAGTTCTTTTCCTGCTGCTCTGGCTATGTATCCCCAGAGCCCATGATGAGGTCATTACCTTCCCTGTGCTCTTGCTGTTTTGCATTGCGTGGAAATTTTGCATTTATTTGTGAAAAGGAAGGAAGAAATTCTTTGCTTAGGAAGGGATTGTTTAATGTGGGCATGGTGAGGCACTGGCACAGGTTGCCCAGAGAAGCTGTGGATGCGCCATTGCTATGTCAGGCCAGGTTGGATGAAGCTTGGAGCAAGCTGATCTAGTAGAAGGTGGCCTTGCCCATGGCAAGGGGTTGGAACTGGATGTCTTTAAGATCCCTTCCAACCCAAATCATTGCAGGATTTTATGATAAGCCCTGTACTCTGATTTCCAGGCAGAGTGAGCAAGAGCCAGGGTGGCCTTGTCAAGATTTCACTAAAATATGGAGAGGTTGAAGCACTCTCCTTCCCTTTTTTAAGCACAAATGGATTTGAAGAATGGGTTTTAAAAGGCAAATGCAGATTGCAATGAGTAACCTCTTTATGTGGATGTTAAAGAAAATGCCCAGCTATGCTGTAATGTGAAGGGGAAAGAGGGAGGGTTTAAATGAATTTGAGTGGAAATAAATTACAAAAATCACACTAACAGCAGTAAAGTTGGTGAAATTACATTCTGGCATAAAAGGCAGAGCAAGACTAATTAAATATTTAATGCTCGTAAGAGACACTGGCAGATCTCAAGGTATCCAGTGTGATAAAGATGTAAGTAGTTGTCATCTGCTTTAGCATCTGATCCAGACAAACCTGTTTGTTCCCCACTGTTCCATTGCAACCAGCCCTGGTCTGGCCTCAGGAATGTCACCCTGGCCCCTGGGTCACACATGGTCTTAAAGACGTTGCCTCCTGGGTTACAGATGGGTGCTTGTAGCATGGCTCTTTCTGGTCCTGTGAGCAAGACACAGGGAATGTCACTGGCTCCCAGCATCCAGCTCCTGACATGGAATGTGGGGGGGGTTTTTTTGGGGGGGGGGGGGGAGAAAACCAACCTCAGGCAAAAGTTAATTTATAGCAAAGTCCCAGTTTGTACCCAAACTGTGTGATCTGGCAGCCACATACCAGTGAGTGCAGCTTTTGGGTCATTCCCATCCCTCTGGCTGTGAATCCCCATGGGATGTTTCACATGCAGTGTCTGGCTGAGATCCCTCGATTCATTGCATATCCCCAGGACTTTATCCGTGCTTTTGGGATGAAAGAAGAGGAGTTGTGGTGTCTCCAGATGCCAGGATGAGAGGGCCGGAGGCAGCACAGCCACCCCAGGGCTTGGCAGGGTGGTGTGGCTGGCACTGTGTTTTCCTACAAATGCTGCCATCCCTCGCTCCAGGCAATGCACATCTATATCCCACGCTTCCCAGGAGCATCCCAGGGCAAGCAGGGATCGCATCACCTCAGCTTATGTGCAGCCAGGGCGAAGCCGGAGCGTCGGGAGGAGAAGGCAGGAGGATGAGGCACAGCTCCCCTGGCTGCGCCGCAGCTGCTGAGCTCATTTTTAGCTCATTATTTCTGCTTGGGAGCTGATGAAAGGCAGTTTTCAAAGATGCATTTAATGGGTGAAAATTCATAAAAATGTTTTCCGGGCTCTGTTGTGCCAGTGCAGCGTCCGACCACCAACGCTGTTTGTCACAGTGGTGGCACCGGGGCTTGTGCCAGCATCCTGCATCTTCCTGAGCCCTGGGAGCTCTGTGTGAGTGAGGGATTTGGGGTGCAGGGCACAGCTGCACTGATGCTGCCAGTACAAAGTGGGGGGCAGCCACGGGAAAACATACTTTAAAAAAACCCCAAACCTCTTGTTTTGCAGATTGGAAGCTTAGAAAATTACTACCACTTTCACCACAGCAAGACGTTTAAGCGCTCCACACTGAGCAGCCGGGGACCGCACAACTTCCTCCGCATGGACCCCAAGGTACAGGGCTGAGCAGCCTGGGGACATCCAGCTGCTGCGGGGTGCTGGGATGGGGGTCCCCACCTGCCCCTGGAGGAGGCTGTTGGCTTGATCTGGGTCAAGCATGAGCTGGAGCATCTTGGAATGACATGTTACCCTTGAGCCACAGCCCTGCACACACGAGTGACTCACTGGACACGGTACGGAGAGCGGTGGTGAAAAATACGTAAAAGTGACTAAACACTAACATCTGCCTGAAAGCCGGGAGGAAGAAAAGGGGGAAAAGCTTTCCAGGACAGAAAGGCTGTTGCATGCTCGGGGTGTTGATCCAGTTGCCACAACACTTGCTGCCTCAATGGTTGCTATGTGTGAAATCCTTGGCAATAGCTCTGCATTGCTTTTTTCCTAGAGCAAGCATCCAAAGGGATTTTCAGTGCAGCTGAATTGACAAAAGTAGTGGGGAGGGGGGAAAGAAGACAAGGAGGGACCTGGGCAAGCTGGGTTTGGGGTGATAGGGAAGGGCTGGGGCTCTCCTTTGGTTGTCCTCCTCCCCCAGCTGCCCCTGAGCACTGCAAGATGTGACTTGTGCAGAGCAGGGGAAGGGTTAATGTTGGGGAGGGGTTTTTTGGGAGAGGGGGACATAAAAGCAGAAAAAGCCATTTTTTTTAAAGCATGCTGTAGCAAGCTGCTGGTGCCTGCAGCGATGCCTGACCATCCTTGGGGTGCTCCTGACCACCCTGGGATTTTCCCAGACATCCTCGGGATGCTTTTTCCCAAGACATCTCCAACCCACTCAGCACCACATGTCCCATTCACATCTCTCCAGACTCACAGAGCAGCCCTGCCCTCCCCAGGCTTTCTGGAAAGATTTGCTGTGAAATATTTGGACAAGGTCTGTAGCACATTTTTGAGGAGGAGGCGTACTCGTGGCTGCATTGCCAGCAGGGGAAGCCTTGTCGTCGAGGGGAGCCGGGTGCCCTGCAAGTGTGCTGGGCTTTCATTAAAGCTGTTTACCCTCAGGGGGTGCATAGGCATCCCAGCAAACGATGAATTCTCTGCATTTGAAATACCCCCATTTAAATGAGTCTGGTTGTAATGCAAACTAAATCAATTGGCTTTTAGCCATATTAACATTTACCTTACCTTGCTCTATGGGCTCCAAGTTGGAGCAATTAACTCCTGTTCTCTTAATCCTTCCTTATCAGTTCAAAACCTGTTGGCATGTCTTGTCTCTCCCCCTCTCCCGTGTACATTTGCAAATCGTTTAAGTGATGCATTTGGATGGCACCAGCTTAGCATGCATGCAGGAAAACGTCACCTCGAGGCACGAGGACAGGAACTGGAATAGGGAAGATGGAAATAAATCTTGCAGAAATCCTGAAGAACCAGCCAATCCGGTTGTTTGCAGATGTTGGGTGGTTCATGCCTTCCAGGGGCTATTGTTTCCAGTGCTGTTATTTGTTTGCTGTGGGGGTTGGTGGCATGAGCTGGGCAGGAGGACCACGGCCAAGCTCTCTGCCCCCAGGAAGAGTCTGGGAAATGGGAGACTCCAGGGCACAGAGGGAAGGAGCCAGGGTCCTGATTCTTGTGTGAACACGGTGCTGCTGAGCTGCCCTGTTGCTCCAAGAGACCCTGTATCTGGCTGCTCCTTCTGGGGCTGATATGAGCCAAGAGATGGAAAGGGAGGTGTCAGGTGATGGAAAGGGATGAAGAATGTGGCAAATCTAGCAATTTTGGGGACAGGTTGTGGTGGTGGGAGGCAGGGAGGGACAGTGGGATGCAGAGTGGACTCACATCATGCTGTGCCACACCTCTTAGGGCTCCACTTGCATCTCTTATTGCCATAAACTTCCCTGCCTGACTGGGATGCTCGTGTTGGTCCATGTAGCGCTTCAGCCTCCATCCTCATTGCTCCAGTCTCTTAATCCTCATCAGGGGATGCCATGGCCTAAGTCCCTGTGCCTCTGGCCATGCACCACGGCCAAATCAACCCCATCTGAATTATTTGCTGTGCTTTATGGCAAACATGTGCTAGAACCATCTTGTTTATCCTGGATCTCCACTTTAACTCCTGCACACCCACTGGGATAAGTCAGACTATCACTTTTCTGGAGCTGCAAACGGAATTGCACCCTTATGTGTGCTGGTTATTGTGTTTGGTGGAGCCTCCCAGGCTGGCCAGATCTGGCACTCATCCACTGAAAATCTCAAAGCGAGGGGGAGAATAAAAAGCTCCCACTCTTTTTCCATTGGGTTGAAGGGTCCAGCTTGGGGCTGCCTGTGCTTCCTCATGGGGTCCTTTAGTGCCATTCACAGTCACCTCCTTATTTCTAATTGCTGCCAGTACCTAAAGGAGCTCCAGGAAAGCTGGAGAGGGACTTTGAATGAGGGCCTGGAGTAACAAGACAAGGGGGAATGGCTTCACACCGACAGAGGGCAGGGTTAGATGAGATACTAGGAAGAAATTCTTGGGTGCAAAGGTTGTGAGGCCCTGGCATAGGTTACCCAGAGAAGCTGTGGCTGCCCCATCCCTGGAAGTGTTCAAGGCCAGGGTGGATGGGGCTTGAAGCAACCTGGTCTGGTGCAAAGTGTCCCTGCCCATGGCAGAAGATTTGGAATGAGATGAGCTTTAAGGTCCCTCCCAACCCAAACCAGCTTGTGATTCTGCAATAATTAAGGTTTGCAGGGGTAGAGCAAGGACCCTGGGTGTCAGGACTATAACAGTTTGGGCCATTTCCAGTAGGTAAAAGCCTTTCTTTTAGGTTTTTTACATTTCCAAGAAGATTATCCCCCACCCTGGATCAGCAATGGAAGTTGATCTGAGTTTCACAAGCTGCAGGAGTTGTTGCAGGGATGCCCCAGACTCCTTCCTGCTTGCCCATTTTCCTGTGCCAGCCACATTGATTTATCAACTCTTCCTTGAAATCAATGTCCTTAAACTGCTGAATTCTCTGTGTCCACACATGACGTCTCCATCGACTCCTGGCTGGCAGCACTGGGGTCGATTAGGAGCCTGTTTGAGATAAGATATCCCCGTGAGGCAGCTCCTGGCAAAACTCTCAAAATCCCACACCTTACCATCATTGCTGCATCCAGCAAAGCAGCAGGGAAAGGTGGTAGCTGTGGCTCAGGTGGTGAGACCCATGGAAATGCTGTCAGGGAGTGGTGCTTTAAGGAAAAAAACCCGTTATTTGGGCCATAACCTCTATTTAATGTATTTTTATTTTTTTTTAACTAGACCATGAAGTTATATTTTTGCTTCCAGTGTTTAAATCCATCACTGTGTAAGCAAAGCGGTGCGCTGTCGGCAGCCAAGGCAGCGTGGAAAATAATTTTTCTATGAAATACATTTTTTTTCCCTTTCAACAGTGTTTTTTTCTTAAAAATATATATGTGTTTAAAACCCAAGCTATAGGCTGGATGCTGTCGGGTTTGTGTGTGGCATCCACCTCCATCCAAGGCACAAAGCTATAAACTGTGCAAGAGCTCAGTTCATCTGACAGTTTTACATAAATGAGCTCAACAGAAGTTGCACTTTGTATTTTTATTCCTTTTGTTACAAAACCTTAGTCACAACAATAGAGACATCCCCATGAGCAGCTCCCAAAACACTCGGAGCCATCAGGAAGAAAGTGTCCAGCAAGGAGGGATGTGCCACACAGCCCTCATAGTTCATTGGCTGGTGCCTCCTTTCTCCCCCAGCATAAACAGCTGTAAAGATTTGGTCTATAAATTACTTTTATAACCTTTTTTCACTGAACTTTTGTTTCACCTCCATGCTGAAGCCAGGAAAGCCCTTTGTGTGGCAATAAAGGGTCTGGGGGGTGGTTAATGCTTGACAGGGATGGGATGTGACTGCTTTCAAAACAGCACCTTAGGCAGCTCCTGCTACAGCACCATGGGCAAACACCAGCATTTCCCAATCATGGCCTTTTCTGGATCATTTCCCATTTGATCTCTTTGCGTGTCATGCCCCGCTGGAAAGCAAACAAATGTCAGAGTGGTCAGCTCCAAGGCCACCTCACACGCAGCCGCTGCCAAAAATACTTCTGTGGAACTGGCCACGTCCCCTGAGATCTGCCACAGCCGTGTGTGGCCATCACATATTTTTGGGAAATGCGTGTTGTGTTTGGGTAAAGGCCCCAGTTTTTATTATTTTATCAGGAGGAAAGAGCTCGAAGGATGAGCAGCCCCAGAGCCAGGTGGCACAGTCTCAGGGCTGAGCTGCTGCCTCCCAGCCGGCAGGAAGGATCAGCCCAAAAACTAAGTCAAGTACCTGAATCTTCTCCAGAACTTTGACTAAACACTGAAATATGTGATCTGTCTCCAGCGGGACTCCAGCGCGTGCTTCTGTGCTTCGCTAAGCTGGAGGGGTTTAGGCACGCGCTTGGAGGCGACATTATTTGTGCTTCAGGGTTTTGCTGCACCGGCAGAGGAATCTGCTGTCTGGCTTAGACAGCACAAAGAGCTGAGCTCACCCTGTTAGTCTGTCTGTCCATTCTGTCTCCTTCCAAATGGAGCTGCTGTCTCCACAGCAGCTCTGGCCACAGAGATGGGGGTTTGCCAGTGCATGGGGTGATGCTGGGATGGGTTCAGGCTGGGGCTGGCATTGCTTCTGCATCCCACATCCCATTTCAGTGGGCAATGCCAGGCTCAGTGCCCATGGGTGATGCTGACCCAGGTCTCTGCTTGCAGGTGGACTGGCTGCAGCAGCAGGAGGTGAAGAGGAGGGTGAAGAGGCAGGTCCGAGGGGAGCCACATGCCCTGCCCTTCAACGACCCAGTGTGGCCCAACATGTGGTACCTGGTGGGTGTCTCACTGTCACTGCTTCATGCCTAGTCATTTATTTCTAAGCAAATGCATCATCAATCTTTTCTCAGCCCAGCCAGTAATGAAATAATAGCAGCAAATGTGCTTGGCAGCAGGATTGTAAAATTGTGAATTAATACACCTGAGGGTCTGGTTTGAAGTGTTTCACCCTTGTTAGCAGCCCCTCATCGTGGTCGGCGGAGCAAAGACTTGGGAGCAGCACTGCTGTATTTTACCCATCCCAGAGCTGCAGCCATCTATTTGTAATATAATTTTTCTCCTGCCTACTTCATCGATCTGTATTTGACAGGGAAATTCATTGAAAATTAAGGGTGGAAAGGAAGCGAGCACTTCAAAACCCAAGAGCCCATAGTACTTGAAATGGAAGAGGAAAAGAATAATAGGGAGATAGCATTGCCTGGATTAACTGCTGCTGGATGGGTTTGATCTGTGGAGTAAAGTTACAACAAATCTGCAAGTTATATGGCAGGGGGTGGGTTGTAAATATATTTTCTGGTTGATTAAATGGACTCCCAGCCTGGCTGTTTGCTTAGATGGGCTGGAATGGGGTTGCAGCCCTTTTGCAGCTGTGTTTGTCCCTGTAGCACTGCGGTGATAAAAACAGTCGGTGCAGGTCGGAGATGAACATCCTGGCAGCCTGGCAGAGGGGCTACACAGGCAAGAACGTGGTGGTCACCATCCTCGATGACGGCATAGAGAGGAACCACCCTGACCTCCTGCAAAACTATGTGAGCTGGGGGATGGACGGGATGGACTGGGGCTGATCCTCACCATGAATTGATTTATGGAGAATTTCAGTGTGTAAACACAGCTGAAGTCTGTGCATTGGCATATTTAGAGGAAAAGGGATTTTTTTAAAAGAAAAAGCTTGAGATGTTTTTAAAAAGGAAATGAGTTTTTTAGATAAGAAGGTTTGGGGGAAACTCCCTTCGCAGCTGCCTGGGAAGCAGCCTCCTCCCTCTGCTCACCAGGGCAGAGCCAAAAACCTGCATGAACCCGCTCAGCCCCAGCTCAAACCCCACAGGGCCACAGTGGGAAGGAGGGAGGTGCTGGACCCTGCAGGATTTGGGGTTCAGAGGAGCAGTCCCTGAGGTAGCAGGATATTTCCCCTGGGAAACATGCAGGATTGCAGCCTTAAACTATTTACTCTGAGCAAACTGTCAGAAACTAAGTGGAAAATGTAATTTTTTGCCCTTCTTGCCTGCACTGGCCATCACTCCAGCTACTGGCCACCACAACCACCTGGTAAATTGAATCTAATGGTGACCACATATTTTCAGGACCCTCTTGCAAGCTACGATGTCAATGGGAACGATCATGACCCAACTCCACGCTATGATGCCAGCAATGAGAACAAGTATGTGATGATAATTGCCATGGAGCAAGGGGTGTGGAGGGGTCCCTGAGGCTGGGTGTCCCTCTGGGGTGTCTTCCAGGTCCCTTTCCCCGTTCCCAGTGCTGCAGAGGAGGCTGTGTTAAGGGCTTTGCACAGAGTCCTTGTGTTTAATGCAAATCCAGCCGGTGCCAACCACACCAATTGAGGAACCCTTCAGCCATCCAAGACAGCACCAGGGGGTTCCTTGCCCTGGTTGGGGATTGAACCACATGAGTCAGGATGGCTGGCTGAGATGGCAAAGCCTGGATGCATTGTTTGGGCTTCAGTTAAAGTGGGATGGATACATGTGGAAAGGAAACAGGAATGCAAAGAGCAGCCTGCATAGAGGTGCAAGATGCAAAGAGGAAGTTGCGTTTAGGTGCAAAATGCAAAGAGGAAGTTGCATCAAGGTGTAAAAAGCAAACAGCAGACTGGATTTAGGTGCAAAATGCAAACAGCAAATTGTTTTCAGCATCAGTTTCCTCCACCCGCTTGCTGTGGGTTTTGAATAAGGGCTCTCCATCTCTCTTCTTCCTCTGCTCCAGCCTTGGGGCTAGTTTTGGCTGCTGGGTGGGGTGCGGCTGGAGGGATCCTTTGCCATGGCCATCAGCTGATGGGGGGTTTCTCCTTGCAGGCACGGCACTCGCTGCGCAGGGGAGGTGGCGGCAGCGGCGAACAACTCCTACTGCATCGTGGGCATCGCCTACAACGCCCGCATCGGAGGTGAGGCTGGCACCTCTGTAGCTCCCCTGCCCTTCCCCATCCCCCTGAGGGACCATGCCCACCCTGGTCATGCCAACGGGCTCCTGGGGCAGGTGGTGGGATGCTGCTTTCCCAGGAGAGAGTCTCCTCCTTGGTGCCTCGGCTGCAGGGAACCCCCGGGGTCTTGGGGGAGGATGAGTGATATGGCATGCAGGGGGCTCTGGCTCCATGTATTTGGGGTGGAAACTTTCTGCTTGGGCTGCATCCTTGCTGTGAGGGGGCACATGGATTGAGGATGTGGCGTTTTTACCCCAAAAGTCCATAACTGCTCTCGAGGGGTCTGTCCTTGGGGTGGCTGTGTTTGCTATGGTCAGTGGTGCTGGCTGAGGTTCAGAGCTGATGTCACTCATTTGTGGGGTCAAGGGCTGTAGAGGAGCCACTCAGGGCAGGGGGGCTGGGGAGACCCCCAAAATACCCTCAGGGGAAAAATCACCAAGAAGGTGGGGGGCCAGAGATGCATATTGGAGGGATCTTCTGCACAGTCCCTCAAAAAACATGATGTGTGGAAAGCAAATGAATATCACCAAATTGGATCCTGGTGCTAATTAGAGTTGCTGAGTTCATTTGCATTAGCTGAGCTGGTTTGAGCTGGGGCAGTTCTGGCCAACCGAGGCAACCCTGGGGAGATGAGGGTCTTAGCGGGGATGAGAGTGTGGTGTCCCACCTACATGGGTGGTGGAACCATGTAGGGGACAAATGCCTGGAGCTGAGTTCTTTGAGCTTTCAGCCCCATCCCTGGCATGGTTGGAACAGGAGAAGGGCTTTTCCTGCAGCCCCTCTTACCACCCCAGTGCTGGGAGAAGTGACCATCAGGAGCATGGACCCAAGTGCCCGTGGGTGGATTCAGGGCTTAATTCCTTCTTTTGGCTTATTCATCCTGGCTGTGCAGGAAATAGCTTTTGTTAAGGTTGTGTCTGCATGGGAGCAGTGTCCACAGGGATCTTGCTGCTGGCCAAGCACCTCCAGTGGTCGTCTGTGCTGGTAAAATCCCCAGAGGGAAAAATAACCCCGGGGAGGGTAAAGAGTGGACTGGTAGGGGCTGTAAAGGCTATGGCACATCATCCCATCCCATCTCCTGTGCCCCCTATATGTGTGATGGCTTCTTGCTTCTTAGAGGCTTCTTTCCTCTGAAAACCCGTCTCCGAGCACACACCAAGTGGCAGCAGAGCAAGGCAAAGCTCATGGTGGGATTTACTGGATCCTGCAGGATCAGGCCATTCCCTTCATGCTCCTTTCTCCACAGCAGCTGTGGAGACGAGTGTTCCTTGTTGACTTTATGACGACCTCTGGGTCTCATTTTAATTTGCTCCCTTTAACGAGTGCCTTGCCTCAGGGGTGTGCTGGGGAGGTGTTGAGTGAGACAAGGCACCTGGCAGAGAGCTGGAGGCTGGGGGCTTCCCACAACGTGAGCAGGCAAAGGGGGAAAAATAGAGTCTGAGCTGTATCAAGTTTGGGATCATGGAGGAAAATACGCTATAGCTGCAGCGAGAGTGATTTTAGATGGATTACACAAATAAAGCAGCAATTAATGAGCACAACTTGTTGGGGAAGCCTATTTGTCACACTCTGAGAGCTCCCATCTAATTTTACTGGCTGCTCTTCAGTGGTCTTGCATTGCTTTTCATATGCCCAGGGCAAAACACATCACTGCTCAAGGAAAGGGCTCCTGCCATTCCTCCTCCTCTTCCCCCTCCTCAAATGCTTGCTTTGGAGGTCGATGTTGCTCCCTGTGTGACACAAAACTCATTTATTTTGCAGCACCCACCTATGCTCCCTCCTGCTCCCCATTATTTGACCAGGGAGTCCCTCATTGTGAGTGGCTCTCTCTGGGCAGGCTTTGGGTTGACTTTAGGCTGATTTTGGGCTTGCTGATGAAAACAGCCACATTCAGCAAGTACAAGCCCCATCCCTCAGCTGGTTTTCCTTGCTGTGTGCAGCTCAGACACTGGGCTTGGCTTTTCGCCCCTTCTCCTTGTGTTTTCTTGTTGACAAAGAGGAATTCTTTGGGAACAGCTCTTCTCCCTGGTTTTACATTTCTAAGCTTGGTTTTGGCTGGTCAGGGACAGTGTCAGAAGGAGATATTTGAGTTGACTGGTGTCCAGAGTGCAGCTGCAGCTGGAATGACATCTGCCTGCATTTGTTTGCTTTAAGACAAAATACATGTGGAAGGCGAAATGCATTTTCATAAACCAGGCTCTCTCTGGCTGACAAAATACAATGCTGAAATCTCCAGCATTGCTTTTCCTGCAAGGGCTGTTTCTGGGCAGCCTGTGGGGGTGCCTGGCACCCTCTACCCACAGTGTGGAGTGGAAATCCAGCAGGGAAAGGGTGATGGAGAGCAGAGGGGGTTGTGCTCTCATATTGCAGCAGTCAGAGGCTGGGAGTGGGCAGCAATCCCCTAGCCCATCCCACCATGGCTGGTAGGCTCTGCCTATGAGCATCCTGGCTGGTACCTGCTGGCATTCCCAGCTGGAAGTGAGAGTTATCCCAGGTGGCACTGTTGTCCCACCGTGTGTTGGGGTCCTGGCTCTGATTTTGGCCATACAAACCACAGCCTGGGTCTTTTCCTGGGGCTTCTCCCTCTCCAGGGAACCACTGGCAGCAGCTGGGCAGTGATGGGGTTTGGGGACAGTCACAGTCATCCCCACTCAAGGGGTGGGGCTTCATCCCACCAGTGTGCCTGAAGCTGGGGGGCATGAGTGTTCAGGAAACACCAATATATTCCAGGTGGAGAAATATGCTAGCTAAGGAATTAAAAGGGGAGAAAAAAAGGATTTTAGTGGGGGGATTTTGTCGCTGGGGAGTGCAGTACCGCTACCATTCCCCACCAATGGAGGGGAAGTGAATTTTAACACTCCCTTCTCCTTCACTTGCCATGAAGCCAGCAACACAGAAAACTTCCGCAGTACCTCCCCAGCATCCTGCTGCCAGGCTCGTTGGCATGTGGGGCCGCGGGTTGAAGCTATTCCAGGCACGCCTGAGCCGTGTGGTTTCTGCTGCTGTTAACAAAGCCCTTTGACTGCAATCCTCACACTGTCATCCACGCCATGAAGCCCTAATGTCTGATGTTTTTGTGCTTTTAGGCATTCGTATGTTAGATGGAGATGTAACAGATGTTGTTGAAGCGAAGTCGCTTGGCATCAGACCCGATTACATTGACATTTACAGCGCGAGCTGGGGGCCAGATGATGATGGGAAGACAGTTGATGGACCTGGTCTATTGGCCAAACAGGCTTTTGAGCAAGGCATTAAAAAGGTGTGGATCCCACAGTGCCCAGACGCGCTCGCCCTCCTCCTCCTGTCCCGTGGGAAGGGCCGTGGCTGGCCCGGGGTCTGGTGTGGGGATGGGCAACTCGGCCCCCTGAGGCGATGCCAGCACTAGGGCTGGGGCGGGGGGGAGCCAATCATCTCTAATTTTTCCTAGTTTTCCCTGGTGTCCCTAAGAGCTCTGGTGGATTTGGCAGCCAAGGGTGGTGACGGTGGGAGGTTCCTGGTGATGGTGGGACCCCTCAGCATGGCCGGCAGAGCCCCGGCAGAGCAGGGAGGCCCCAGGCTGTGTTGCAAAGCTCTGCCGGGATGAGAAACCCAAAGCGGTTCTTGGGGGGTTAACTTTGCACCCCAAAATGTCCCCTGTGGATGCTGGCCTGGATGGAAGCAGCAGTATCCCAAACCCCAGTATGTCCAACCCTCTCCTCCACTCTCTTTGGGCTCTTGATATCCTCTCCTAGGGGTCTCTGTCATGTTAAGCATTCCCCTGATTTTCCACCTGGTTTTTCCACCAGTGTCATGGCTGGGGAAGGACATGGGTGTTGCCACAGGATCTGACAATGGATTGTTGTCCTTGAGATCCTCCAGGAAGAAAGTTCAGCCAAAATCACATGTGATTGACAGCTGTCAATCCCTGCTGGGGATACCCTGACCTTTCTGTGCCCCTTCCCTTATTGAGTACTTTTCAAAAATGCCCAATATTGACTAAAAGCGTTGGGAAAAAGGCCTTTCTTGGCAGCTTGGGGCTGCGGGTAAGTGTCTCGGTGGCTCAGGGCTCCACAGTGGATGTTCTCTGGGTGCTCTGGAGAATCTGGGGTTGGGGTTCCATTGCCAGCAGCCCCAGGCTGGGCTGTGAAGCCCCCACTTCAACCTCTGCCTCCACTCCTTCCTCTGCTGCCTCTTCCCGCAGCATGCCGGGAGTCGGGGCGGCCTCTTATCTAAAAATAGGGTGGAGTGTTTTTCCCACTGTTTACATGATTTCCTGCTGGGGCGGTGAGCCTGCCGAGGAATCCATTGAAGTGCCGGGGAGTTCACGCCATCTAAATATGGGGGAACAAGCTGCTTTTTAGACCTTATTTTTCCATGCAGGAGCAAACGGGCAGCAGCAGGGTACTTGCTTAGCACAGCCCCACTGTCTTGGGATGCTTGTTTTTGCCTCCCCGGGGGACACCCTGGTCCCCCCACTGCCACCCAGTGTTTGCAGCACCCACTATCCCACATGCACAACTCGTAATTGCTAACTCCATCTCCTTAAATAACAAGGAAAGCTGCAAGCAGATAGTTAACCACCACCTTTAGCCTGAGCAAACAGCTGTAACCGAGTTATAAATCCTTAAAATTGAGTTTTTAATGGAAACATTAAAATAACCTTTATCTATTAGCGATAGGACTGCGCTAGGGTAATTTATCATCTTGTTTCTTGTTCCTCCAGCCACACTTTATTAGTTCCCGAGCTAACGAGGGGATATTTATCCTGGTCACTCATGGAGTGCTGCTGGGCAAGCACCCAGGCCCTGCAGCGCTGCGGAAGCAGGAGATGCTATGCATCCCACAGCCAACCCATGAGCTGCTGGAGTGAGCTGGATCAGCCCCAGCTTGGCCCAGGAGGGATTCCCTGGTTCAAATGATGTCCAGATCCAGGTTTTATAGCAGCCAGGAGCCCCTCACTGGCATTGTATTGGCTTAGGAGGATGGCAAATTAAGAAGCTGGATGTTTGGGGTCTGCTGACAGAAATCTTGATCGTTCCTTGTTTGAGAGCAAAGGGAAAGAGTGGATTTTTCCAATCTGAGGGAGCTGCAATACATGGTCAGCTCTTACTCCATCAGGAAATGCTGTCAGGTGTTAGCTGTGCATCATTGTAGTGTCAATCATGTGCCCGTTCATGTCCTCATGTGACCGTGCTGGCTCCAAACCCACTTTCCCCCAGCACAGCCCTGCCTGGGCATCATGAGGATGTGGGTTTGGAGCAGGTCTGAGCCTTTCTCAGGTCCCATGGGTGCGACACTCGGGGTGAGGGATGAAAGGGAGGTCTGGGCTCCCAGTCTTCTGATCCCAATCAAAATCATTGCTACATCTCCACATGCTTGGCCAATTGTGCCTGGTTGTATTCCTCTGATTAGTGATTTGGGAGAGTTTGGGTTGCATGCAGTGGGACCCATCCTTGGACGTGACTTTGGTGTGGGCGAGCCGGACGGTCACTGTGTGCGCCGGGCATGTGGGCTGGGATGCTGCCACCTTGGCGATCCAGGAAACCCTGGAAAGTGGGACGGGAGATGCCAGCAGCAGGCTTGGTGGGCTGGCAAGCTGGGTTGAGCTCTCTGTGACGCGGAGCACGGCAGTAATTCCCTTGGCAATCGCACTTTTTCTTGCAGAGCTCCAGACAGCTCTATTAATCTTTGCTAGGGAAATACCCACCCAGTTTGGCTGGAAGGCAGCTCAGATAATGAAAACTTTCATAAAGTAAGGAAAGAGCCTGTCTTAGACTGTGTATCCAGAGGCAGGGTCAGCTCAGAGAGCCTCTGCCCCAGGAGGGGGGCGAGACAGGTAATAAACCATCTCGCTCCCCCTGGTGCCTAAAGCCCACGATAAATCCCGGTGAATTCCTCCAGAGCAAAGTTGCTTTATTATTATTATTATTGTTATTACTATTTTTTGTGGAGAAAGCTGCCGCAGAGCAGTGGGAGGGAGGTAAACACCAGATCTGCCCAGGCGAGCGCCAAAATCTCTCCGTGGCAGGAGCAGCCATGGGGAGGATGGGGCTGCTCCGCTGCTTCCATTGCCTGCCAAGCCCGGCAGCGCTCCATCCTCCCTGGAAAGCCCTGCCTTACGGGGCACGGAAGAGAACCAGCCACTTCATTTCCTGCCCCTAACCCTCTTGGATATCCAAAAATCCTCCTTTTTGGGATGTCGGCACCTTGCTTGTGAACCCCTGCAGGGCTGGGTTATTCCTGGGTGTCCTGGCAGTGGGTTGGATGGAGGGGTGAATGAGGTTCATTCCCATGGTGTTGGCTTCTTTAGGGGCCCCTCGTTGGCACCATGGCTGCTACTGCCAGGTGGGATTTTCCCCCTGCTCCAGGGAGGTCTGGGCAGTAGGCACACCCCTCTCACCCCCCAGTTCCCAGTGGGGTCCTCCAGCTGTACCCACTGGGGATGGCTCCATCAGATGTTACAGCTAAGTGATGGGGAGGGGAGAAAAAGCTGGGATTTAAAAAATAAAAGAAAAAAAAAAGGAGCCTAAAGGATAGGCTGGGAAAAGGTTTCTGGTGGTTTGGGTGGCTCATGAGGGGCTTTGTGGGCTTGGGCGATTTGAGGTTTGGGGGATTCTCTGCCAGTTCTTCCTGCAGGGCCATCCCAAAAAGCACCATGCTATGTGTTAATGCCTGGTCCAGGGACTCTGAGTACCCAATATGTTTTCCCCCATGGGAAATGCCAAAATCTTGTTGCTAGAGGCTCTCCCATCCTTGTGGGGAACCACTGCCGGTAAACTGGGACTGGCTGAGCCAAGGGACATATGTGTGGGGACCGGCGCAGGGGGGTGAGCACTAGGCAGGGTGGGACCCATCCTTCCACCCTAACCAAACATCCAAAAATCAGACTTACCCCCTCCTCCCCATGCCAAGATGGCCTCTCATCCTGGGCAAACACCTCCTCTAACCCTCCATCCCCTCTGTGCCCGCAGGGTCGCAGGGGACTGGGGTCCATTTTCGTCTGGGCATCAGGGAACGGCGGCAGAGAGGGCGATTACTGCTCCTGTGACGGCTACACCAACAGCATCTACACCATCTCCATCAGCAGCACCACCGAGAATGGCTACAAGCCCTGGTACCTGGAGGAATGTGCCTCCACCCTCGCTACCACCTACAGCAGTGGGGCGTTTTATGAGCGGAAAATAGTGAGTTTTACCCCAGCATCGAGTAGGGCATCACCCCCTGGGTGTTTTCGGCATGGCTGGGCTGGGTGATGGCTCAGTTGTAAGAGCCAGGCTTTGTCCTTAGCTCTGCAGTGAGTTTTACACTGGTCATGAAGAGCTCAGGGATGTCATGTTTTCCCTGGTAATTGAGTGAAAGGGCTGGAGGTTTGCAAAAATACCTGGGTAAATATTTACCAGTTCCCCAAAGTACTTGCTCATTGTATTTTTTTTTTTAAAGTGCATTTTGAGGATTTTTAGCCTGAGAGAGAAAAAAGAGGGAGGATAGAGGTATGTAACAGGGATGTGGCAGCCCCAAACTGGGAGCTGAGACTTCCTGGAGCCAAGGAATGGCCTGAGAGTGTGTGCACATGTGGATCAGTGCAGTTTTCCCTGCCAACCAGGCTATATTTGCCCCATCCCAAAAGCTTCTGTAGCCTGGTAACACCAAGGCTGATCGTTACTGACATCCCTGTGCATCATCTGAACCTTGGAAAGTAAAACATCTCCCACCAACACAGCACCTTACCCAGCCTGGGGAGGGAGTTTTCCACCCAAGTGAGGTCTTCTGACCAAAAATTGTGTGGGTTTTTTTTTTTAACAAGTAAATAATTTTTTTTTGGTATTAAAGAGTGATTTCTTTGGCTCCCAAAAGATGAATTTCCAGCCAGAAAACAGATTGCAAGTGCCATTTTCATGGCATCCCAGGAGTGTTTGCATGGCTGAGGCCAGCCCCAGTTCAGTGCTACACGAGCATTGTTGGGGAAAACCCAAACCAGCTTCCCATCCAGAAATCACCAGATTAAATCAAAACCTAGGAGCCTTTTAAAATGAGAAAAAGCATCTCTTGGCCCCCCACCTCCTCTCCAAATTTTTGGTACCCAAACGTCATGCTCTGTGTTAGAACAAAAAAGCAGGAAATGGGGCTTTTTTTCACCTATGCAAACAGAAATTTTTGTTCAAGATTGGAAACTGGAGATTTTAAGGAAAGTGTTTAATATGGCCCAGATCAACATGCACGCACACCAGCTCTGCCCTGCTCACACTGCTCCATTGTCTTTTTCCTCCAGCTGATCCACAGCCAAACGGATTTTTCTCCCCTTTCAAATAGTTTTTGCACCTTTGAGCAGAGGAAAATGGAAGCACCAGGGGTGTTTTTCTCATGCACCAAATATATCTGCAGCCCATATTTGGGGCTCTTTGCACCCCAGTGGCATTAGAGTCATGGCAGAGATTGGATACCAGCAGGCTCAGCTCCTCTCTGGCAGCATCCCAAGCAAATCTGGGGTGCTGGATGGGGTAGTGCCCATACTGGGAGCATTTTGGGGGCTGCATCTCCTCTCTCCACAGGTCACCACGGATCTCCGGCACCGCTGCACCGATGGCCACACCGGCACCTCCGTGTCCGCCCCAATGGTCGCGGGCATCATCGCCTTGGCTTTGGAGGCAAAGTAAGTGTAACCTCGTCAGGAGAAATGTTCCCACATTTAGCACCTGGTGAGCAAAACCTGAAAGAAACAAGGTGGTTTTGTTTCCTCTGGAGTGATTCAAAATGGGACAAAGTTATTTTAACTCACTCCTTTCTGGCAAGGTTTTATACAGCATTGTTGTTTTGAATCTGATCTTCCCACAGGTGTTTTATTGATCTAATTCTTCACTTGTTGCCATCTGTTGAAAAGTTTGGGGTTGGTGACATCAGTCAGGCTTTTCAGTAGGTGCATTGAAACTGCTGACAGACGGCTCCAATGGGAGTTTTATAAATACTTCCTGGAAAAAAAACATGTCAGAAAACATCATAGACATTGGGAAATGTCAGCAGAAGTGATGATTTTCAGCAAGTGTTGCATTTCTGGGGGAAAAGGCCTACTTTTTCATAATGTCAAAAACTCACAGAACACAGACATACCCCTGGTTCAAACGAGCTACTCTTTTCCTCTTGTCCCCATCCTGGTTCCATCATGGTCCCCCAGCCCAGGAACAGCCCTTGGGCATCCCTGTGTTGCTTCATGGAGTGTCTTCTCATGAACTTATTATTTTTATGGAGTGGAAATAAAATTAAGGCTGGGAATAAGGATAAGCCTCAGGGCAGCGCTGCACTCTCATCCAGGGATGGTGATTGCGGCTCCATCCCTCCTCCTCTGGTTTAATCCCAGCACCCAGGTCAAGTGAGAGCATTTCCGGAGATGCTGTTTTCATTACAAATATATTAAAAGCTTTAGATGTAATTTTTGAATTGTTTAGCTGAGGCATAAACTGCAACATTAACTAGCAGAGCTTGGTGCTCAGACATTCCATTATGACAAGAGAGAATAAATTGAATTTCTTTCTTTAAATGTTGCTCGAGAGCAATATAAATCCCAGCTCGAGATGCTGAACAACTGACTGTAAGTAAAGCGGGGAAAATTCTCCAGCAATATCCCTGAGCTGGGGTCGTGAGGGGCCTCAGAAGCACAGAGCACTCAGTGTCCAGCACTCTGAACATAGAAACCCAGTCTGGGGACGTTGAGGCAATTTGGGTTTAATTTTTCTGTTTAATGAACAATCCAGGTTTTATTTCCAGCAATTTTTTGCTGTTATTCCTATAAAGGGAAGGTTTGCTCAGCATTGTGTATCAGCGAGCTGCCGAGCCCACCATCCTGCCTCAGGATGTGCTTTGCTCCCTATTTCCTACAAAAAAATGGGGAAAACCTTCCTGATTTGATTCATTTCTACCCTAGAGCATGAGAGCTAAATAGCCTTATCCAGGAGTAGATCCTGGAATTCCCATGGGCGTGTGGCATCCCTTTCTGGGGCACACCACTCTGCTGGGGCACCTCAAGTGGTGGCAGGGTGTCAGCATTTAAACCATCAATTCTTGCTTTTTTTCAAGCAGGAAAGAGGGGTGGCGGGTGTGTTTTTTGGTTTTATTTTTAACTCAATGGGGTATCTGCTGCTGCTGGGAGGACTGGGAACAGCAGAGCCACCTCATGAGCCACATGTCATTGCAGCCCCCTGCTCACCTGGAGGGACGTCCAGCATCTGCTGGTCAAAACCTCACGGCCGGGGCACCTGCGAGCGCCTGACTGGAAAACCAATGGAGCGGGGCATAAAGGTGAGAGGCCCTGGGGATGGAGGTGGCAGGGCCAGAACAGCCAGCCAAGGGAAAATAAAGGTCTCCAGAGGTTTCGGTTATGGAGACAGTTCACCGTGGGTGGCCACTGTCAGGTTCCTTGGGGGTTCCTATCTTCAGTCTGTTAAGTGAAGGGAGGAGAGGGCAGCAAGTCATGGAGTGAGATGCTTGGGACTCTTGCTTGGTAGAGCTTTGGAAAACTTGTTTGGTGGAGACTCTCCTGAGCTGCAGAGTTTCTTGATACTTTCCTTGGGCTGCTCTCAACAATCGGTTTTCCAGGGCGCCAATGTGGATTTGGGGTGTAACTTGGCCAGGGTGAGCTTCATGTGTTGAAGCACCTCATACCCCAACGGGGTCAACTCCACACCTTCCCTGATCGTTGAAGGATGCTCCACCAAGCACCAAGGAGGAGCTCCTGGTCTCTGCTGGGAAGGCCGCGGGTTTCTGAGTCTTCTCTCTTTCCAGTTAGCCATCTATATGGCTTTGGGCTGGTGGATGCTGATGCTATTGTGGTGGAAGCCAAGAAGTGGAAGATGGTTCCTCCCCAGCATATCTGTGTGGGAAGCCTGGACAGGGTGCCCAAGTGAGTGTTGTGGGGTCTGTGCCTATGGCTTGGTGAAGTACAGGTCCTATGGGGCTCTCCAGGGCTGGCTTTGACAGTGGGTGATATTTTTTTCCCTTTTGCAAGATTTCACTTCCCAGACCAGTGATCAGCAGGGAATTTTTGAGGGCTGACAGTGAGAGACCAAACCCACCTTTCCTGCTGAGTCCTACGGGAGTGGTGATGTGTTGGTCTCTCCGTCCTCTTACATCGAACACTTTGTCTTGATGAAAGACACCAAAACCTGGTGATTTGTTGCAAAGATGCCCCAATTTTCAGTGTCTGGGTTTTCTTTGAATTTGGCTTCAGGTTCAAACTAGCTCAGGTTCACATCTCATCTTTGGTAGGTCAGTCCCTCCTAGGTTAAAGAGTGGGATCAGGAATCTGACCAAGTGGACACTCCTCATTTACCAATGCCTGGCTGTAGAGCGAGAGAGTTGTTCATCAGAAAAGTGTTTTAGAGACTTGCATATGCAAAACAGGAATGAGTGCGGAGCCAAGTGTGTTCATGAAGCTATTTATCTGATACAGACACTAATTACAGCCCAAAGAGGAGCACTGCACTCGTAATTATAATAAAGCAGCGCCCTTGCAGCCCATAAGGCATAGATCTTTGAAGCACTTCAGACTCGTTACCATCCAGCAATTCAGCAAATTCCTGTGCTAGGACATTGGGAATTGCAGTGGCAGATAAGACAATTTTTGCTGTGAAGCAGCAAGAGACCAGGTTCAAATATAACAGCAGCACTCTGTCCCCATCCTGACGCTGTGCCCTGTCCCTGGCAGGTACATCCGAGCTGACCACGTGCTGCGCGCCAGCACCCTGAGCAGCGCCTGCGCCGAGCACCGGGACCAGCACGTGCTGTACCTGGAGCACGTCGTGGTGCGGCTCAGCATCGCCCACCCACGCCGGGGGGACCTCCAGATCAGCCTCATCTCTCCGGCTGGGACACGGTCACAGCTCCTCGCCAGGAGGTGAGAGCAGCCAGAGCCAGGGCGTGTCTGGGCTGGGCAGCATCCTCCTTTAGGGGGTTGCTGTGAGTTTCCTTGGGTTTTTGCGGAAGGTGGGGAGCATGCCCAGGTTTCAGCAGCAGGAGAGCTTGCTGCAAGGGTGTGTGTGTGCAAGGATCCCTAAAATCCTCAATTACCTATCTATCTTTTCTGATAAAATACGACATTCAAAGTCACATTTCTTGGTGCATGGCATTACCATTGCAGGGTGTTTGACCACTCCAATGAGGGCTTCAAGGGCTGGGAGTTCATGACGGTCCATTGCTGGGGGGAGCGGGCGGCAGGGGAGTGGACCTTGGAGATCCATGACACGCCATCCCAAGTGCGCAACCCCGCTGTGCAAGGTAAGGATCCTCCAGTGCCCACCAGTCCCTCTCACTCCCAAAACCCTTTGTAGGCTGCTTCACTTGGCTGTAAATTTTGCTCTGAGTTTTATCGTCTCTATATTACTCAGATTTTCAAAAATGGGAGTGAAACATCAGCTCTGAATGCAGGAGGCTGCCGGTCTGGCTGAGCTGGAAGCCGGTTTTCTTGCAGCAGCAGCAGTAAACTGGCTGCACCCGAGAGCCAGGTTTCCAAAATTAAACTGTAATGAGTCAAAATGAGGAAACCCAAGAGCTGTAATTGTTGTTTGTTTGTTTTGCTTCACTGCTGGGACATCTGGCATGTGGGCTGGTTGTGCAACAGCGCAAGGGGATGATGCCCCTTGGGCTGCAGATGGATGGACATCCTCCCTGGACTGCCACTGTGCTGGTGGGGGGTGGCAGGGCTCAGCCTGGCCCCCTGCATGTCCCCAACCCTGCTGTGTCCCCCTGTCCCCAGTTTGGCCGCCTGCTCCCTGACCCCCTCCCAGCACAGGAGCCGTGTGGGCAGGATCCGGCCCCACCAGGAAGCGGCAGCCGCCTTGCTGGCTGGGGGCAGCAGGACATGAAGCATCCTGCCTGGGGCTGGAGTGTGTTGTGGGGGCGTTAAATCCACAAAATCATTGATAGGAAGCCAGGAGTATATTAAAAATTTCTCCCACGCTACTTTCTGGCGGGAGGTGCATGTGGGGGTGCATTGCACAGAAAGTGTTTCTGTTTGCTGCCTTCACCCGAAATCTTTTGAACTCGGAGAGCAGCAGCAAAGCGCCCACAGAGCTGCTTTTCCCCTGGTATTTACAGTTTGTGGCGGGTGTTTCTGAGCCCCTCACGGGCATCAGGGCTTGGCAAAACAAAATGAAAAAGAGTGCATTAAGTCATCTCCTCAAAAAGTCTGCGCTAGGTTTGAAGCAGAGCGCACAGCAAGAGGAAAATGAGGGAAGATGCTCCCAGCTCGTAGCAAAAATGGGTATTAAATGTTAATTTAATACCACTAAATTGGTTAATTTAATATCAATTAAATACTACGAGTGTCATGTCACTGGTATTGCTGCACCCCCACATCGTCCCTCCATAGCCTGGGCTTTCCTCACACAGGATATTTTAGATTTAAAGCAAATTCAATTCTTTTGGCAAAGGCACTTTCCCAGCTGATGCTGCTGGAGCTTGACCCTTTCCAGGCTCCACACCAGCACTGCTCAGTGCAGCAGGTGTGTCCTCTCATGCCTTCGGGAGAGCCAAGGGATTTGGGTATTGGAAATTTTAAGCCCTTCCTGGAAACACAGGGATTAGGAGTTAAAGCCGAGCACGCTGCGGGCATGAAGTGACTCGCATTGATGGGGAATTGGAAGAAAAACAGGATTGGAAAGAAGCAGCAGCATTTTTGGACTCTCTCCCCAAAGCCATGTGGCTCGTGGAGGGTCTTGGTGTGGGTGTAAAGCCTTGGGGGTGTCTCACCAGGTGCATCACAGTCTTTTGGGGATGCCAAGCTCAGAGCTCTGTTGTGTCGGGCAAAGAGATGGCTGGAGCAACAGCAGCAAGAAATAATCCAGTGTGTGCCAGGGGGTTTTTGTCAGACAGAAATAATCCTCTATTGTGGAGCTTTTAAAATTACTGGTTCTCTCCAGTGTTGGACATGGAGACTGTGGTGATGCCGCGGTTCCTCAGATGAGTTACGGAATGAAAAATCCCTTGTAAGTGCCTTAAACAGCTGCATTTGTGTGGGCTGGAAGCTCAGGGGCTCATGAACATTTCTGAGTGTTCACTGTTTGCTTCTGCATTGCTGTGCCACTGGTGACACCCTGATGGTCCAGTCCATCCTCCTCCTGCTTCCCCCAAAACTGGGTCCCCCAGAGATGGGCAAGATGGGGAGCGGGATGAGTCATGTTGCACCTGCCCCACAGGGAAGCTGAAGGAGTGGAGCCTCATCTTCTACGGGACAGGCGAGCACCCCTACGCTGCGCTGAGTGGGCCCCAGTCCCGGGGGAGGTCACTGGAAGTGCCAGCATCGGAGATGGAGCCATCAAGAGTCGCCTTCCTGCACAGCCAGGTGGAGGTGGCGGAGGAGGAGGAGGAGTACGCAGGTTAGTCCTGGCTGAGCTGCCAGGTTATTCCCCCCAGAGTACCCAGGAAAATGAAAACCCTGATAAAAGCTAGGGGAGCCACGAGGCCTGATCCTGCCTGGGGCTGAGGCGGGCTGGGAGGAGCAGTGCCTGTGGCCAGCACGGGGAAGCAGGATGGTGAAATTAGAAGGTAGGAAAATGTCCCATCCTAGCATTCCTGCCACAAATTGGTGGTGCAGCTGTCTGAGCGGTAAAAAAAGCTCCTCTGCCCACCCTCCCTCCTCCAGCATGGGCAGGGGCCGGTGTCTCTGCTGCTCCCTGAGGAGCAGGTCCCTCTTTCAAAGCTGCTCCTGCACCAGTGTTCAGCCCAAGGATGGCCGGGTGGGATTCATTCTGGGAAGGATGAGCTGCAGGAAAGACAAGCACCCAAAGCCATGCAGCTCCATAGGATAGATAGGATAAAATTTAAAATATAATAGATATAGGGTATAGAATAAGATAGGTGAAGGGTCCAGGTGTCCATTGGTCCAGGGAGGGTGTGCTCAGGGCATCCTGGCAGTGGTGCCTGGAGGCTGCTCAGCTTCTTCCACACTGAGCCGGTCTCTCCCTCCTCAGGTCCGTGCCACCCTGAGTGTGGTGACCAGGGCTGTGATGGCCCCAACGCTGACCAGTGCTTGAACTGCATCCACTACAGCCTGGGCAGCGTGAAAACTGGCAGGTGAGGGGTGGTGGGGTGTCCCCGTGGAGCTCCTGGGTGGCAGCAGCACCTTTCCTTAGGTCTCACACATTAGTGTGGGTGGTTGCACAGAGAAAGAAGCACATAAGAAATTAAATGGATTGAGGAGGAGGTGTGAGGATCCTTGTCCTGAATTAGGATAAGGTGGGGTGGAGGACATAGAGCTGGAGAGTCCTGGAGGACCTTGGCCACATAATCATGGTGGGGAAGAAGCTTTGGCTTCACCAGCTGGGGTCACCTGCACCCAAGGGACAGACAGCTGAGGTGCCAAATCACTTCAGGAACTGGGATTTCCACTCCTCAGTCTCTTGGGATGGCACAGGGAAACTTTACCTACAGCTGGGACAAGAGAGTCCCCATCTCCATATTACAGCTGTGACTTTCAAGACACTGTAAATCACAAGAATAAGAAGTAAATGAGCTCAAATTGCTGCCAAGGCTGGGGGATGCCCCAAACACTATGGGCAAGGGGACAGTGGCAGGTTCTGGGAGTGGGAGGTGAGTGCTGCTGGCACCAAAGCCCAGGCGCTCCTGGTTCCTTCCCCAGGATGTGCGTGAGCTCGTGCCCCGCTGGGTTTTTTGGCGACAACGGTGCCCGGAGGTGCCGGCGGTGCCACAAGGGCTGCGAGCGCTGCGTCGGGAGGGGACCGAGCCAGTGCACAGCCTGCAAGAGGAACCTCTACCACCACCCTGAGATGGGCACCTGCGTGGTGCTGTGTCCGCCCGGGTTCTACGCTGAGGAACGTAAGGATATTTATCACTTGCGAGTTGCAGCATGAGGATATGCAGGGGTTGCTTCTATTTTAAGTGCTATGGGTGGAGAACACACTTTGATTTTTGAGTATCGGCTTTGAATTTCCCCCTTGACACACTTTGCATGGTGAAGGGAGGAGGGAAACCTCTGGGTGTTCAGAGGGTGGTGCAAAGTAGAGGTGCTCAACACAAAGCTCCTAATTAGAAGACTGTAATTAATGATCCTGACTGCTTGCAAAGCACATTTCTTTTTAGCAAGCAGTGACAGATAAGGTCATCTGCAATAGCAAGGATCTGTTGGGGAGGGCTGTGCCTTTCCACCCTGGGGAGCTGGTGCTGGGGTGCAGTGGGGCTTAAGCAGCTCCAACTGCTGCTTGCAAATCACCGTCCAGATTTTATGCTCCCTGCTTTGCTTTGTTTTTTGAAAGGTCAGAAACGGTGCCTGAAATGTCATCAAAGCTGTAAAAAATGTGTTGGCGAAGCAGACAAATGTACTGCATGCAAAGAGGGATTCAGGTAAAACACCAGCGCGGGAGGAATTTATGCCTGCAGCATTCATACCTGTGGTTTAAATTTGGGAAAACCGATGGGAAATTAGAGAGTGAATTAAGTTAAAGACCAGAGATCCTGCTTCCATGGTGCTGCAGCTGTGGTGCAGTGTGTTGGAGGTCTGGGAATTTAAAGGTGGTAATCAGTGTCCCTTTCTTAGCTGAAAACTGTGATTTAAATTTAATTTCATTTTCCCCAGCTCTTTCCAGGGTGATGGGTAAGTGCTCTGTAGAGCTGGTACCAGGCTGAGCTGCTCTAGGCAGGCTAGGAATGCTCCCTGCAAATGCAGAAACCCTTCTCTCAGATTCATCCATGCTGAAAATTTTATCTGATGTACCTGTTGAGTGGGGCTAGTAAAGAACAGTGATTTTCCAGCACTGCGCGTGCAAGCAGGGCAGCCCTGACCCTGCGAGGAGCAATGGGTGCCACTGCTGCTGGCCCCACAGCACCTGTGGGATGCAGAGCCCAGGGTCAGCACTAGGGAGAAGCTGTTTTCCATCCCCAGTTGCTCATGGAAGTACAACTCCATAGGAGTCTGCAGTGTTCAGGCACTGTAAATGAATCAGAGCCACGGTGTAGCAGTGGGGCTCGCTCAGACAAAGAAATTCCCACTGCCAAAAGATTATCTACTCCCTTGGAAAAGCACAAGTGGAGGCACTTGTCAGACATAATCCGCACGGCGCTTGTTTTTTATTGTCCAATATCCTTTTAAGCCGGGACTTCAAATCATCCCTGCCACGGCGAAGCAGCACCGGCCCAGCCACGGCGCTGAACCAATTTCCTTTTATTCTGGGGAGCCTCAATGGTGCAAAAGGTCTTCGGGAGAGCCTGGCTGCCTGCCCATGGGAAAAAAATAATTTTATTTCCTCCTGGATACTTAATTAAGGAACCCGCAGCTGTCCCTTTGGTCCAGGCAGGATTTTAATTTCTCCTAAAATGCTGGCTGGCTTTCCAACACCTCCTGCACTGTGGGCTGAGGATGCCATAGGACACTGGAGGATGTGGAGATGTGGGGAATGGGCTGTGTTGAGTCCCCATATCCCATAGCTTTTGGTGCAAATGTTCTCTGCTTTCCCGGCAGCCTGGCAGGGGAAAGCTGTGTGCCAGAGTGCCAGCCTGCCATGTACCTCAGCCGGGAGCCCCGGCGGTGCGAGACCTGTCCCGCCAGCACAGGTATGTCCTCGGCCCCACAGCATCCCGTGCAAAACCCCAAAACCCTCATGCATCAGGAGCCAATCGCCACTGTGCCCACCCTGAGCTGAGGCAGAGCGTGCTGGAGGGAAAGCAATCCCAACTCTCCAGCACGTCCCGTGAGGTATATGCTCATGCTGGAAAGGCTTTTAGGGGAGTTTTTACATTTTTATTGGAGCCATTTTTTATTTCTTGATCTCCCCGAAGCCAGGTGCTTTAGTTTAATAAGGTTGCGGGGGAGGCTGTAAAACCCTCTTGGAGTGATGGAAGGTGGCTTTGCAGCTGATAAAAATGTCAGGCAGCTGAAGTGTGTTATCCTGTGTTATCCCGTGTTATCCTGGTGACCCCACGGTGCCAGGCTGGCCGCTCCTGGCTCACCCCAGCTGCCTCAAGCTGCTCAGCGTTCCCTTTAAAGCCTGCCTTTATTCCTGCAAGTCCAATTCTTTTCCATTGTTAATGTTGGTGTCTGCCCTCGAAATCATCATAGATTTGATGATAATATGATATCTAGACAATCCATGTTCAGTGGCATGAACCTCTTCTATCATACATGGGCAATTGCCTTAGACTAAATCCAAAATATTTATTGATCTTGTTGGCAAGCCTGGAAGGGAATGGGCTCTTAATCCCTGAAGAAAATTATTTCCCTTCTAATTCTTATTCCAGTCAGTGTGAATGTTCTCCACCACAATTATTTTTCCAGCCTTTTCTCGTCTCCTTTTCCTGCATAACCATTTCTCAAGCTTGGTGCATGGAAGCCCTCTAATGATACCACCTCCATCACTGAGCTTTGCTGTCCAGCCACAACACAGAGTCATCAGAGTGGGGCCCTCTGCTTTCCCAGCTCCTCTCTGGAGCTCTTTCCTCCTCCAGCTCCTCTGTGGCCCAGTTTAGCATCTCCTTTTCCACCCTGGGGAAACCCAAACCAGCGCATGCTTGGGAGTGGCACCTGATGGCCCCAGGAGGATTTTGATGTGCTGTTCCTCACTGAGCCCTGGTAGCCAGGTCCTGGCTTTGCAGAGGGACAGACACTGGGTCCCGGCTGGGTTTTTTGGGATGGAAGCTGAGGTTTTTGGGGTGGGAGCCAAGCATATGCGTGCGACCATGTGGCAGAACAAGAATCTTGTTTGTGAGCAAGACAGAGCCAAGCTTGTGCCCCCATCACACATGCGGCTATGGCCACCCTTGCACTGTCTCCAAAACCACCCAGACGCCATTTTGCCCTTTTCCCTGTCCCCACAGGGCCAGGTGAGGAGGACTGCACCCCCTGCACCCCCGAGGGCCCTGCACCCCACTGGCGCTGCGTCTCCGCCTGCCGTGAGGGTTTCTACCCCGCCGACAGCCACGGGCTGCCCAACAAAGTCTGCAAGAGGTATGGAACCAGCCAGCCACGATAGAATAATGCTGGAAACAGCCCACAGCTTAATGGAAATTAAAACTGGGACTAGGGAGCCAGGGCAGCTGTGGGGCTGGACCCCACATGCCCTGGCCCTGTGGATTTCAGAGCAGTGGAGCCGCACACTCCCCTGCCAGAGCCAGCCAAGGTGTCTTAGGGCTACAGTGGAAGGGGCTCAGCCCCAGCCCCGGGCTCTCTGGAGGAGGTGTGGGAGGAACAGCAATGTTTAGGTAAATATTCCAGCTTTCAATTTAAACCTGCTCCGTTCGCCCCGTGGCCATGTTGGAGGAGTGTTCCCCACTCCTTGGCCCAGCACGGGGCTTCGTGCGGGAGACAGGGAGATGCTGAGAGGCAACAATTTGCACCCACTCTCTCCGGAGCTCTGTGCTTTAAGTGGGGAGTGGGAGTGGATTCACCCTCATGAAAGCAAACACAAAAGGCAAGGATTAAAGGTGACTTGGGAACACACAACACCTTCCATGCCTGCTGGGGTTTCACTCACCTGCACTCGTTCTTCAGCAGGCAGGAACAAGAGACCAGCATCCCTTTCTAGGGATTTCAGGCACAGTCTCCACAAGCCACTGTCCCCAGGCAGGAGGCACAGCTGCTGGGCTCTTTACTCTGAGCAAATGGACGGGAGAAGCACAGGTTCCCTTTGCAGCCCTTTTTCTAGCTGGGATGGCTGGGAAGAGAGGTGCACATCCCAGCAAATCTTCCCAGCAGTCAAGAGCTTTTGGGATGTCACTAGCTGTCATTCTGCATTGAGCTGGCACCACTGAGCCCATTCTCCCAGAGTTTCAATAACTTTTCAACCTTCAAATTTGCCATTTTCCACATCCTCTGGTTGGTCTGGCTGTTACAGTGCCAGCAGATGTCTTCTGGCTGACCGCCCATTTTGGGTGACTGGCCTGGGGTGTTGGTGCTGGCTCAGGCCACAGCAGGGTCTCTGTCCCCAGATGTGATGACCACTGCTCAGCCTGCGAGGGCTCCAGTGGAAACTGCCTCAGGTGTAAGGAAGGTTACAGCCTCCTTGGTGGCTCCTGTGTGACAAATGAAACCTGTACCAATGGTAAGTGGCAGAACTGCCGGCATAGTAGTGCTCCCCTGGTAGCAAAAATGAGAGGTTTGGGGGATTCCCTTCACCATATAAAGCTGAAAGTGCTGAAGCTCCTGGGCTTGCTGGGGCATGGCTGCAGCGGGTTGGGCTCCGGCTGTGGGGGGCAGGTGGCTCACCTGGCATTGCTTCTGGATATCGGCCTGTTGCTTAAACACATCCAAGTGTTTGTATTTCGTTATAGTTTAGTCTTGGGGCTAATTCTCCCACTCACTCCAAAGCTCCTTTATTCCTTCATTAAAACCACGTGAAAGATGCTCTGAAAAAGCAACTCCTTTTCAATTCTGTCTCCCCGAACACTGGCACAATTGCAGTGCCTGTTACGTGCAATGTTTGTTTATTTAAAATGTTAATCTGCTCTCATTTTCTCTTGTTCCTCACCCTGGCCTCCCAGCTGACAAGACTTTCTGTGAGATGGTGAAATCAAACAAGCTCTGTGAAAAGAAGCTGTTTGTGCAGTTCTGCTGTCAGACGTGTCTTATGGCCGGGTAAAGTTCAGCGGCTGCATCCTTGCAGGACTTCCACCAGCTGCCAGCCCAGTTTTGCCAAATGTTTAGGACAAAAGTTTATTTTTTCAGCTTTGTGAGAGTTTACATGGTGCTGTCAAGCATTTGCTCATAAGTTTGATAGCTTTAATATCACTGTCGGCACGTTTCTATAGCAATATGTTAAGCAGAGATTGGAGCGTACCCTGAGTGGTCAAGGCCTGGAAGCAGCAGAAAAGTGGTGATATTAACACTCTCAAACACTCCTGGTGAGCAGGGACCAATGCATGATCCATGTACACATGCTTGGTTCTTCGCAGAAATCCTACTGATCCGCCCGCTCCGAGCGGCCGGTGGGAGCCCTCGCCACAAGGGATGCAGGACTTCACACATCTGCGAGGAAAGAGCCGTTTATGGCTCCATTTTTGGTACCCTTTTGTGCCAGGTGACAGCTGATCTAAACCTGCATTGCCAGCGCAGGGCTCTGTACATAGGTAAAACGATGAACCAGGCGGCTCCGGAGCGGGGTCACACAGCCCACTCCGGCACTCCTGTTCGGATTCGGTCAGTCACTGCTTCCCTCTGGCCGTGGCAATAACTGGAGGTTTGAGGACCAAAGCCAGAGCTGCCCCACATGGCTCTGCAGGTGTGTCAGCCCAGCAGGGCTTTGCCCTGCAGGTAACTGCAGCCAGGCAAAACCCGTGTGCCTACAAGGAGTTGTAGGGTTTTGGAGGGTGTTGTCCACATGGACCAACCTTACCAAGAAATGTATTTCCCTCCTGGAACTGCTTATACATTGCTGATTAATTCAGTTCTGGAACAAGCTAAATCCTTCCTCTAAACGAGATGTTGTCCCAATTCATCTTTCTTGGCATTTTGTGTTACGATCCTTCCCCTGTTTCTCTGGGTACACCGCTCTCTCTCACAAAATCCTCCTGTTCATGGCAGTGATTTTTCTTGGGCATCTATTTCCCAAATGAGACATTCCAGGGATCTAGCCAGGAAACTTAATTCTACAAAACCCTTCCCCGGAACAAACCTTTTCATGCTCTCTCTTAATAGTAAGTCATGTGGTGTTTATATAATTGTGTTTAAAATATCCTTGGCTACGTTGTTTTACAGATTTTTAAAAAAATAACTTATACAATCCTTGTTTTTTTTCTCTGTGGACTATTTTTTATATGGGTGTGGGGTATCTTTTTGTGTCTTATTCCTTCTCCTCTTCTCCTCTCTGACCCTGCAAAGCCACTCTTTGCACCAGACGTATGTAAACAGTCTTTCCTATGCTGCATGTTCTGATTTTCATTGTTTATAGTTTTAATGAGTTAAATCTTTCGCCAGTGAAATTCCCAGTACGAATTGTCACCAGTTCCACATGGAGCTGGGATAATCCCTGCTTGGTTTTGGCTGCAACGACACCTGCCCTGCCTGGGCTTGCCCACAAGAGCTCACCTCAGCCAGGTGAGGAGCGGAAAGCCACACCGTCTCCAGCCCTCACCTGCCTGGACCAAATCCAAGGAACGATGGAGCTTTGGTGGACTGATCTTTAAGTTAATAAAATATTGATCTCCCCTGACAAATGAATCTGTGCTTTTTCCGAATTCATGCAGCCCTGACTGGAGGCACTGCACATCCTTACTTTGCTGGACAAAGAGCTCCCCTGGCTGGAGCTCCTCATCAGCCCAGACCACCTGTGGGAGAAATGCTCAGGAACAGATGAGCTGCATCCGCAAAAACCGCACTATTGTCATAAAGGTCTTTTACCTCCAGAAGAAACTCAAATCCTGAATACCTGCCCTGTGCCAGGCTAGACTGGCATCTCTGCTGTACCCAGGGCCACCTCTTTGGGGTTTGGGGCTGTGCTTGGGCATGGCTGGGTGTATTCTCCAGTGTGGGCAATCCTGGATGAGCTGGCAGAAGGGCTTGCTCCCCTTTCCCACTCATACAAGGAGCATCCTGAGCCCCCAGTCTCCCCACTGCAGTTCCCAGCAGCTGGGAACCACGGGGTCTCTGTTCCCTGTTGACTGTCTGGGAAGGAAAGGAGACGCTGGTGTGGTTGGGGAATGGAGGGAGCTGTGAAGCCCTTTGTCATGTTGGTTTTGCAATAACCATTGGCCAAGTGCCCAGGGTAGTACCTGGATATCTGGAACTGAGCTTTTTAAGTGGGGAGAAACAAAAGAAAGGAGCCCTCCCACAAGGGAAGATGCTTTCTCAGAGATGTGCTGCTGTGGACTTCTACATTCTGTTGGTCTTCACATTCATCAGATGATAAATGCGAATTAATCACATACAGTGATTCCTTCTTTTGCTACAGGATTTCCCTTTCAGTCTCAGGCCAAACCAGAGGTCAGAACTGGGGTGACACACTCCTGGCTTCTACCCCTTTGGTTGGAAAATACCAAACTTCATTTCTCCTGGTGTGTTAGTCAAAAAACAGGAGCTGTGGATCAGGAGTACTGTGTCAGCCTTCCAGTTCTCTGGCTCACAGCAGCCTGCCTGTAAATACTGCTCCCTGGCATATTTAGATATACTGAAATGCTACAAAAAAAGGAAAATGCTTACTCTTACATCTTGACATAACTTAAAATACACACTGGGAAAAGCAATGCAACTTAAGATGACCAGTCCCCAGCACTCCCAGCTCTATTCTGCTTTCTGCTGCCTTCCAGCCTGCCAGGGAAAGAAAAACAAATTCTGCACATTGAATTCATGCAACAACATCAGCTCCCAGCGTTTCCCTCAGAAATCATTCTTGTAAAGTAATAAAATTCAGATTATTTCTCCAAGCTGTTGCAATACTTGCTTGGAGCTATTAAAGTCTGACTCTGGTATGCTCAGAGGATCAAAGTGGCTGTGTCTTCAAGATAAATGCATATTTAGGCAATTTATTAAAGCTCATTTCTCTGCTGTCTCTTGGCACCAAAGCCAAATCTATGATAGCTCTTTTCTGGAAAATCTTAACGCAGCCTGACTCCTCGTTTGCAGTTTGGCTGTGGGGTTGCAGCCACAGCCATCTGCCATTGTGTAGTTGGCAGGTGGGGAGCACAGATCTTAAAAATCACTGCTTTGAGTTTCCATTGCAAAGAAAGGGCTGTCGAGAGTTTGTGTGCAGCGTCTGAGACCCAGAATCCGTCTGCTCGCAATTACAATTCTATTGTGGCTGTAGAGCTGAGGCAAACAGATGTATTGTGCTAAGGGAGACAGGTCCACGTTTTATTTGGCCTTGTCAGAGGCAGGACCTGCTTTCCAGGAGGCTGAAAAGAGTCTCCTTTTAACAACTTTCTGAAATGACTAAAGTCTCTGCTGTCTTTAACGCTACACGATGCCTGAGTCACGTACAACAGTGCTGCTAATTCTTGGGCTTTTTCTTATGACAGCTCCCTCTTGCTCTTGCTCTCTCCTATGTTATAAAACAAATGCAGCTGTTGCAAAAACCTGACTCTGTGCCTTCCCATACAGCTTTGGTGAGGGAGTTTTCACAGCAGGGAGCACAGGAGCTGCCTGAGCCCAGCTGACCCCTCGCAGGGCCAGCACTGACGCTGCAGTCCTGGGGACTGAGCCAGGCGTCACGCCCGGGGTAATGCCCTTAGAAGCTCCCAAAAGAAAAGCATGAGCCATCCCTGTGCAGTGCCAAGCGTGGCTGCAGCGTTTAGCCTATTATCACATCCTCTAGGTTCACAGAAATGTCATGGCTCATGAAAAGTATCCTTCCCTCGATAGCAGTGGAAACAGAGTTCATCCTTCCTCATCTCGCTCTGCGGGCTTTGAAGGCTGGTGAAGGATTTCCCCAGAAGCTGTGGCTTGGTGACATTCAGCAGGTTTTGGGGTCTGGGGATGGTCAACTGTGTGTCCCTTTACATCTTCCCCTCGGTCCAGTGGCCTTCAGTGTGGTTCACCCACCAACTGAGCCCTCCCTGGTGGTGCCAGGCAGTGCCTCAGCCCCAGGGACCTGGGAGGGGAGTTCCTGGCCAGACACAGCAGCCAGAGCCACCTCAGCTCCCCAGTGCTACTCCCAGCTCTTCCTTGCTGCTCCCCAAATTCCTAAACCCGGTTAGGGGGATGTAGTGACATTTGCAAGCACATCTTATTTCACAGATAAAGGGTGTGCGTCGTGCCACAGCCTGTGAGGTGTTCGCAGCCCATCACAGCACCTCTGAGACCAGGAATGCACACGGAAGTGATAGAGAAACTGCCCCAAATGCTGCAGGGGGACAGGCAGGCTGCTTATGGGCAACACAATGTCCAGGAGCAAAGGCTGAGCTGCTGCTCGTGGAGAGAAGGCACCAAGAGCTGTGGACGATGCGGTTGTTGTGGAAGGTGCCCTGGCTGTGCAGCAGGAGGGGAGCAGCAAGTGCCTGAACACAGCTCTGTCCAAAGGGAAGCACCAGTCATGGCATGAAATGTGTTCCCATCCAGCTCTGCCGGATTTCTGCAGATAAATCTGTGCCTGGAAACACCAGAAGGTGGGAGGGAACCTCTGGTGGCATCTGTGCTGCTTTAGGGCAAAGCCAAGTCCCTACTGAGCTTGTGATCCATGGCTCAGGCGTCGGGCTGGGAGCTGGCCCCGGCCAGGAGGGGAATGCCCGGGATGGGGTGTTGGGGGAGCTCTATCAGCCTGGGAGGATGGGAATGCCCGGGATGGGGTTTTGAGGGGGCTGTATCAGCCCGGGAGGCGGAGAATGCGCGGGATGGGGTTTGGGGGGCTGTATCAGCCAGGGAAGCGGACAATGCCCGGGATGGGGTTTTGGGGGGCTGTATCAGCCCGGGAGGCGGAGAATGCGCGGGATGGGGTTTGGGGGGGGCTGTATCAGCCCGGGAGGCGGAGAATGCGCGGGATGGGGTTTGGGGGGCTGTATCAGCCAGGGAAGCGGACAATGCCCGGGATGGGGTTTTGGGGGGCTGTATCAGCCCGGGAGGCGGAGAATGCGCGGGATGGGGTTTGGGGGGCTGTATCAGCCAGGGAAGCGGACAATGCCCGGGATGGGGTTTTGGGGGGCTGTATCAGCCCGGGAGGCGGAGAATGCGCGGGATGGGGTTTGGGGGGCTGTATCAGCCAGGGAAGCGGACAATGCCCGGGATGGGGTTTTGGGGGGCTGTATCAGCCCGGGAGGCGGAGAATGCGCGGGATGGGGTTTGGGGGGCTGTATCAGCCAGGGAAGCGGACAATGCCCGGGATGGGGTTTTGGGGGGCTGTATCAGCCCGGGAGGCGGAGAATGCGCGGGATGGGGTTTGGGGGGGGCTGTNGGGGGAAGCCGCGGGGAGGTTGTTGGAGGGTCTGCAGTGGCCGGGGGTTGGGGATTGGGGATTGGGGGTGGTTAAAGAGGCTCCAGTGGCTGCGGAACGTGCGGGGGATGCGAGGGCGTGAATTACAGCGTCGTAGAATGGTTTGGGTTGGAAGGGAACCTTGAGATCATCTCGCTCCAGCTACCACGAAGGGGAAATATGGGGAAATGTGGGAGGAATGGGCTGTGGTGGGGGCGAGATGTGCCCCCAGCACGAGGGACGTGCCAGAAAGGTGGGTTTAGCTCGGAGGACACATAGGAGCAGGGACTTGGGGTTTTGCCGACGGAGAGGAAGAAAGATTGGAAAAGCCGCGGGGGCTGTTGGGTTTAAGGGGGAGAGTTTGGTCTGGGAGTGGCGTGGAGGAGAGTCGGGCCGGAGATGTTTTGTCTGAGATTAATCAGCATCCTCAGTCCATCCAGATTTGCCCCCACGAACTCCGCTTTGCTTTGTTCTGCTCTGCTGTGGGCACTATCTAATGCCTGCCTTGCACTCTCTCTCCAGGCTATAAAATCCCTGTTATTGAGAACTTGGGTGCCACTCTGGACCAGTTTGATGCAATTGATTTCTCTGACAATGAGATCCGCAAACTGGACGGATTCCCCCTGCTGCGGAGGCTGAAAACTCTCCTGATGAATAACAACAGGATTTGGTAAGGGGCAGAGGAAAATGCTCTTGGGGGAGAGGTGTGTGTGTCTTTCAGTGCTGGGTAGGTGCAGAAGTGTTTGTTTTAGGCAATAAAATCAGCACTGAGTACTGTATGGGCCCTCTTTGAGTTTCCTTCCTCATTCAGTTTCTCAGCCAGGACAAGGAGATGCAGAGTTTGGGATCTGGCCAGAACTTTGGATTTCAATAATCAGGCCCATAAAGACAAAAAACCAGGGATACCTGCAAGACAATGGATTTAAATCTCATATTGCATCTAATATTCTTGCAGTGATTTATTGCCAGCTTTGTTAGAGCAGTGTTTTGGATGTTCACCCAAACTTCTGCCAGTGTCAGACTGCGTAGTTCACAGGGAGATCCTCTGTGTTATTGTGTCTCTGTATTTCCACCACTGCTAATTCCTGCCCTAAATTAAACCTTCGTTTTTTGTTGTTCTTTAGTCGGATTGGTGAGAACCTGGAACAGGCTCTGCCCAGCCTCACAGAGCTCATTCTTACCAACAACAACATTGCTGAACTGGTAAGCTGTGATGCAGGATAAAGCTAAACAAGCTCAAAATTTGTGGTTTTCATCTCTTTAATTAACCATTTTCCTGAGAGTAGTGCCATATCCTTTTGGTAATAGTTGGTTCTTTTTCTTCAGAGTGATATAATATGGTTTTGGCAGTAGTTAATGGTGTCCATGCTTTAATGAACATTTGCATCATGCAGAGGAGCAGCAGTCACAAAGCTTAGTGGTTTTCCTATTAAAATAATTGCAGCAATTCTAATTAATCTCTAAAATATATATGAGTTCAGGAACTTTGTTTTCAAATATTTGATTTTTTTCACTTAATGAACTTAAAATTTCTTGCTGTGCTCCCTTTACCCAGGGTGAACTGGATCCGTTATCAACTATCAAATCATTGACTTACCTGAGGTATGTAACCCTAAAAGGAAGAGCTGCTCTTTCTGTGGTGTTTGACCTCTGCTGCTGGCCTGCCCTTTGCTTTGCTCCAGAATCCTCTGCTTTTTATGAGCTGTGACAGATCCTTTATGTCTAAAAATTGAATTGATAAACGATGTTTCCACTGTGCTTCATAAACATCAGGTGTTTAATGTCTGAGGCTTTCTGTCACTGGCGGAGTGTTGGGGCAATGAGATGTAACATCTCTCTAAACCAATACACAAGTCCTGAAGTGAACTTAACCTTTAAAAATGCAAAACCAAAGGGATTAATCTGCTGATAAAAACTAGTTTAAAATACCTGTAAACAAGGATTTATCAATAATATTGCATTTGGTGTGAGGGACAGAAAGAAACGCAGTTTGTCCTGTGATTCGTCAGTTGATCTGTGTCCAGGTAGGAGAAGTGACGGTTCAGTTATTTTTTGGGGGATTATTGTGATTATTTTGAAGTTGTTCTTTGTGTCATCCTTCGGTTAAATCTACTTAATTGCTAAAGTGCAAGTTTTTACTGTAGTTTCCATAATATCAAAGAACTGTCACTAGGCTTACTTCATGGTATTTGGTGTCTGTAACAGCAGGAAGTACATGAATGCATTTCAAGTATATTAATATATTGCAGTACAAGTGAATTTTAAAATATTTTGTATTAAGAGCCTCTTTATAACCTTTATTTATCTCACAGCGTTCTAAGGAATCCTGTAACAAATAAGAAACATTACAGATTATATCTAATTCATAAAGTTCCCCAGGTCAGAGTGCTGGATTTTCAAAAAGTGAAGCTCAAAGTAAGTCTGCTTGCTTTTGATGTAGCTTTTTTTTTTTTCATTCCTGAAAATTCATCACTGACAGTGATATGTAAATTTTATTGAAACTGTATAAGTGGTTCTACAATGCTCTCATTGTTTTCTTTCATGATTTCATTCTGTTAAGGATATAATCTGTTTAATTATGTTTAATTAAGTTTTACTGCCTTTGTTTAGTGTTACTCTTTTCTGTCCCTCTGGTGTTGGTAGGAGACAGACCTCTAGAGAAAGAAATAAGCAAACACCACAGCCCTCAGCTCTGGGTGGAGATGAGTGTGGGAAAAGCTTTTAATTTTAAGAGCACAAGGTTGATAAATCTTTGAGTGTTTGGGCAATGTTTATCTGCTTGTTGTTACATCTGGTCTCCATGTACCAATTTCACTGATGAAGATGAGCCAAAGTGTCTTTCTTGGCCAAGACAGAAGCTTTGCAAACTGTGATGTTCTCAAATTAACTTTGTGTGTGTGTGGTATCGCTGTAGGAGCGACAGGAGGCAGAGAAAATGTTCAAGGGCAAACGGGGTGCACAGCTTGCAAAGGATATTGCCAGGAGAGCAAAAACGTAAGATAAAACAAACAAATTTACACTGGCATCCTCCTTCAGAAACACCACTTTCTTTGTGTGCAGTATCAGGCAGAAAAGTGAAATACCAGCTGCTGGCAGGATGCCTCAAAAGCTTTGGGAACTGGAAGTGCCTTGTCCAAGCACCCCGAGTTTTGGATGGTGGTGAATACATCTCAGAAATATTTCTGAAAGAGATACTTGGTCAGGGTGGATTCATTGAAGTCAATAAGCAGGAAACCTAAATTTTATTTTTCTTTTTGTTATTTAACTGCAGAGACGTGGCCATTGTCTAAATTGTTTGGTGTTTTTTTTCCTAGATGATTGGTAACTATTTTTTTTTTTTGCCAGAGAAAATAAACTGTGAAATCTGCTGTAATTAGAAGATGAAATGCAGATGAAAATCTTTAGTTAAGCTATTACATTCTATTAGTTTATTTAGTTTAATTCTTAAGTGGTACATCTTATGTTTTGTTAAATCTTTTATCAACCTATTTGGAAATAAGAATTCAGATCATGTATGACAACAGCATTTCCAAATTCATGGTTAAATAGAAAAATGTCTTGAACTTATTTAGCATTTAAAGCTATAATAGATGAATTTGAGCTCTAGTTTGTGAGTGGAAAGGGATTCAGGTCTGTGACAGTTTTAGAATAAGCAGGTGATTTACCTTAGCAGCAGCAGATAACCTTTTTCTTTTGACTGTTGAGACGAATTCCAGTTTAGTGTAGACTTTAATTTAGGCTGTTGTAATCTCATATTAGACAGATGGGAACAGAAACATATTTTCAGTTACGCTTTATTTGTCCACCCTGCTTCTGTAATGGCAACAGACCAGCTGAGTGTTCAACAACATCCAAATCGAAGAGCTTTTGTCAACTGCCTGATTAATAAAGTCCAGTTCTGCCTCTGAGCAGATGAAAAGATGGGGGGCAGTGGGACAGTGAGGACAAGTTGCTGGTGTTTCTGAAGGAGGCAGTTCTTCACTGTATCAGTTTGTTAACAAAGATAAGATACTACACTTGATGGAATGAAATGCTTTCAAACCTAGTTTGGAAGCATTTCAAGTTAAGAGAAGCTGCTACTCTTCAAAAGGTGTAACAGGTCTTTATTTTTCCTTTGAAGCTTCAATCCAGGAGCTGGTCTGCCAACTGACAAAAAGAAAACTGGGCCCTCCCCAGGGGATGTGGAAGCAATTAAGGTAAATATGTCAGGGGGAAAAGTGGAGGAGAAAAGCTGTCATGGATCCAAATTGAACAACTGTTTCCTTTGTGCTGTTCCGACAAATAGATCAGTGTGTCCTGACTTTGGCTTAGGTTCTTTTTCTGTAATTTTTCTTCAGACCTACCTGTATTTTGAAAACTTGGGTGAAATGTTAACCTGAGCTTAGAGTTCTCCCAGGATAAAGCAGTTTGTTTAATAGGGGGGGGAACTAATAATTTGTCATTTGTAGAATTTTCTAGAACTAGAATTTAGTAGAACTTTCATAGGTGTTTGGTGTCACTTAAGTGGAAGAAGTCTGGGTTTTGTGTTTATTCTAAGCAGACTGACCCAGGGTATGTGAGGATTCACTGAGTTCTCTGTTTCTTAGACTGCCATAGCAAACGCCACGACCTTGGCTGAGGTGGAGCGGCTGAAGGGTTTGCTGCAGGCTGGACAGATCCCCGGCAGAGAGCGGAAATCAGGTCACTCTCCACTTCTGTTACTCTTCTTTCCCAAACAGAATCCACCTCTCTTCCTTGCTTTCTGATGCTTTATGTGATCTCTGGTGTGACGTATGTAGAAAAGGTGTGACTTTGTCATCTGTGGAGCACATCCCTGGCTCTGTATGATCTGCCTGGTCTTGAGTGCAGCTCAGGGCTGCCACCCGCACTCCCTCCAGAGCAAGGTGCCAAACAAAGTGCTTTGTGGTGTTGGATGACTCCAAAGGTCATCCCAGTTATTTAAAGAAATGAGATGCATTACAGAGTCTCTCTGGACAGTGCTGAGCATCACTGCCTCGGGTGTGGGTACAGCAGTGAGTGTAGGAGCTCTGCAGAGATGAATCTCAGCTGCCGGCTGGCCATAGCACAAGTTTTCTGTACATCGGGGCTACCTGGATTTTCCTTTCTGTAGAGTTTTATTATTACTGCTATTCTGCAGAGGGGTGGGAAAAGAAGATTAACGCCTCCAGCAGCTGCCCTGAAACTCTGACGTGTCCTTTCAGGCCCATCGGAGGACGGCGAAGAAGAAATGGAAGAGGACACAGTGCCAAACGGATCGTAGCCCGGGCCCTGCCATGCTCCGGTCCTGCCCAGGAGCCCTTTCCTGTCCCGTGCCGTGCCGGTGTCCCCGGCGGGGCCCCATGGCCCGCGTCCTCGCGCATTTCGGCGTTCAATAAACGAACGGTCCCTTTTTCCCCGGTGGTGCCGTGTCCCCTTCCGGGCCGGTAGCGGGCCAGGGGCGGGACGGGAGGGGCTTCTGCGCGCCTCGATTGGCTGCCTTGCGCCTGCCCCTCTTCTCTCATTGGCCGGCGCAGCCGCACGTCACCCCGGGCACTCTGCCAGCGGTGACGCGGCGCCTCCCGCCGGCGGCGGACGGGGCG
>WEIT01019422.1:303067-316718 GCA_013389985.1 Dryoscopus gambensis | reverse complement strand
CCGAGGTGCGGAGCCGGGGCCGCTCCCGCTCCCCCGCCCGGGTGGGCCCTTTGCCGTGCGGCCCGCGCTCACCCCTGGCCTGTCCCCGTCGCAGTGGGCTCGGTGCTGTCCAGCTACGGCTGGTACATCCTCCTGGCCGCCGTCGCCCTGTATGTCCTCGTGCAGAAGGTGTCCCGCAGCCTGGCGGCGCGGCCGAGCGGCCGGCCCGGAGCAGCTGAGGCGGCGGAGGGGGAGTACTGAAAGCCCTGCGCTCTCTGCAGAGCCGCTCTTTGTGCCTGTCCGGGTTCCCGCTGGCGCTCCGCGGGCCTGGCGGGATGGCTGAGAGCCGCTCGGATCCGCACAGGGGTCTGGAGTTGGTAACAGCCCAAAAGATCCGGTTCTGAGGGGTTTTAGTAGAGAGTGATGCTCGGGACACCTGTTCAGCCCTCAGATCCTGAGACTGAAGAGACCACCGGGAAAGGCTGGGCCAAGGGAAGTGTTTTTAACAGGTTCTGAAGGAAGAGCTGTGTCCCAAAGTAACATGTTTGGGAATGAAGGAGCGGGACATCACAGAACAAGGGAGTAGCTGCTCTTTGGTGGTGCAGGAGCTGAGGGGATGGAGGCTAAAAGCACTTGTGGTCAGTTACCAAATAACTTCTGGACTTACCAAACAAAACCAAAATGCCCAAATCCAAATTCTGGGGAAAATACTTTTATAAAGATTCAATTTTTATTAATATGCATCATCTTCTTCCAGTTATTCCTTTCCAGTTCCTGCTCTGGCAGGACTGTGTACATTTGGGGTGTGACAGTCTGTGTTATCTTTGGGAGTGTGGCACAGGTTGTAAATCGCACACAGTCATGATCCTGCTGAAAAGCACAGGCTGTGCTCATGGATCTGCCAAATCCATGAGTGCTTGGCACTGATCCCTTGGGCACATTGGCATGACAGGATGTAGGGCCCCAGAAAAATCTCTTTTACATGCTCTTGTCCTTCTGCTGTTCTTTTGTGATGATAATTAAATGGCAATTTAATTGCCCAAACTGCCTGTAAAATGAAGTTACTGAAAGTACTGACATTTCTTAGAAACGCAGTTTGTTGGATGGTAGCAAACAAATAAGGAGGCAAACAAATGTGGAGATGCTTCAGCTTCTGGAAGGAAACAGAGCAACATTTGCTTTTTTGGGGGGTATAATTTTTCTTTTGACCTTCAAAGGCCACTCATGAAGAGCAGTGGTGACTCAGTGTGGATTTTCTGAGACCTGCAGGTGTCTCTTGAGATGTGTGTCATGTTTGTAAGTGATTTCTCTGCTGATGGAGGGTGTTAAACCCACTGCTGCACTGACAGCAGCAGGACCCATTGCCAGAAGGAGTAGGAGTGAATGTGGGCTGCTTGCCTCATCCTTCTGCGTAAAAGAAGTTCTCTGGGTAAAAATGGTCCCTGCGAAGCCTGGGTGGTATTTCTGAATTTATTTGTATCAAATAACTCCTTCAGAAATAGAAGGAAGTGTCCTTGAAGTGTGAGGTTTAAATTTTATGGTTAGTTACACTTGTGTCCTTATTAAAATCCTGTTAAAGTAATTGCTTCAAAAATATTAAAACATGATGAAGTTTAATTCAGCCTATAAATTACTATAAAAGATTAGCTGGAAACTGAACTTGAGACGTGATTTTCTGCAAAACAGCTGTGCTGTAGGGAGGGATGTGAGCCTTTCCTTGTTACAGTTCTTTGAGGACACCATCTAGAATTTACTTTGAGTAGCTTTGCAAACTCTTTCCCGATTTCCTAGAACCTGATGTGGTGGTAAGAAGGCAGGAAGCATTGGCAGCAGCTCGCCTCAGGATGCAAGAGGAGTTGAATGCACAAGCAGAAAGATACAAAGAAAAGCAAAGACAGGTAATCGGAGAGCATTTCTTTCTTTAACTTAAAATTTGCCATTGAGCACTTTGCTGCTGTAAAAGAGAGCAGCAAATTGTAACTGTGTGCCAGGGTCACTGTGGGCCTGGCGTTGATTTTTCACGGGTAAATCTGTACCTGCAGGAGCTTACTTGTGTGTGCAGTGAATGGCTGGAGGGGTTTTGCTGGCATTTAAATTAACTGTACCAGTGCATATGTGTGTTTTCTGCTCTTAATGGCACATACAAGTGTTAGAAATGTAGCTAAGCATTGCTGCAATTTAAGGGTCTGAATTACAGCTTGAGATAATGAGGAATAGCAAATTGCTGTGAGGGGCAGTGCAGAAAGTGGGTGTGATCAGCATAGCAGTAACAATGATCATCATCCCACCTCTTCTGGTTTTGCTTTTGCGGTCAGACACTCAGACCTCAATTTATAGCTGATGCTTCAATTAATATTGGCAGTTAAAAACAAAGCAGAAGTCCTTTCTTCGATAGAACCCCATGTTGTGCATTAAATTACTGTCATATGCAATGTTCTTTACTTAGTACTTTTTGTAGACTCAGGGTTTAAACTTGCCACTTGGTTCTGTTTTACTTTAAAAATGTTTTAAAGCATCGGGTGGCCAAAAGAAGCTGCAGACTCAGTCTGTACAGCCTGAGGAGGGGAAGAGATGTGGGTGTAGAAAAAGAGTAAATTCTTCTATAATCTCAGAGATACTGCATCAGCTATAGTTTGAGGAGTCTGCTGTAGCTGTTTCTGGGGATTCTGTTAGTTCTGAAATCTTAGTTTTAAGATCAAGTCTATATCCTGGATTTGTTCTGTAGATCGAAGAAGAGAAGCGAAGGCAGAAGATCGCGATGTGGGAGAGTATGCAAGAAGGAAAAAGCTACAAAGGAAACCTGAAACTGAATCAGGTAACACCCATGTTAATCAGGTCACAGTTGTGTTCGTGTGGTTAAGGGAGATGAAATTCATATTGAATAACTTTTTTGCTTTTCTGAACAGCAAGAAGTAGAATCCGGTGCCTCTGCCTCAGCAGTCCCAAAATCTAAACCAAACAAAAAGCCTTTGAGAGGAGGTGGTGAGTATGGAATCCTTCAGACACCCTGAGCTTGGAACAGGTTATTTATGCAGCTGTATCTGTAATCTCTGTACATACTTTTTGTCTTTTTCAAGGAGGAAACAAAATGTTCCTTACAAATGAGCTCTTTATCTCTGATCAGCTGCTCTGCTCTGCCCTTTGTGCAAAAGCTGGCAGGAAGTTTTGGGAGTACTTTTCCCTGGGAAAAAGAATGTGTCAGGTTTTTCTGACTGTGCTTTGGCATAATTTACTGAGATTTTTGTCACTCAAAATTACAGATTCTTACAATATTTCTGGGATCTGTCCCCCATTATTGTATAAATTCAATAATTGAATATCTGGTCTGTCTTTAAAGCGCCTGTAGTACTGACTAAATGCAGGAGGAGGGTATTTTACTTTGCATTATGTAGATTCAGAAGATGAAAGACATCATTATGTAAAACGTGACCTTATTTATCATACACCACAATGCTGACCAATTGAATATATAAATCCTGTAGATGTATAAACTCTTATCAACTCTCACAAAGCACCAGAAGGTCTCATCATTAAACTCACTGTCACCTGCTGGGATCACCTTGATGGATGAAGTGCTTTCTATGGCCTCACACTGCTCACGTCAGGCTCACTGCCACCTCTTAGCCCTGAAGCCAGTCTGCTTCCTCTCTTCTCAGGCCAGCAGCCCTTGCCATACCTGCAAGTGCTCATTTGGGTATATTTTAATGACAATTTTCTGTAGTGGAGTGGATCATCTAGACAGCCTCAGTCATACGAGGCTGAAAGAGGGACCCACTTAGGGTGCGGTGCTGAGTATGTCACTTGATTAAATGTATGAAGCCTGTGGATTCTTGATTAAACATATTAAACCTCAGTAACAGTGCAATGCTAGAATTCTGCTTTGAGTATTTTTCCTGACATTTGAAGGAATCAAGCGACTGATTCATCTTAGGTTGTTTAATACGAGGGCAGTGTGATGTCTGATGCTGTCAGGTATCTTTGAAAGCTCTGTCATGGGATATTTACCTCCCTGGGGGAAATGCAGGGGTCACCTGTGCTGAGAACCAGGATCAGGGCAGCTGGGTTGGGGCACCTTTCCAGTTGCTACCTGTCTTAGTTTAATCCTTAGCAAAGTCTTTGCTTAAGTAACCAATTAGAGAATTAGAGGTCTTGGATCTTCTCATGAGGTAGATCAGCATGAAGTGAAAGAACCATCTGTGCTGCTCAGCTGCTCAATTAAGCTAGAAAGCAAAACTTGGCTGGTATGAGAAAAACAAATTGCAAAGATGAAGGTGATGCTGCAAGTTTCAGTGGAACAGGTTGCTTTGAAACTCTCCTGGTTAGCAGTGCTGCTAGGATTTGGGTTCTTTGCTTTGTGCAGAACAAACCGAAGATGTTTGCCAAGTTGTAGCTTTCTCAGTGTGTTCTCCTGATACAAAGTTTCCCATGGTTACAGCATTAGGATGTTCAACTACAGTGTATTTGCCTTACTGCCTATGCTTGCCTTTTCAAATGATCTAAAAAATACTTTGCAGTATTAATGACTGGATTTACCTTTTGACCTTCAGAGTATTCCTTGCAGGACTGGAATAAGGGATTATTTTAAGTCCCTGACTGTAAGGGCTCTTGGAGAACAGATACTCTTACAGAGTTTACTGTAAGAGGTGCTGTTGCTGCTCTGTTGATCCTGCAGAGCAGCACTGCAGCTTTAGTGCACACTTAGAAAAATTAAATGGTAATTCATTTAAATTTCATTTAATCCAAATTGATCAAATTAAAACACAAGTGTTTTGCAATGGCTTTTACTGTTAGCACTAGAAGAAACCCTCTCAAGTCCGGATATTTTCTCTTGCTTTCATTTTCCCTAAAATGCTGCCTGTGTAAAGTATGAACAAGGTGTAAATAATTGTGAGATCTATTTTTGGTGTTCCTTGTGCGTTTTTGAAGGGCTGTGGAGGATGAATATTAATACAGTGGATTTCTCCTCTGTGTTCCAGGCTATAACCCACTGTCTGGAGAAGGAGGTGGGACGTGCTCCTGGAGACCCGGCCGGCGAGGCCCGTCAGCAGGTGGATGAGGCTAACCTCCCTAGTGTCCCCTGGCACTAGCAGGCTTGATCGTACCCCTTGTCCTGCTGCCTGCAGCTGGCCTGTCACAGGGCCTCGTTTGGGGCTGGTTTAGTGCACTTGTTAACTTAAAACCGTTTTTGTTTGTTTGATTTACACTGTTTCCAAATTGTAACGCATTGGCTGACCTACACCAGAAAAATATCTTATCCTGTTAGAGAGGGTGAAGAGAGAAGCAATTTCAGTGTAGTCAGTTAATTTTCACTTTTCTCTAGAGAGGGAGTGTAGTCTCCAACCAAGGTGAATCACCTGGGATTGTGAAATCTGGGCTCTCTGGCAAATTTAGTTATCTGTGCTCACTTTACTTCTTTAAGATCAGGATATTTACCATCCTCAGACGTGTTACCAGATTGACTGTGTTTGGCTGGAAGGTAACTTAGAGAGAGGAAGGATATTATCATTGTGTTTGGCTGGAAGGTAACTTAGAGAGGAAGGATAATATCATTGGCAGACACCTCGAATTTAGGCAGAGGGACTTCCAGAAAAAGCACTATGACAAACGCCACGGATTTGCACCGAAGGCCAGTTATTGCAGATGAGCCTCTGTGACAAGCCAGCTTGAATGATGTTTTCCTTATAAATGGTAAACAAACCAGTGAGGATTACTGATGCTAGACAGCAGACACGGGGGTTCTTGCTATTCCTTTTTTTCTTCTTTTTTTTTTTTATTTTTGATTTCAACTGCTTTGTAAAAACAAGACACTATTAATATTAAATATAATTGCAAACAAATCATAAATCAGTATTTACAATCTTGTGGTTTTCTACAGCATCTTTTTATAGAAGACATTTGTTCTAGTGCAATAAATGTGTATAAAGCAAGGTGGGAGATGAAGTGACCCCGCTGCAGCTTGTGCAGCTCCAAAGCTGAGGCTGGTGTGTGCTGAGAGCTCTGGCCAGTGAAAGTGTCACACTGGCAAGTAAGGGGCTGCATGGAAAAAGTGTGTGGGCTTCATCTTTCTGGTGTATATCCAGCACTGAGGACAGAAAATAAAACTGGTCATCATAACCAAACTTTCCAAGCATCCCATCCCCTTGCTTGTCTCTCTAAAATGCAACAGACAAAAAAAAAATCGAGGTTGTCTTTGGAAAAGAGTGAAATAATTCCTGTCTGCATAGGACAAGTGTCCCTGTGTCCAGTTGCTGTTACTGAGCTGGTCTGTGGGCATTGGGGTATGGAGCAGTGGTTCCTTAGAGCTTAGGGCTGCTTGAGCACTTGTTTCTGAATATTGACCTTTGGAATACTTGTGCTCATCAATAGATACGAGTGCCAACTTTGAATACACTGTTTATGTGCATATAGATATTTCTCCTGACTAGAAATGCAACAGGAGCGTGTTACTAGTGAGTTTTAAAGTCGGTAATGAAATTGAAAGGCCAAGAATCTTTTGTTTTAGACACAACAAAGTGTTTGGTCAAGTGTGGGTAGAAGGTGAAGTGAGGCTGTTGATGTTCTTATGGAAATTATTTTCATTCCCTGGCTTCTGTCCATTTTGGCATGTAAACCTAAATTTCTGTTGTAACAGAGGCCAGTGTCTGTAACGTCAGGTTTTAATCTTTAACAACAAAAAAAATAGAGGTGGGGAAAGGATATTTTCAAGATCTGAAGAGTCTTCCTCAGGAAAGAGGACTAAGTTGGAATGCCTTAGGGAACATCTTCCCCTTCATGTTGGGGAAACAGGCAACAGACTGAGGTGTTGTCTTCAGATAAACAAGTGGGGGGATTGTTGTCTTAAAGAAGCAGAAATCCTTGTGTTGATAAAATGGTCAGGGATGGGTTTATTTAATTCAGTAAAAACATTTGCAAAATAAATAAGCAAGTCTTAACTGAGCATATGCTAATCTTTCTCTGTGTCTCAAGACTTGCTTCTGGCTAGGACTGGGGATATGGCTTTTTGCCCAATTCTAAGATTTAATAAGACATATCCAGTAAAAATGAAATTATCTATGTATTTCTGGAAGCTTTAACCTTATTTCTCCATTTTTAATTTTTTTCTTTATTTTAATCCTCAAGTTCCTGAATTTTTCTTGGTCAGACACTTCTAAGCTATTGAACAGGTTGGGAGGATTAACCTCAGTTCATTAAACTTTTCTTTTGGCTCACAACCTGCACAAGATGGAAGTGTTTTTCCTCTGACTTCAAATGGAAAGCTCTCCCCTGACCACAAGCATTATGGAAAGGTGGTTGCTTGCTGCTTTATAGCTCAGGAGTGAAGCATGCAGAAAGCATTAGGTGAAAGTGAACTATTTAATAAATCCATTGTTCCTGGTTTGGTATGAATTCCCAAGAACTTGAATTATGAAAGATCATATTAAAAAGCCTTCAGGAGATGTTTTTTTCCCCCCCACCAGAGCAGTTATGCAAGAAGCCTCTTGATGTACTCATGCAGATGTTCTGGAAATACGTCTGTGTGGAAGAAGCTGGGTAATAAACTATTTAACTGCTGTAAAATGGTGTTTAACCACTAAAGAATAATCTGGTTTGGGTATTGAAAAATCCAAAAATTAAGCAAGTGCTCAGAGGCACAAAAAATTCCTGGAAGTGTTAGTTGCTTGAGAAGCGCAGCTAAGTGTTTTTGTTGCTTTTAGATGATTTATAAGTTGGAGGAGCAGAGTTTTTTGTTTTCTTTAAATTGCAGATGAGATCTGTTTTCTGCATAGTTCTCTTAACTATTCATCAGGAGATACTGAGCACTGGAGTTAAAACTGAACAAAACAACCCATGCTGTCAGACTCAAAAATTATTTGGCTTTATTTATGCCTTTCAAAAACACTGTGAAATGAGGGAAAGATTTTAAGAGTGATATTGCATACTTGGGCGTTTAAAAAATTAGTTTCTTATGCTGGAAATTTTTAATAACAAACAGAAGAGTGAGTTGGGGGAGTGAGGTCAATGGGGGAATCTGTCAGCAGAGTTGTTCCCAGGTGTTCCAGAGTTATCTGTGTCTCAATCAAAGATCAGTGTAAATAAAATTATAACTGCACCTATATCCGCAAGGAACTGCTGTCCTTGCAAAATCTGAGTGCAGGTGTGAAGTGCCAGTACTAACAAATCTCATCTCCTGTGTTTTTTGCAGTTCTGTACTATTTTGACACAAAACTCAAGGAGCTGGGCTGTTCTGCAGCGGCTCTGTGCTCAGACTCTGCTGATACGCAGCTCAGGTGTTTAGATTGGGGGTTTTTTTGGGAGGGGCGGGTTTGTGTCTTATTCCCCTCCCTAGAAGATGACTTTGCATTCCAGAGCTCTGTGAAGGGGGATGACATCCAGCCTCACAGTCTCCTGGACATTTTACCAGCAGCCCTGTTGTTACTGGCTGCATTTAAACCCCTCTAATGCTGTTCTTTCTGCCTCCTGCTGAAGCAGGCAGCTCCCTTCTTGAGCAGTTGGGTCCTTGCAAGCTTAGCTGCACATCAGCACACATATCTGCATCAGATCCACCTTCTGGAGGAATTCTGCCATCTTTTCAGGGATCAGTTTAGCCATGGGAAGGGCTTGGCATGTTTCTGTCCGTGCTATAGCTGAACAGTGAAACGATGTAATTTCCAGCTGTAAAAAAAGCTGGTCTAGACTTGGATGGGCTGAAGCCTCAGGTTTTTCTTCTTTTTTTTTCTTCCTCCTTTGTGGAATGAAAGCTTGGCTTTTGGAACAGCTCTGCAACCGCAAAGGAAAAGCACACGGCTGCTGGCTGGGTGGTGTCCTGGCCTGGCTGCACCATTGTAGCTGATTTTGTGAGAGCTTCCAAGCCAGCTGTTCCATGCCTGACACACACCCTGCCCATATTCCCAGCTCCAGAGCCAGCCACTTCAAAAACTTCCATTGTTTTTTTATGAGAAACCAATGTCTTCAATGGAATAGGTCCCCTCAGCTCAGCTTTGGTGGGGAAACACACATTTTTTGCTGCAGGTTTCTGTGGCAAGGCACTGGCAGGGAGGCAGATGCTGTTCTTGTGTATTTATTGCTGTGATTTTGTTTTGAAGTGCACACCTGCTAAAAAGCACTTTCAGCACAGAGCAAGATTTCCACTGGTAAATTTACAATTTCACTGCTCCCTCATTGTCTGTCATAGATTCTTTCTCTGTGGTGTTTACTGAGCTGAGCTTCTGAGCTGGTTCTGTGGGTAACAGTCATGGGGGGAGGCAGGGAAAAGAACCTAGAAAATTTTATTTAAAGAGAATGGAAGGGAGGTGGGTACTCTGAAATACCTGGCATTTAAGTCTAGTTCTAGGACTCTGCATTAAAATGGGCAGTTACTGTTAGGTTGGCCTAAAAGATGCACTGGAAAAAAACCAAACCCAGGTCATAAAGCTTTACTTTATCACATACTGGAGGGGGCAACACTCCCTGTGAATTCCATTTCCTGGGTAATGTAATTACCACTTTTTTAGCTGTTCTGCTTTTTAGGCTATGACATTCTGATGTTTACTTTTAAAATACACGTTCTGGGCTTTTCCAGTGCTTTGTTGACTCTGGTCTGGTGGCACCACGTTAAAAATGCATCATTCCCCTCCGCGGTGCAAAGCTGGAGTGCTTTGTTACACCCCGCAGTGCTGCTCCTGTCACCTGGCCGATGAGACCCGGAGAGTGAGCAGGCACCTGAGGACCCAGGAGGGTTTTCCATGGCATTCCCACGTCTCCCGAGCCCTGGGTGCGGCTCCCGGCCGGGAAGGCGGGGCCGTTGCACTGCGGGGCCGGGCCGGACGATGGCAATGTCGGGCTGGCTTTCGGAACGAGCCAGCGGGGACAGTTCTTCAGTCCCTCGAACGGGCACTTCTGAGTCATTCAGCTGAGGAAAGTTTGGGACTGGGCCGTGGCAGGACCAGAATAAGATGGGGAAGGGAAAAAAAAGTGGGTGCTGGAGCTGAGAAAGGCGTTTCCGCATCATTTGGGAAAATGCAGCGGTGCTGGAAATACTGTGACAGAGACAAATGCTACTTGTAGCCCAGTGAGATTTTTTCCACCATGAGTCTGTTACATTGAATATATGGAGCATGCCCATTTTCCAGTGCCTGGGCAGTTTTTAAAGTATAAGTTTGAGTACTGGAACATTCATAATTAAAAGTTTCTGGAGCATTTGGGAGTAGTTCACTTCTGTAACTATTATTTTAAAGAATATATGTTGTAGAAGATATATCCTGCAAGTATTGGAGTGGGCTCATTGGAGATCAAAATCAGTGGGAAAAAGAAGTGGTTATAATGCAAGATAGTCCCTCTTTCCTCTCCAGGGCAAAGTCTCCTCTGTGGAAGAAACTTTTTTCATTTGGTATTCAGGTTCTTTATTCCAAAAGGATGACATTTATTGTGTATGCACACACACACAGGCTCAGCTCAAGGACTTGTCTTTTTCATTGTTTAAAAATAGGATTACTGTTTTGTTAATCTGATTATGAATCTAAACCATGTGGGCCTGTCAAGTGGGCTCTCACCGGCTGGGCCGGGTGCTAATCTCGCTGGAGGGAGTGGGATGGGAGCATGGAGGTGAGCACACATGATGTGCATCCTCTGCAGATTTTGGAGAGCCCTTAGAATACTTCCTTCAGCCATCCCACAAGGAATTGAAAACATTCTGCAAAAGAAGGGGTTTATGCTTGTAGACTGTGTTATAGAAGAGAAATATCACGTCTTTGAATATATAGTAACCATGATATATAGTGACAGCTATTGAGACCAAGAACTGTATTAATAGGGAATGGCACTCAAATGTGATTACGCAGTATGACTTTTCCCTGCCATCTAGATTAAAAATAACACTCTAGGCAGGTAACAGCATTATAATTCCACTAGAAGAACTAAGACCTGCTTTTCAAGTTTTCCTTAAATTTGCTTTTTTTTCCTTTTTTCCCAGCAGCTGCTCTGTGCAAGAACAGGGGAGGGGGCAGGAACAGTAAAAGGGGCACTTGCCTGCGTAGCACTTCGGATAAATGAAATAAAGGGAGGCACTTGGATGTGCTGTGGGAGTTGTGTGAGCATTGCAGCATTCCCACGTGGCACCCCCTCTTCACAGCTGGACATCTCAGCCTTAGACCCCAGGCTGTGATCTCATGTGGTGGCAGCAGTGTGAAGTCTGACCATGCCTCCTCTCCAGGTCAAATGGCACCAGGAAAGCTCCCCTTCCTTCTCCTACCCCTTCCTCAAGTGCTTTCTGCTCACCCCCTCCGTAATTGCTCTGGAGGTGCAGCAAGGTGGGAACATGCCCAGGAGAGCTCTGGGCTGAGGAGATCTAAAAAGGGAATGTGCTGCTCTGCTTTATAATTTCCATGTGTGCTGAAGTCACACGGAGTTCTCAGTTCTGATGACTAACTTCTTTTCTTTGTGGGAAGAAGCCAACTGACAGCTCCTCAGCCACAGCCCCAACCTTTCTCTTTTTTATTGCCTTTTGACCATGCTAGCTCTGCCTTTCCTGTAATTCATGGGCCACAGTGGCTTTCTCTTGAATCAGGAGATTTTTACAGCTGATTTGGAGCAGGCAGAGAGTAATCCCATTCCTGCTCATGGACTTGCCACATGTGCCTCTCTTGGAAAGGTGTAGCCTTGGGGGTTTTTTGTAGCTTGAACATGTCTTGGTGTCCTATATTTCAGGACCTGATAATCAGGCTTGGGGGGAGAGGAGACAAGCAGAGTTCAATGAAGAAGGTTTTGAAAGTGCAATAAAAGATACACGTGTGCAGAGTGGCACAGGCTGAGGATAACCCCAGACTTCATGAAAAGGGATCAGTGCACCAGTAGTTAGAAATAACTGTGAAGCATTGCAAACCCTGAGAAGTAGAAAGGAATTACAGTGGTGGCTGAGGAGGGGATGGAAAGGACAGTCCAGCTGGCCTTTGCCAAGCAATGGTGCTCCTGCCCTTCCTGGCTTTACCTGCCTCGTGTGTATTGTAGTTCGGACTGTTCTTCCTTTCTCTCTCTTTCACCATTTAGTTCTTGTCCTCTTCACACAAACATATCTCACTCAATAATCTGCGTTCTGCCCATGGGCAACTGAAAGGAGGCCTCCTGCTTTTCTTTCCTGTTCACTGTTTGTATTTCTTATCTAGTTTCTATTTGTATTCAATTTTATTGTTGTTTAATACCATAAATTGTGGTGGCACTTTCCTTGTGTTAGTTGTGCTCCTGACATCACGAGTTCATCTGTGCTGATCTCGGTATGAGGATTGCACCATCACAAGAGCAATAAACCCCCCACAAAAGCATTTTTTCAAGACATACCATTGAGCTCATTAGATAAGCAGATTGTGTCATTACCTGCTCAGTCCCAGAAGCGAGACAGTTACTTGTGATCATAAAAAATCTGTCATGGATGTCTCTCTTTGGCCTATTACTGAAGAATATTAATGTGGTGCGACATCCTCTTTTGCAATGGTTCTTGCTCAAGAGGTTGCTGCTGTTACACCGAGACTTTCTTTTTCCCAGCTCATTGTGGATGACATCATGATATAAATAAAATTTAAAATGGAAAAGACTGACAACTGGAAATGCCAAAGTGGGCAGGAAATGGAAGAAACCGCATTGATAAGCAGGAGGTCAGTGGGTTGTACTTGATAAGTTTCTTCTGTTGAGACTGGTTTTTCTACCTGTGAAATGTGAGGGGTTTGTGGCTGCAGCATTTGAAGCTGAAGCGCTCTGTAGATGAAATGCACGTGGAGAGTCAGTGTGGACAAAGGAAAAAGAAATCTTCACCCAATACAGAAAAAGTCTTCACTCTGTTGAACAGTCACTATACCCTGTGGATGGAAACAGACGGACCTATTTCTGGTTGGTTTAATTAGCAAGGTGGGAAAAAACAGAGAGTGTCTGTGCCTTCGCTCCCTGGCACCACAGCTTGTGCTGCACAAATACATCAGTGCCAGGCAAACAGTGCTGGAAGGCTGCTCCTCACTGCTTGGATCCCCTCGGTCTCTGTGTGTGCTGTGGGGCAGAGCTGGAGCTTAGGCAGCAGGGACCCGACCTGGTGCCTATCCTGGATCTGTATCCCAGTGTCTTCCCCATCTCAGTCTGAAGGGCTGGGGTCCCAGTTCTGGCCCCTGAGCCAGGGTTCTGCCCTGGGCTCTTGGCACAGGGTGCTGGGATGCCTGTCCTGGGGTTATGTCCAGGGTCTCAGTCCCTGTCCCCAGAGCTGAATGTCCATATTCTCTTGGTCTCCTGCCCCTCTTGATTTGGGCAGCTGGGTTGAGATTCTGGTGTCCCAGTTCCGAGGTCCCAGTGTGGGATGCTGGGTCAGGTTCCCTGTCCCCTGTGTGGGATGCTTGGTTAAGGTGCCGGTCCCTGTCATAGAACCACCGACCGGTTTGGGTTGGAAAGGCCCTTAACACTCATCTCATTCCAACCCCTGCCACGGGCAGGGACACCTTCCTACAAACCAGGCTGCTCCAAGACCCAACCTGGCCTGGAACACTGCCAGAGATGGGGCGGGACGTCCCGCGGTGCCGCTCCGGGGTGGTGCTTAGGGAGCTGGCTTCCGTCCCAGGGTCACATCCCGGCTCTCGGTGCCCCCTCCCCACGGCCGTATCCCGGAGCCCCGCGCGGGGCTGGGGCCGCACCGGGGGCTGCACGGCGGCGGCTCCGCGACGGC
>WEIT01019422.1:147890-302429 GCA_013389985.1 Dryoscopus gambensis | reverse complement strand
GGGGCACGCTCAGCCCCGGCGCTCCTCGCTCCGGCCCGGGCGCGCTGAGGGAGCCCTGGGAGGCTCTGCGGGAGGAGCGGAGCCCGGAGCGCTGCTCCGCTGCCCGGGCAGCTCGGCAGAGACGCGAGGGGTCGAGTGAATCGCGTTGCCGCTCCCGCAGGGTCCGGTTCAGCCAGGTACCACCTGGCAGGTGGCCCCAGTAGCCTTGCCTGAGGGTCAGGCAGCCCCGCCGATGCGAGGAGACGCTCACTGCCGGTCACCGGAGGGGACGCGGGCATCAAAGTGTGTCCCTCAGTGCCTCTGCCGTGGGCGCAGCTGTGCCAGGCTGGTACGGTCCTTGGCTGCTGCTTACGGAGAGAGCTGACAGCCTGATGGTAACAGAAATAAAGTTTGGAGAGCGCTGTAATCCTCTGGATAGGGAAGCAAAGACCACTGCGCCACGCCGAAAGCGTGTGCTTGGGAATGAGACCCAGAAAACGCATCTAGGAACAAAGAGTAAACCCCACCTCTGCTCGCCACAGCCACTGCTGAGGCTGGACCAGGTAGAGAAACAGCTCGGATCAGGAGAGTCAGCCTGGGTGAAACGCTCCGTGCTTCAGGCTGGTTGAGCTAATGCCGGAACCAGGGTCTCAGAGCCATGTGTTTGTTACCTGAGCACACCTTATTTTGGAGTAGGGACAATCTTGGTGCTTTGCATTGTGTGCTGCTGACTGTGGTCCCCAGGTGTAGCTGGGTATGGCCACGGGCTAACGGGAATTCTGTCGAAAGCCTCGGCAGCATCAGGATAATCATCTCTTTTGTGAGAGATGTGTCTGTGGCTTTGGTGAAACTCTTGCTCTGCTGGAATATGCTCATTGCTCCAGTGTGTGCGCCAGCAGGCAGTGCTGGGAGGTTGCACGGGAAGCCTGCTTGGGAAATCTGAAAGAGTTAAGAGCTAAAATGTCAGCTCGGATATACCCCAGCTCTGGCTGAGCCAGCACGCGCGGAGGAGCAGCCAGGAGCTCAGGGACAGATCTTTAGTAAAACATCCCCTTTAGACTTGTGCTAGAACAAACCCTTCTCCATGTCCTGCCTGCCCTGGCTGAAAAGTACTTGGCCCCATTGGCCGGTGAGAGTAGGATGGCAAAACTGTGTATTGTGGACCATCATACCATCGTTCTCAGCTCTGGTTTCAGGAAATCTGTCTTTATATCAGCATCAAATGCAGTAAAATTTCTTTATTCGGGCAATCTGAGGCATGTTGTCCACCAGCAATGGTTTTAATGGAAACTCAATTCCTTCTTCCAGCAGTAGACCTGTAATTAAGTTACAGAGAGTGCATGATTGATGCTTTGAAATGAGTGAAGGAATCTGTTTCTTCAGGGTTATGTTCTCCTTCACCACGTGGGATGGAGCATTTTGGATTGCAAATCTCACAGGCTGTGTAATTTAGATTTACATACGGAGAGGCTGGAGTCGTGTTGGGACATCACGTAACAGGTTTTATGGCAGAATAGTTTGTCTAGCATCCATCAGATTTTACATCAGGAATTCAGAAAAGGGAAATTTATCACCATGTTGTCCAGAGCGTTATTTGGGGAGGAATTTGCTTTGCTGGTGTGGGAAGGATTCTCGTCCCTGGTTTTGTCTGTGCTTGTTGAACAGTCTTGTGCTGTGGCAGAGCTGGGTTTAGAGAACAAGATCTGCAACATCCGCTCGCACAAAACAATGGCTAAAGGTGCAACTTAACAAATCCAGCTAATAGAATCGGGCTCCTTCAGCCCTTAGATGGAGTTCTGAGTATAGCTTTTTACTGCATTGCTATTTTGGTTTAACCTCTAGAGATGATGTCTGTTCTTGGAAGAGACGGATAAAGAGACTCTTAGTAGGGCTAAATGCGTTTTTCTCACCTCCGTTGGTGAAAGAAATGAGCTAATGTCCTGGTGACAGGAAGACATCTTTGGGGGAAGATGGGGAGGGGGGAAGAGGAAGACAAACCTGAAATCTTAAATGGCTTTTGATTGCCATGAAGTACTCAAGCAGACAATTGCTGGGATTACTACATTGACAAAGCATCCTGGTGAGCTGAATCGCTGGCACAGCCAGTGAAATGGGAAGCTGCTAGCAAGGCATTCCCGGGGTGGCAGCGTGTGCAGAGCCTTGATACCACGCTGAAAGGAATTAGGAATTCAGAAGCTGAATACCTCCAAATTGCTGTGGCTCAAAGGCCATTTACAGACACAGCTAAAAGGGACCGGAGCGGAAAGCATTTGCTGATCCTGGCTGCTGTGAATCCAGATAGGGTCTAACAAGAGGGGAAGCAATCCACTTCCTGAACATCAATCATGAGCAAAATGACCACTGCAAGGCGAAACAGGCCTGCTGGATTTTCGGGAGCCGCCGGCTCTTTGTAACAGTCGTGCTTTTGTAGTCTATGAGGCAGAGAATAAGCTTTAGATCCACAGGTTTTCGGAGGGCAGATTTGCAGCCTCAGCAGTTATTGCATCTGACAGCCAGGTTAGCAGCGCTTCCCTTCCAGGAGGCCAGTGAAGTGCAGCAGCAGGAACCACAGTGTCACTTGAAAGGACAAGGAATAGTCAGGAAAAGAGCTGGGCGGGAAGGAGTTAAAGGGATGGCTGGGGTTCAGGGAAAGTGCAACAATATGTGCTAATGGTTTTGCAGTTGAGGGGACTTGTCCTAGAAGAGCTGCAGGAAGGAGAGGATGGGAATAAGCAGTCTCCCAGAAGATTTAAGTCTGCTTTCTCAGGAACAGAAATATCAGGCAGTTAACAATTTTTTTTCCCTTCTGTTTGCGTAGCAACTAGATTTCCTGGGAAACGTGGCAGGAGAGTGGTGTGAATGCAGTTAATGGAGAGATGTCAGCGGCTGGCCTTTGGCAGCATCTCTGCAGGAACACAGCCACAGCACTTCTTGGTTTGGGACGGTCCCCGTGGCACCGTCAAGTGCCACGAGGACCATGAGTGATGCCCGGGGCTGGTGCTAAGCCATCCCTATCTCGTGGCCGAAGGATGCCCTTTGGAGACTCCATTTCGAATATGCTGCCTGTGTTGGTGCTGGCTTACAGGAAGCTGTGTGCGCTGGAATCCGAATACCTGAGTGCTCGGAAGAGCTTAAGTGAAAGGCAGCCAGAAGGATTTGGGGTGTAAGGGAGTTTGTGCTATCTGTCTAAGCCTACACTTACATGTTGTTGTGCTGCTCCTAAATTCAGAGGGTAGATCTGAATCCGTTGGGTGATTTGGCCTATTCCGGTTGCTGGTGAGGGGATGTGATGGATTGTGGAGCTCCTGCCTCTTGGGAGGGGTCCCTGCGAAGTGACTTTGAGTGTCGTGCCAACACAACACATGTTCTGCTTCATGTATGAATTGTACCACGGCACTGCAGTAGTGAGAACTTGGTGTGCTGCTCAGGTACCCTCCACCAGAAACATGATGTACTTGGGATTTCTGACCAGCAACCTAAAATTTGTGAGAATGTTTAAGAAACAGTATGAAAGAAACGCAGTGAGAGCAACTGTGACTGATAGAGGGGGGATAAGTAAAACAAAGTCACCTGCACCCCCCAAAATAACCATATGGCCCAACCTTCTGAGACACTTGGGCTTTGATCTTAGCCTGACCCACTGACTGTCAGTATCCCTGTGGGTGATGGATCCATTTCTGTCCCTGTGTCCACAAGGCACGTGGATGGATATGCATGGACAGAAAACTGGCATCACTTAAAATTGGAGGAATTTAGCTCAACGGACTCAAAGAACTGTTGAAGCTGCTTGGGTTCTCCATTAAAACTATCCTGCAAAAACTTGAACTTTTCCTCAAAATCTGAATTCTGTAATGCAGATCTTAATGACAAAGATCTGGAAATTTAAAACCCCAGGTTTTTTTGGTGACCTCTCATACTGGTCATCTGCAGTACCTCGTGCAGGAGCAGTGTGCTGGTTTCCATGCTCAGTTCTCCTGCCTAAGCTGTGGTTCATTGCTTCCCCCATACCAAGTGTTTTTGGAAGAATGGGACCTTGAAGAACAGTTATGCAAAACTAGCCCTAATTCAACATGGAATTCAGCTGCATTCAAGACATCAGTCTTTTACGTCTGTTGTCTTGCTGAGTTCTTCACAAATTATGATTTTCTTCAGCGTAATTATACAAGATGACTATTTCTCAAAACTTTAAATGATTTCTCTGATCTCCTCTAAGGGAACTTCCTGATCTGCAGACAAAAACCAAATACATTTTTTGTTGTAGTCTTCAGCTTTGGTCTCTACAAAGGGAGCACTGTCTGCATAACGCCACTGACTGTGCTTCTGCCGAGTCTGCAGAGCTGATAACAAAGCAAGATAGTACAAATAAATAATAAATACTGGAAACTGAAGATAAAACATTCCAGATCTGTGCTGCTCCTGCTGCAAGCTGTGCTTTATAAGCTTCTTTTTAAACTAAGAAACAACTTAGGACTACAGTTGTGGTCACTTTTTAGAAAATACTGGGGGTTTTTTTAGCACTCTGTATGTTCAAGGTTTTCTGTGTTTCATGAGTACATGGGAGCCAGCTGGGATAAAATCTTTTCACCCAGTTTGCTTGTGCCTTGCATAGCCTAGGGTACATGTAGGATGTCCAGTGTGCAAAACTGGGGGAGGGAGGGATGGTAAAATTGGTTTGATAGCCACCAAAACTGGAGCATTACTGGACTCATGTCCTCTGCTAAGAGCTTTTTTCTGAGGACGCATTACTCATTTTGTTTGTGTTTGTTTAATTTTCACTTTGATTTCCTTGTCAACACAACCTTCTTGTTTGTGGAGTTCTGTGCCCTGTGCACTGAGAGAAACCAGGTCACACAGCATTGTGCAGGTTTTTTACCTCCTGGGGAGGGTAATAGAGAGCCTTGCTGTCCTGATTCATGCACATCCTCCTGCTTAAGCAGCAGATTCAGATTACACGGAGGAGATAAGGTTGGGATCTGTCAGGGTTTTTAAATGACCAGTTCAGTATGGTATCAGTTGTATTCACAAGCTGATATTTCTGGACAGAGTCAAGATGGCTTTGACTGAGGCCATCAGTGATCGATCACTGCAGCCCAGGTGGTCTCTGCAGCTGCAGACAGGAGTCTGGTGGCAGAAGTGTGTCAATGTGTCCTTTAAACAGCTGAGGGTGACGGGGCAATGGGGAGGAAGGAGGATGTCAAGTTTCAATAAAAATACTTTTCTTTGGGTTTTTGTTTTTACCAAACATACAGTTCTTTTGCAGGTACAGCCTGCAGGTCTTATGCTGGAGAAACCTTGACCAGGAAAGTAATGTCAGCTGGTGGAAGCGGGTGTTGGTGAGGCCACAGAGATGGGGAGGTGTTGAGACAAGAGCTCTGTGCTCAGGAGCTGAAGGGTCAGGTTGCTGCCCATAGCTGGAGAGCAGACAGGGTAAACTACAGTGGAGGTGGGAGGACTGGCAAGAAATGTGGTTTTCCCATACTAAACTACAGAATTGCTGGTGATTGAGACAGGTCTGATTATTTGCAACATTGGAAAATAAAGTTAAAAACAGCTTTGATCAGAATTCATCCCTGCATTTATCAGTCCTTAGTTCTCCGGGTAACTGGGGTCAGAAAAACATACTTAGAGTTCATCTCACCCTCTGTGGTTTGCCGCCTTTGGCCGAGTGCAACAACGTGTTTCCTGAGCAAACTGTTCTCCCTGTATTCTGTCCCCAAAAAGGGGCACAGTGAGCTGTGGCTTCGACGTGAGGAGCAGCCCGTGGTGACTCCATTGTCTCAGCCTCTGCCCGAGCCGTGCTTGTGTTGACACAGACACTCAGGCTGTTTTTCCATGTGGGAGTATTTCGTTCCTTTGGGTTCAAACAATCGCTCAAAGCCACAGTCACAAATAACACGTTGAGTTGTCTCATCCTAGAAACTGTGTTGTTGCAGGAGGTGAACAAAGGCTCAGTCAAGCTGTGCTGGTGCACGGTCGATGTGGTTGACATGAGATCCCAAGGCTGGAGTAACGCTGTGGTGCTGAGCCAGGTCACACACGTGTCCTTGGGATGTGGATATTGTTAGGGCACAGTCCCCATTGTGCAGGAATGCCTCTGCTTTACCCCTGTTTTAATGTGAAACCTAAATATGGCCCAAATGGAAAGATGGGCTCAAACTGGCTTTGGGATGAGGAGTTTAGTGCAGTAAGAAGAGTGGGAATCAAGCATGCCAGGGTTTATGGATTATTATGTTTTATGTATGCATTTTGTTCCCTTTCTGTTGAATGGGAGCTCTTCTCTTGACAATACTTAGTGGGTCTTGAGGTGAGGGTACCTATTTGGAGAGCAGGGAGTAAATATAAACTGAGAACCAACAGAAGGGGTTGATGACTTCCAGAAAGGAGCTAAAGCTTGAAGTGATAGAAGACATCCCATGTTGTCCATAGATTGTAGTCATGATATAAGTCCGATCTTTCAGGATGTGGAGAGTAAGTCTGAAAATTCACTGTTTGCTTTTGAATAAAAAGTAAATAAACAAATTTCCATAAGACTTTAGCTAATAACTTCAGCTGGTGGTTGTCTGCAGAGTGTCCTCTGTCCACCTGAAGCTGTGTCTCAGTGGACGAGATGAGCTGCACTTCTCAGTAACTCCTTCTGTCCTTTCTTTCTGTGAGACTAAAATTTAAATGCGTTGAGTACCTTTAGTGAAGAAAAGTCTTAGACAGGGAGTTGATATGGGAAGAGCTGTGGATGATTTGTATGTGGAGTGTGGGTGTCAGAAAATAAACAGCAGAACTTCCTTAATAGTGAAAGTTCAGGATATGACCATGTCTCCTTTAAAAACGGGCAGTTCTCAGTGCTTTAACAGGATATGGTTTATAACCAGTAGTACTGTGCATTAATTGCATCACTGATGATTAAAGGTCTCATCACCTCTGTTGTGAAGTCATTGGGAGTGTTTCCATTTGCTTTACTCTGTGCTCTTCTGGGAAGCTGGGATCTAAACTTTTGCTATGAAACACTACCCATGGCAGTAAGAAATCCAGAAGACAAAGCTTTTAAAGTAATTGGGTGATATTCATTACACACAGTGGAATTAGTGAGAAACTGTTAAGGTGTCAAAGTTGATGTTTAGGTAGTCTCATTAAATACCTCTGCATGTTCTGATGGAACTTAAGGAATAATTCTCCTGAAGTATTTTTACATTTCAAGCTTTATATGATAGCTAATTCTGGAGATTTCAAATTTCAGATGGTCTGTGCTGCCCAAAATCTGCTCAGGTTTTGGCAAGAAGCCTGTGCTGAGAGGCATCTGGTCAGAGTGACAGTGATGCATTGAGGGAATACTGTGTCCTTTACCTTTAGAGTGTTTTCACATCAGCTTTAGGTTATGTTCTGAGTATAGTCGCCAAATAAAACTATAAAATCTTCTCCCCCCTATACAAAAAGGGACAAAACCTCTTGGTTTACCAACTGAAATAGTTTTCTGTGAGGTTCTGTGAGGAATATGGGATCTCTGCTCTTTTCCCAGATAGAATCTCAGAAAATGGTACTGCAAGCTGAAAATTAATAATTTTTAGGGCAAGGCTGTAGCAGTTACGTGACTGAAAATCTTCCCGGGAGGAGGCTGTGCTCTGCCTTGAGGAATCATCCTACAGCTCTTCCTGCGCTATCAGTGACCCAGTTTGCCCACGCAGATGGGTTGGATTTGTCAGAGAGGAGCACGGAAGGTGTGGAGCAGATGCTGTCACTGTGCTGCTCTGCACAGGAAAGGCTCCTCTTCTGTGCTGTTCCTCTCCACTAAAACCTGGAATGCAGTGTCTGGAAAGCTGCTGGAGGTGCAGGTGTTGGTAGCGCCATGTTATTGTGGGAATGACGAGTTTTATAGGCATCTCTTAGAACTTTGCTGGTATGGAAAAAGCCAGTTGAGGTTACTTCTGTTCCATGCTCTGTGCTTTGCTTCTCCACACACCATCTGGAGAAGTTGCTGTTTGGGTGGTTTCCCAAGGGATGCCATTTCCTTAAAAGTTCATGTGAATTTACTCTCTGGAAGTCTGAGTGCACATTTGAGCTTTTGGGGAGGCTTAGAGTGAACGGAAGGTGGCTATGATGCTGAAGAACTAGCAGGGAAGCTTTGGAAGCAGTAAATTCAGTTCTGTGTGAATTTTTGGCCCGTATTGGCTCACCTCTGTATTTTGTGACCAGCAGCTGTTAGTCCAAAACTGAGTGTGCTTAAGAAATCCTGCTTGCCTCTAGTGAACTGCTACTATTGAATTGTTTTTCTAACATATGGAGGTGCAAAAATGATACTCAGATGCTTGCCATATCAGAATTTTGTATGTGTTGTACCAATTCCTGTGTGTGCCATGTGAATGTCCTCATTTGTGTGGTAAAAAATAACCTTTCAAGGCGTTCAAAAAAGAAAATTTGTAAAGCAGGTGAGCTGTAGTCTGTGGTAGCACTCTCTGCCTGCCCTGATTTCCATGTTTAATTATTCCTTCTTGTCTTTTTCAATCTAGAACGTGGTCCAAAACCATTCCTGGCAAGGTCGAATTCTTCTCCAGCGAGGGTTCGGACACCTCTATCCCCATCCCCATCGTGCCGCTTCCAGGTGTAGATGACTCCTACCCACCCCAGAAGAAATCTTTCATGATGCTCAAATACATGCATGACCACTACTTGGACAAATATGAATGGTTTATGAGGGCTGACGATGACGTTTACATCAAAGGGGACAAACTGGAGAACTTCCTGAGGAGCCTGAACAGCAGCGAGCCCCTGTTCCTGGGGCAGACCGGCCTCGGCACCACGGAGGAGATGGGGAAGCTGGCACTGGAACCGGGCGAGAACTTCTGCATGGGGGGGCCAGGAGTGATCATGAGCCGGGAGGTGCTGCGGAGGATGGTGCCCCACATTGGCGAGTGCCTGCGGGAGATGTACACCACGCACGAGGACGTGGAAGTGGGGAGATGCGTGCGGAGGTTCGCGGGGGTGCAGTGTGTCTGGTCCTACGAGGTAAGGACGAGGGCGTGGGGAATAGGGAAGTGGCTTTTGTGGGAGGCAGAGGGGAGGAATGCTGTTGTACACAGCGGTTCCCCCAGCCCTCACCTCCCTCTGCAGCTTGACCATCCAACTGTAGGGTTTCTATGCTTTTTGTTTCCTGCAAGTGTCACCCTTGGAAAGACCTACAAAAATTTGGAAATGCAGCAGTGAGGAGGGAAATCAAGGAACATTTGTCATTCATAACAGATACATTTATTTGGACAGAAAGGGAATAAGCTTAAATCAAAATGGCCTGGAGTGCCTGCAGTCCTGACTGCCCAAGCCTCTTTTATCTTCTTTAGCCGAGTACGTCATGGTGTCAGCATGGAAAATGGATGATACAATTACTGTGTTTCTTACTGCAGTTGAAATGTGTGAGGCTGACAGATGTTTGCCCTGACAGTGACAGTTTTTCCCCAAACTGGAGATGTCTCATGAGGGCTGGCACTGTCACCCTGCATGCTGAGCTGCCTTCCGGCAGCCCAAATGCGTTGCTGCTCAGGGCACTTGCTGGCAGCCCCATCCTGCAGGCGCCTGCTCAGCAGATCCTTGACATCAGCAGAGACGTGCCACCACTCTTACACTGAAACTCATGGTCTGCCCACACTGATATGCCTGCAAATTTGGCATTTTGGGGGAAAAAAACTAGAGAGCCTGCTTGTGGCAGAGTTTCCTGGTGCTGTTTGCTGGGAGCTGGCAGCTCCTCCCCAGGGGTGACAGGGGCATCTCCTGCCCAGGTGTGCTGGGCTCCTTGAAGCGAGTCCTGGGTGTTTACAGACTGCCTTGTTAAACACCTGCTGGGCTTGAGCTGCAGTTTCACCAGGGTAAATGCTGGTGGGTCTGCCTTAGAAATACGAGAGAAGTTGAAAGCAGAAGAGAGGTTGAACAGTTTGTTTCTGTACACAAACATTTACAACCTGACACAACTACAGCTTTGTCCTTTTATGAGATGTGGTGACAGAGGGTTCTTCTGCCTGTGTGACAGGAGCTGTGGTCACAGACAGTGACAGATACTGCTGCTGAGCCACCCTTTCACTGGCAAAGACTTGTGTTTAACTTTTGACACTGAATTTCTGCCCCCAAAAGCTGTTGCTTTGTTTCGGTTCACAGTTCAGTGATGGGAAAGCCTCTGAGGAAGGGGAAGCAGGTTTCCAGTCGCAGTTATTAATTAATATCTGTTGTGCCTAGAGATTTTCTGGACTAACAGTGCCTCTCCACGTTCCCTCCTTTCAGACCTGGAACTAGTTTATATCTTGCCAGCATTGTGGTTTAGCCATTCATAAAGAGTCAGTAACTTTTTCCACAGTTTTTAGCAGCATAAAATTTTTACTGTAGACATTCAGAGTTGAAATGACTTCTGCTGTGAATGCCTGTACCATCTGGCATTTGATAAGTTACTGAAGGTCAGCATTTTGGTCCTACTGAAACTGGCAAAGAGCTCCTAAGTTCCATATAACCGAATGTTGGATTGAAATAGCCAATGATAGCACACAACTGCACTGGAAATGCTGTCTGACAGAAATAGATGGGGCTTTCTCATAATCAGTTTTGTTTGATCAGCTTCTGTTATTATCCCTAATGCTAGATTCTCCTAAGGGCTGTGAATTACTTAAAATTTGGTTTGTGTGAAGTGTATAAACTGTAGGGTGTTCAGAAGTAACCCGTGAGTGTGAGATGTTAAGGCTCAGCTGTTTGGGAGAGCAGGAAGAGTTTCAATGATGAAAGCACACAGCTTCTGCAAGAAGTAAGTCCACTCTCATTTATTTGTGGCTTTTCAATTTAAATACCTGTCTTTTTTTTTTGATCTGGTCCTCTCGTTGCCCAGAAGAAATGTGCCTGGTATTTTATTTCAGATAAAGCAATAGCTGTGTGAAATAACACAGCTGTCACAACAGCTGTGTTAGGAAGGCTTGGTGTAAAAGTGACATTTTCCACGTCTTGTACGTCCATGAGCATCAAGTAACAGGCCACTGTAAGTGAATTGCAAAGTCTTGTGTTTCACTGAGCTTCTGATGGAGCAGAAAGTTTATCTGTGCCTGCTCTGCTGGGGCACAGCCACTGCATCCTTCACAATTCCCGTCAGAAGAAAAGCTGTGACAGCACAAGGCTCAGCAAACACAGCAGTGTTGGCCTTAGAAATCCCAAACCTCAGACTTCTCCTTTGCAGCCTGCACTTCCTGTTCTGAAGAGGCTCAAGTGGCAGCACAAACAAGGAGCTCAGGTCTCTGCAGTCACCCCCCAGCTCGCTGGTTTTCATTCTCAGCATCTCGGGTGTGGAGTGCCCTGCTGGTCCTCGCTGCGGGTGGCTTTTTCCCTGCACTGTTCTTGTGGTGGGCTCCCTGCCCAGAATCGTTTTACTCATCTCCATGACTGTCACTGCCCCCTTCCTCTGATTTTAGGATCCTACAATGTCTTTACTGTGCTGCTCGTCTTCCCTGGCCCTGGCTCTGATGGTGTGCCCGAATGCATCACCAGGCCTGGCTCTGTGTGGCTTTTCTGCTCTCAGCAGTTTGTCTCAAAACCCCTTTTTTCCCCCCTTCCTGCGTTTCTGTCACTCCGCTGCTCTCCGCAGCGCCTCTCAGACCACTTCATTAGAGTGGCACTGGCTATTGCCCGTTTCAAGACTTGTAAGGATTTGTTCACACTCTTCCCGTCATCAGGAGCTTTTCAGCAGACACAGTAGAGGAATTGACACCACCATTCTTTGGACTTCCTGTGTCATCTCATCCCAGAAAAGCAGCAGCAGCACCATGTGCAAGGCTGAGGACAACTGCAGCTCTCTGGGCTCTGGGGAGCTTCGTGCCACCCACCCAGGCTGCTGCTTTGGGAGCAGGTTGCAGCCCACGATGGGTTTTAAGCTCCTGTGACCAGGCTCGGGGCTATTCCCTGATTTGACAGAGGTCGAGTGAGTCACAGTTGAGACATGGCTGTTAAATGTAAGTTCTTTAGGGCAAGGATTATCATCATTGTAAAAACAAAACCCAGACTGTCGCTGCTGTTTGACAAATAGCTGTAAAACTCAGCGCTCTATAGGGTGGAGCAGCCAAAGCCAGAGAGTTTATGCAGCAAATGGTAAGAAAACAGTCATGAAAAGAATGGAGCTGTGAAATCTCTGAAGCCTACAGAAGGGAGCTTGAGAGCTTATGAAGAAATATAGTGTGGTCCTTCTTCCTGAAGAGAACTAAAGGCTTGGAGTGAACTTGCTCAGAAGTGGTTCTGCATTTCTAGTGAGTATTGATACTTTAGACTTCTGGCACATTGCTGAGTGTTTTTCTCAGCAAAAAAATTGCTTACTTAAGTCTCCTTCCTTCTCCCCTTTCCTCCCACCAGTAGTTCTTCCAGTCCATCATGCCTGGATTGCAAGGACATGGAAGTTTTGTTTTCTCCTACACTGCCATGTGGTTCCACGCATATGGGTCTTGGATTTCAGCCTGGGAACACGCTCTGCTTTTGATGACAAGCTCTTTCATTTGTGATTTAAACCATCCCAAAGTATTGTTGTTCTCAGTTTTATGTCTGATATTTCCTTCAAATGCACCTGAATTACAAAGTCACCGCTGTGTAGCTTGGTGTTGTTTCAGCCTTGTTTTGCAGCTGTTGCTGAGTATTGTTCTAATTTGTGGTTAATAGCTTCACAACTTTAATACAGGCTCTTTGTAGCTGCTAGAAGTCAAGGCAGTGCTGATATATCTGTCCCATTAATTTCTTCAGTAGTAAAACCCTTCTGACACACACTGCTTTCGGGTGATACGAATTCCTTCCTCTGTGTCCTACATTGCAATAGAAGCAGCTGGATCCAATGGAGCAGCCTTTCCTACCTCTAACTGGTATAAATGACCAGTTTTGTGTCTTTTATTGAGGTTGTGGGAGAAATTAGGTGAGATGCAGCAAGTGTGTCTGTGTGGAGAAGGCAGTGCTTTCCTCCAAAATGCAACAAGTACTCTAAAATGTCCTGAAAGGAGACAGGATTTTTTACAATATACATGGAAAAGAAGGTATGACAAAGGCAGCAATCACATCAGGAAACGTGAGCAGCAAGGAAGAGCAGGTCCAAGTTTTTGGTTGTTGGTGAGGGGAAAAAGTAGGGCAGTGGTGACTAGGGATAGCGGGGGGCTTCTGGGAGAAGGGGGTTTTGAATTAACATTTTGTGTGGTCTTTCATCTGGAGTAATTGAAGATAATTGCTACTCTGAAATTCGCTGAAGTTAAGAAAGCCCTTAAAGTGCACATTATATCTGCCAAGTACACTGGCAGTGCCAGAACGTACCGTTTCTGGGGTGGATGTTCCCATGGGCAAAACTGAAGTTTATGGTTTTCTGTAAGACAGCCAGAAGTAAAAAAAAAAAAAAAAAAAAAAAAAAAAATTATAGTCCTGCAGTGATTGATCAGATCTGAAAGACTGGAAAGAGGTGCTGCTGTTAATGGCTAACCTCCAGTTCCTTTGCTTTATCCTCTGTGAAAACCTCTCATTAACAAAAAGGAGATTGATCCTGTTGTGGCTGGGTGATGAGTGACACCCAGCACACAGCGTGTTCTCAGGGCAGGATAGGGTGTGTGAGGAGGTGCTGGGGCAGGGTGTTCTGGAGCACCTCTGTTCTCTGTGGACACTGGGGGCAGTGGGGTTGAACTGTGGTGTTTGGTTGTTCTTGCTCCATGAGCCTCTCCTTGGACTCCCAGCCAGCAAATGCAAGATTTGACTTGTCTTTGTGCTGGGAGCATCCAGCAGCACCTTTGAAATCAGGCATTATTATATGTATGTTTTGTCCTGGTGTTTTCTGAAGTCAGAGCAAGGGAACTTGGCAAACCCTGACAACACAGACACCTTATCTTGCCGTGTGTGCAGCCCACTGCATCTCCTAATTTCAAGAAACCTATGATGTGAATTGTGTGTGTGAGAGAGGGAGGATACAAGCATGCCCACAGTTTTGGGGTGGATGTTTGTAAACCATCTTTCCTCCAGCACAAAATTTTATCTTTGGAGCGCCTCGGAAATGTCTTTTTGGCTTCAGATTAAGATATAAGTGGGTGGCCATGCATTCTGGGGATGGATGGAGATTGAGCTCCCTGAAGGTAATGAGGAATGGCATTTTGTCGAAGGACAGACAGGTAAGACTAGAGAAGAGCATTATCTGGGCAGGTGAGGTGATGCATGGGGCTCAGGGTGAGACTGAAATACATGACTGATGTGACAGGGAGTCTGTGCCTACAGTGGGGGAGGCAGCGTGATATGACCAATGTGGTCTAATTTTAGTGTTTGCTGAGAAGGAGGGCAGAGAGGTCAGAGGAGAGAGTAAAGGCTGCAGGCTGGGTTTGTGAAACCAGGGTTTAGGGATTAGGAGGGTTTGGAATGGGAGACAGGTCTCAGGTCTGCAGCCAGGTCCTGACCTGGCTCTTTCACTTCAGAAAATAGCTGAGTATTTGAGAACCAGATATTCCAAAGAGGGAGAGCTTGACATTACCAAGTAATTTCTTACTGACTTCTGAATGCAGTTTGGTCAAGATTTATTCTGTGTTTTAGAAATTAAGAACAAGTGTTGTAACAAAACTTGAGTCTGGATTCCACTCACTTTCCGCAGAACATTTTCCGAGAGGAGGGCTGGGGGATTCATGCTGACACAGAGAGGCCTTTGCAGGCTGTAGAGCCTGTTTGGGACTGACCTAGTTTTTGTGAGCACACGGTTAATCTGTCCTTAGTTAGCTGGATGACTTGACCTAATGCCTAAGCTGAGGGCTGCTGAAATAATGAGGACTTTGATAGTGTTGTGCAGACTCTCAGGAAGTTTCAGCCATGAAACCAGCAAACAGAAGTATTGCTTTCCCTCCATTATTGTTGTCTTGAAGTGCAGTGCTTTTGTTATAAATTAGGATCTGTGCAGCCTGTTGAGTTGAGGGAGACACCAGGATTAGTTGTTACCTTGAGGACAAGTCAGGAAAGGCTAATCCTTCATAGCATGACAGGACAAAGAACTCTAATAAAATAGCTCATCATTCCAGTTTCTTAATTAAGGCAATCAGAAGATAGTTGAGGATTTAAGTTTATTCTGTGAACAGCAGTGGGGAGGTTCGTCTGAGACTAGAAGCTTTCTATTGTATACTTTTCTTTTGAACTGATGGGAAGGCCATCCTGCTTTTGCAGGGTAAGATCTAACTTTACAGCTTGCTGGAGCTGTGAGACTCTGGTACTTGTGCTGTGATCAGAGCTGAGCTGCCCCTTGTAGGGGAATCCCACCTGACTGGAGACCTTGGAAGGACACTGTTAAATTCCAAATCTAAGCAATGTCAAACCCAGTAATACCTTTGTAGTCAGTTGTCTCCTGTGGGTCAATGATATCTGACCAAACTTGGAACTGGCAAGTTTCCTTTTCCATTTTCTTTAGTGCTTATTTCTGTGTATAAAAGATGAAGGTGAGGGAATAAACCATTTCATGGATACCTCTGTATAAGACCAGGATCTCTGTAAGTGTCCTATGTGACTAGACGCTGATAAAAATGGATTAAAAAATGTTTCTTTCTTGACTGAAGACGACATAAAATATTGCCAACTGGGACTCTCAGTATGGAAGTTTTTAGCTGATATGTATGTAGAGGGTACTGTGACCTGGGTGCTTGGGGGGCAGGGAGGGTTGATTGTGTTAATTTGGAGAGAATATTTGCATTTCTCCCCTCAATCTATTAAAGCCAAGTTCTGTGAGCAGCTTAAAGCACCAGCAGCCTGGAGGTGTCAGAGCCTGTAAGCATGGAAGAGAAAAGCTAGGCTTGTTTGGTGATGGGAAATAGAAATGTAGTGCTGATGTGGGGAAGGGGCTTAATATAAACTTAACTGATGTCACCAGCAGGAGGGTGGGAACACACAGCTTAAATGCTTTCAGTGCTACCTGTATCATACTTGGAGTATGGTCTTTTGAGAAATACTTGATTTTTTAAAATAAAAACAATTGAATTATTACAGAGAAGAAGAAACAAAACTTGGATTTTGTAAATGGATGGGTATGATGGGTCTTGACGTAATACCTATTTGTTACTATAAAAAAAACCCACCAAGAACCAAATTTAGTGTAAAAGATCATTTTATTTTAAAACTTTCAATGAATGAACACAGATGATTATCCAGAGTTGTTCTAGAGAGTGGTTGTATTCACAGTGGTGTGTAGCGCTAACCTGCTATGAAGGGTTTTTGTAATGCTTTGGGAGAGAATATTTCCTAGCAGGCTGTGTGGAAATTGCTCCCTGGGCTGACCGTGTACCAGGGCAGTGTCTGAGGATGAATATGTGATCTCGACAGCCACATTTTCCCCAGTTCACACTGTCTGCAGTCACTAGTCTGCTGCCTGTGCTGGGAGAGATCCTGAAAAGAGCTGGCTCCTCACTCTAGCCAGGAACTCCCAGTTCATCCTTTGCTTCTCTGAAATTCAGTGTCCTTGATGAACTTTATGGTCACCCAGTGCTGACAAGGCAGAAAATGGCATTTGGTGCTGCTTTTTTCATAGTTTACATCTGCAATTACAAATGAGAGCCGCGTATCTTAAATCTGTGTGCTGTCCCCGAGTGTACCTCACATGTCAGGAAAGAGTTTGGATTTTTAGGCTGTGGGTGAGAACCACTGGCCCATGGATGGGCAGGGAAGATGGAAGATGACAACCTGCAGCAGCTTAACCCTGCTCTGGCTGTGTCTGGTGGCCCTGGGGATAGGGGGGAGTCTGTAATCTGACTGCACAGAGGATTAATTGCCCTGCATTGGTCTAACCTCATTTCCTGTAGACACCTCCCAGCTCCAGAGCTGCTGTTTTGTATTCTAAACCCATCTGATTTGAAGGCGAAAACTCGATTCTACTTTGCTGGACTGTTGCACCATCTTAATTGATCTTTAAAATGCTTAAAACATTTTCTCACTAATTTCCTGTGTTAAAAGCTTATCTGGACTCCTGGTGGTGTGAAGTTTTCATGGTTATCAGCTGGAGACCTCTTAAAATCTTGCCAGAAATCCCGATTGCGTGAAGGGTGGAGATCATCTTCCTGCATGCCTAGACCAAAATGACCTTTATATGTCACAAAGAAGTTGGGAACTTAACTGGAAAAGTTTGGGGAACTAACTGGTTTTGTTTTCTTAAATTTTTATTTCAGCTGAAAGTGTATTTGGGAGTCCTTGCAAAACTGAAAGTTGAGTTCTGGTTATCTCTGGTTAGTTTTTTCACATGAAAGTAAATTTCTGCTGGTACCCTCAGTGAGAACAAGTTAGTGGTTTTTTCACTTGTGTCTTGAGCAAGTTAAAAGTGCTGCTACAATAATGAAACAAAAGTAAAAGTTGTGACAGATTTTTATGGGGGGACTCTTGAGAACCTATTGAACTTCATGCCAGTTACTTGCAGCTTGTGTGGTAATGGTGACTTCACGAAAAGAATCAATGCCTGCATATAATTTATATTGCTACTAGGGACGCAAGCTATTAGGGACCATTTTTTTAAAGGCTCTTTGAATAGGAAATGTCTGTTTATCCATTTTTCTCTTGTTCATGCTTCAGTGTTGTGCCCTGATGTGAAGTACTGGTGGTAAGAGGGGAGCCACTACAGCGGGCTCCCTTTTCCAGGTGAGCATGGAAGCAGTTTTTCCTTTTCACAGAGAGCTTTGCAGCCTGTGTGATGCCATTTTTACCTGAGCTGCTGGCAGGGACTTGCTCCCAGGCGGTGCAGGCGAAGCTTCAGAGTCGGCTTCTGTGCTTGGTGATCTGACGTCCTGGGAGCATTGCTAGAGACAGCTTCATTTGGGTCTGTGCTGGTTTATACTGAGAGCACATGGATGGGAGCCCTGAATGTTTGTGCAGAGCTGTGAGATGAGGCTCCTGGAGCCAGTGCTTTGGAGTCATTAGGCTAGAAAGAGGTTTAGGAAAAGGCAAAGGCACATCATGCTCTTGTGTAATGAAGAGAGCACAGGTAGGGTCATGCCCACTGGATCTAAGTTCCATCCAAGTCTCTGGGTTTAATCCTTCCTACTGAATGGCTTTAGGGAGCTCCAGCTGAGTGCTATATTTTTGTTCTTGGAATCAGTCTTCAGAAGCATCCGGTACTCTTTGTGGATTAAGCACAGGTTCTTACACAGAGGCTAGGATTAGCAATGAAATAAATGGGAACCCGTAGTTTGCACTCAGCCAGCATTCTGCTTCATTAGAAAGCAGAAAAGGGTGGTAGAAAGCTGCCTGCAGTTCCTGAAGTGCCACTGTCACCTTCTTTCAGCTGCAAAGAAAAGCATGTTATCAGAAAAATAAAGGAGGACATTACCAGAAAGCTCCTCTGCCTCGGGGCTGGCCCAACCCGTCAGAGGAGGCAGCCAGCACTTGGATGCTGTGTCCTCGCCTGCTGTCCTCGTGGCTGTGCTCAGCCGTGTGTCAGAGTGTCTTCTGAAAGGCAGGCACAAGTCTGCTCATGAAAACTTGTTGCCTGCTCTTGTTCATGGTTGCCACTTCACATTGCTGCAGCTGGTTCGAAAAGCGCTTCGAGAACAGCAGCAGGGTATTAATGAAGGTTCCTCTGCTCATGGGCCTTCAATGGGTGTAATTACTTGGCAGTAACTTCTTTAAACCTTATTTGAATCAAAGCTACATGTTTTGGCTGGTTATGTCACCACTGTATTAGTGAGGAATGCAGGATAGAGTGCTAGTTTGCATTAACTGAGCTGTCTTAATCCTTTGTGACCATACTTTTTATTGTGTGTTACTGTCTTACAGAGTGAGAAAACGCTTGCCCAAGGGACAGCAGAGTTCACTCCTCAGCATCTCTGCATAAGGGCAATGTTCTTTGTCCTCAAAAGGACAAAGTTCTTAGTAGATGGGTTGTTGAGAATGAACATTATGTGTAATTCTACATAGATATTCAATGGTGAACTGTCTTTATCTAAGGTCTGAATTTTTTATAAAGGTTTTTTCCTACAGTCCCCCTCAATGTAAGGGTGCATAGTGGGTTAAATGCTTGACCCAATTTTTTTTAATGGTTTCATACTTCAGACCATATGCTTGAAAAAAAGTCTTGTCCAACATTGAGTTACTCAGAACATACACCTCTTGCATTCATTGTCCAGGTCAGCGAAAATATTGTGCCCTTGCATGTGTATCTTTCCTGTCCTGACAAAAAAGAAATTTGCTTAACCTTATCACAGATGATTTGTCAAGAAACCTTACCCTCACCTTACCTTACCTTGTTTGTTTAACCTTATCGCAGATTTATTAACTGGCATACTTGTTTTTATATCCTTTTCTTATTGAAGATACTTCCTAACATGTTTGGCCAAGGGGAACTTTATTTTAAAAAAAAGCAAACAGCTAACAACTGTGAGACAATAGCAGATTTAATCTTCATAAAGCAGCAGGGCTTTTGCTTCCCTGGGAATGTTTGCTAACTGTGGTTTTTCCAGGTTTTGGACAGAGCAATTTTTCTTTGACTTTTTTCAAATTTTCTTTTTTTTCCCCCTCTCTCTGCCTCCCTGGAGTTGAAACATGCACTGCAGTCACTGCGAGAGCCTTTTGCAGTTGCACATTTTCTTGCTGTGTTTTACTGGGCCCAACTGGAAGCTGCTTCTGATCCTGTGGAATAATGTGTTTGGCTGAATCCTGAAGTTTGCTGCTGCTGTGTGTGCTTGTACTGAGCAAAAACCATCCACATGGTTTCTTATCTTTCCTAGGCCAAAAATAACACCACGGCTCCTGCGGCCTTGGAGAATTAGCCTAATTTCAGAACTGGAAACTAGGGTGAAGATGAAACGTGTGTTTCAAAATATATAAAATAACAGCTGGGTGCTTAAGCATGAGGAAAAAAAGCCTTTGTCTGAGCTCTGGATGGTGGATCACAAGTATTTGTGATGATCTTTTGCATGGACTGTTCCACAGGGACAAGCCTCTGCTGAATGGCAGGTTGGCTCTACTTTAAACCAGGCCGTGCAGTCCTGATGCGGGAGCTGTGAGCGAGGAGGATGGAAGGTGAGGGCAAAGTCATCTTCCTTGTGGCTGCAGAGTGACTCCTGCAGATCCCTGATGTGGATCATTCCTCCATCCTGTGGCGTCTGCCTTGTGCCATCTGCCCTGGGGTCCCTGGTGCCGGGAGGTGTGAAATGTGTAACCCCGTTTATCCTGCGAGGTGGTCAGGCCGTCTCCTGTACAGAAAATGCCTTGTTTCTGTTCAGCCAGCACAAAGGCTCTTTTATAGCTGCTTGGCCATACATCTGTCGAGGTGCCTCAGACTGTTAGCACTGGTTACTGTTTGAGGTATGCAGCTCCCAGGCTGTGATGTACAGTGATATGTTGTTTATATGTTGCCTCCCTTTCCTTTTGAGGATAGGGAGCTGTGCTGTGTCCTGCCCTGAACAAAGCTGGTGTTAGTTATGGGATGGAGCAGTAGCCTGGAGATTTTCTCTTTAAAAGCGGACTGGAATCCTTCTGTTTCACACTTCGAATTAAACATCTGAATTTGGCAGTGGCTGCAGGACAACAGAACTTTCTCTGGGGAAAAGTGTGTTGAATTTCTGCTCCGGAGACAGACCTGGCTTGAAAGACATTGTGTGCATCATAACAGAGGCACCCCAGTCCTTCAACAGGCACTTAAATGGAAAAAAACCCTGACTACTTAAAATTTTTGAACTGTATTGCAGCCTTTGGTTTAATTTCCCCATCTTTTCACTGCCTCCACTGTTATTTTTTTTCTCCTGCATGTGTCCTCCTGCTTGTTCCACAGACACTTTCCTGAAACCAGTTCTGCCCAGAAATGCACACTCATCTTCTGAAACGTAGGGGAGGGAGTGAGAGGAGGCTCTGTAAACTGACAAGGTCCTGGTGATTTGGAAGTCTCTGAGTTTGTCTCCTGTGGTCTTCAGACATCTTGAGGTTTGCCATCTCCTGTCTCCTGTGTTTGGTTTTCTAAGTTGGTTTTTTTAACCCCACAAGGCTATCTGACAGCTCTTCAGTTCCTTTCCCAAATAGCTTTCTGATGCTGTCACTGCTGGCTTCTTGACTCAAAGTAGAGCTTGGGTGGAAAAACAACTTTTCATCAAATTACCATGCGATAGGTCTCATGGGATAGAGGAAGAGCATGAGAGGGATGTGCTGTTTCATGTTAAGCTGTTTTGCTTTCACGTTGGTCTTCCCTTCTGCTCCATTAGCATGGATAAACAGTGAGGCCGGGTAGCTGAGTGTGGCAAAAGGTGACTTGGGGCAGGTCCATGGCATATTCCACCACCAAGTCCCTGTCCCTTGAGAGCAGCAGCTCTGCCCTGCCCAGGCCTTGATGTCGACACCCAGCTTTGCCTTGGAACATGTGCTTGTGCTTGCTCCCCTCTCTGGGGAGTATTTCTTGTTGAAGATCTGTTTTGGCTTTGAAGATGCATTTAGGCTTTTTGTGGCCTCTTTCACAAGAGGGTGAGAAGTTACTTTTCAGCTTAATTTTAGACTGGCTGTCATTCTCGAGCAAACTTCAAGTGTGGTTTTGACCTTGCTTGCAGGGAAATTTGGAGGAACCTGATTTCCCAGTACATTGAGGGAACTGTTACCCCGGGTCTAGAATTTTGTGCTTTACCATCAAAGGGCTTTGCAAACCTTTCCCATGCTCCTTCCACCCTGTGGAACAGCAGCTCTCCCAGCATGGCACAGGGTTATCCCCAGGGCACAGGAGGAGGTACTGTCAGGGCAAGGTGTAGAGTGTAAGAGGTCCTGACTCTGTGTCCTGCAGCCAAACCACACCTTCCCTCCCCTCTTTCACCAGTCAGTGCAATTAAAATTCCATCATCAGGGCTGAAGTGAGGTGAGGCAGGAGCAGACTTGTTTTCAGGAGGGAGAACCAAATTTGCTGCTGGAATGGGCCTTTTCCTAGAGTCAGCTCAGGAAATGTTGCCTTTCCACCTGTTTAGGGGCAGAAAAGTCACAGGCAGAAATTGCAAAAATAATCAGCACGGTGTGCTCCAGTTCCCAGAGGGCATCAAAGAGGGAAGGAATTGAGCTGGGAGCAAGGAGCCCTGCAGACGAACCTGCAGTTCTTCATCAGCCTTTTTGAACTGTGGCCCAGGGCAATTACTGGAGCTGATTTCCTAATAAAACGGAGGGAGCCCAGCTTGCAGGGGTGCAGATGAGACTCTTCACTGGCACCAGGGAGCAAAGTGGAGCAATGGGAAAAAACCTCTTGGAGGTGAAAGGTGGTGAAAGCAAGAGAACCAGAGTGAAACCCGGGGGGGTGGTCTTATTAATGTGCTGGAGTCCAAGTAATTTCAAGTATTTTAAACAGAGGTCCCATGAGTAGAGATACGAGGGAACCAGATTCCTTTGGCATTTGCAATATCAGGCAGGCTAAAGTAAGTGCTCTTGTGCAACGCTCTGCTGAGTGCTTACGGAGCAGATGTTGCTCCTTTTGTAGCTGCTGCTCTAAGTGAACCAGTTTCTTGCCTGGGTAAATCACGGAGCTGTTTTACATGTGCTCACCTTTGCAGAGGACAACTGAGGGACAAAGTACGAGGTGGGCAGTGCTGAGGGTGGAGGAGAAGCAGTCACTTGCAGATGCTGAAGGAGCTGTTTCCCTTATTAAGGAGTGTCAGGATGTGAACCTTAAATGTGCTTACCCTTAGTTGCAGTTTCTCTGAGTGTAGGGAGGCTGGGTGTGTGGTGGGGGTGGGCAGAGAAGGACTGAGATAGGCCTTCAGAAAGGAACTTAGTCTAAAATAAATGCAGGTAAACAATAAAATGTTACAAGGTGCAAGCTAAGGAACAACCTGCTGTTTTCCCTGGCCCTCGCTGGGACACAGCTCTAATCCTTAAAGCCGGAAATCATATCTGATGGGCTACAATAATCGTATTTTTCCTAGACGCAGAACTCCCCTATGCCTGTCTCCCCTAGGCAAGGTGGAATACCTGCCAAGAAAGTAACATGCTCTGAGCCTCAGCTGCTTCCACATGCCAGCAAAACCATCCTGTGTGGAAGTGACAAGCGTGTTGCTGATGGGACGTGTTCTGGCGTGGCATCCGAATTAAATCCCAATTGGGAGCGCTCGTACACCTGACTGATGGCCAACATAGAAAAAATACTGAGCTGCGTGCATTGTAGCTGGCGTAATTTCATGCCTGGTTACCACGCAAAACAGTCAACTCTTTACCCAAAAACGAGGTCTGAAAGTGACTTCTTAGAGTATGTTTTCTTCCTGTCCAAGCAGAGAGCGTGCAATGAAGAACAGTGGCTTGGATTTTGTTTTCTTTGGTAGCCAATATAACGTCACTCACTGTCTTTGTGTCTGCCTCTCTTTGTGTGGTGGGACAAAAAAGCCGTGTCCAGTTTGGGAATGCTGCCAGTTTTATCAATATGATAATTATATTCAGAAGAAAGGAGTTGCAGTGGTTCTTGTGGTGCCTCGATGGTAAATAATAGTAAAATATGGCTGTCTCTTAATATTCTGGGGGTTAGACTCCCCTGGTTGCCACACTCTGGAAAGCACCCCTTTTCATGTAGCTGCATGCTCATGCACTCTGTGGTCAGCTAAAGTAAATGTGTGTGCTGGAATGTGGCAAGATCACTGTGAAATATTACAGACCCTGTTCCTGAGCATTGTCACTTGGATGATACTGTTGCAGGGCTGGATTTTTTTAAATTTCTTTTTAAGTCTTCAAGTGTTTGATAGAGTTGCTGCAGTCGTTTCTAGAGGCTTTGGGGATAAAACCGTAGCTATAACTTTGCAGCTTGGAAGTACTGCACAGACTCAGTCCTGCACCTCACACCAGACAATAATGAGCACTGAAAGCTAAACGGAGCCCATTGATATGGTGATGATCAGTACTTTTTTTCTTTCTGATTAATATTCAACCTGTGTCTTCTATAACGTTTCAAACAGACCATGGGATTGTCCATTCTCCTTAGATCCACTTGCCCAGTGGATTTGAGCGTGTCCTGCCAGGGAAGCTGCTGGCACTGTTAGGGCAGTATCCCTGTTGGCCTGTGGTTATGTGGATGATCCAATTTGGGTTGTTTTTCATTCCCTGAGAGTGGGCCTGGGCTGAAGGTGATGGACTGCAGCGTGGAGAGAGTTCTTCCATGTTTGATCTGCTGCAGCATGGAGTCTGTAATCCCACGAGGGCTGCTGTATCCGTGCTGGGAGTGTGGGAGTTGCGCCGGAAGTGCAGAGGACTGTGTGCTCCAGCCCTGGCCTTGGAATGCTCACATGCCAGGAGATTTGAGAGAGGAGCAGTGAGTGGCAGGACACCACACAATGCCGTGGGCAGCACTAAGTGAGCCAGAGCAGAACCACGTATTTTGAATGATGTTTAAGTTGAAGCAAATTCAATTTACGTAAACAGCTTGGGAAAGAGAAAACTTCTTGTCTGTGCTTGAGGAGAGCTTCCTGGTTGCTTTGCCAGCTCTCATCTGCCCTGTTTTCCTTGTCACCTCCAATGTGGAGTGGCCACACTGGTTCTCCCATGGGATCGAGAACTCACTGGCCACCAAAGGAGGCAGGCCAAGAGGCCAGCAGGCTCTCAGAGGCTGGGGATGAGCTGTCCTGTGGCTCTTGGACATCAGATGATGTTTGAATGAGGCAACGTAGTACTGGGAAGGCCAGCACCTCCCATCCCATGGCAGCTTTTGGCAGGTGTCTTTTGGACTTTGAGAGTGGGGACTCGGATGTACAGGCTAACCAGGCTGGGATGGAAAATCTCCCAGGTGTAACTACAGCAGATGTCACACCAGCCTCCCGAAAGGGCAAGAGGAAGAGGGTCCGTGTCAGGTGGCCAAACACACCTTCCCTCCTGCCCCCAGCGCTTTGGTTGAAGGTTGAAGCTGAGAGCTCTGCTTTTCATGCCAGGGTAGCCAGGGAAGCTCCCAGCCATGTAATGTCAGTGCAAGTAGGAAATTCATAGCATCTGAAGGGGAATTAAAACACAAGGGCATTCAGAGAGTGCTGAGGCACGCTCATCTCTGGACTGTACACTTCAGAGCTGCTGCTAGGTAAATCCCTGCTTGCCCAAACCACGGCAAATTTAACAGGATAATAGTTTGGAGAGATGATAGATCACTCTGTTTGTTGGTTTCTCTGTCTTCTATTTGTGGGGAAATGCTGGAAGAAATGGGGATTTGCACATATAAGTATATCTAAACATATCTGTACATGTGCATCCCTGCTCCCTGAAGGGAGAGGTGCACCACAGTCAGTGATGGGGAGATGCTCTCCCAGGAGTTCTACATCTTCTCCCCATGAGCTTTCAGGAACTGGAGCTGTTGGAAGGAGCAGGGAATTGAGGAGGGAGAGGAGTGAAATACCGTGCGAGGCTCATGCAGCCTTTATTTCTCACTCTGCAGTAAAGATGACCTTGCTGGCTTGATTGCTTTAGGTTTGCTGCAAATCTCATCCACTCAGCAAACTGCTGGAGGGAGCTGCTGGCAATGTCTCCAGGTAACAGTAATAAAACCCCAAGTGATTATAATATTATTTCATTTGTAACTGAATGAAATGCATCGGGGATTTGCAACAGAGCAGTTATTTGACAGGGCGTGCAGGCAGCTCTGCTTTGTGGGGAGAGGGGAGGGCTGGGGAGTGGCTCAGGCTTCCCAGCATTCTCCATAGGCACAGCTCAGGATGTGAGCTTTTTTCTTCTAGAAAAAAAGATTTCTAGGAAATGCAAGATGAAGTGGTCTTTGTTTGGACTGGCCACACAATCCCCTCACGAGCAAACACTTTATCATGCCAGTTAGGCTGTGATGAGTGATGTATTACAGTAGCAGGCTTGTTGCTCAGTATAACTGCTGCTGCCTTTATGGCCAGAGAAAACCAGGCAGAGAGCTTGCTTGAAGCAGTTCAGTGCTAAAATTGCTGTTAAAGCCCTTTCAGGGCAAATCCTTGTGGCAGAAGGCTTTCACATTTATTAATTAGTCTCATTGCTCTCCCTTGTGAAAGATGAATCATTCCAAAAATAAATAATCATGTCCAGGTAAATATATATTTAATGAGATAATGTTCTAATGAAAGAGAATCTTGTAGTTATACAGAAATGTCTTAGAAGTGCCTTTTTTAGTAGTAAAACGCCATCAGGATATTTTTTTTCTTGCATTCCCCCTCCTCCCCAGCAAAATCTCACCGAGCACGTCTGGACAATGAATGTTCTTTTGTAGGGATGAACACACAATCTCAGAGGTTAAATTTGCCCTGTAAGATGTTTGCACTCACATAAAGCTCTTTTATGTGTGACATTTCCTGCATTATAGCAACCAGCTTCAAAAAATGGGTGTTTAACTAAGACTTAACTTCACATAAGCAGGGCTTGAGTTACCTTTTAAAAATGTCAGTGTCACTCAACAAGGCCCTTAACGTTGTCCTCAGATTGCTGCTGGTCCCCTCCCTGACCTGGTGCTGGGGTATCCAGGACTTCAGTGGGTTCAGAGGGGCAGTTCTTGCTGTGTGAGTCTGGGAATTGTCTATCCAGCCTGTGATAAAGGTGCATCTTTCTGTGCTCTCCAGAGGTGCATCCAACACCTTGGGTAGCACCGAGGCCTCCAGTTTGTAACTCACTGAAGAAGCCTCTAGCTGGGCAGAAATTCAACACAAGGCTCTTCTCAGCACATCTCTCCCAGAAGAGGTGCATTTTGTTTTTCTAAAAAAATTCCTTTTATCTGTTCAAGACTATCACCCTTAGGACTTTACAGTGCAGGGAGCAGACCCTGTGTTTCACATGGGCAGTGCTGCGTCCACTTAGTGGCTCAAGTCACTCCTCCCCATGCATTTAGTTGCCTTTTTTCTCCTTTTTTTCACACTTTTGCTTTTGCAGATAGACTTTGGCCACTGCTTTTAAAATTATGCAAATTTCCATCTTGACCAAAAGAGGCTGACCACTGAAGCTGCCTTGCTTTTAATGCTGTTCAGGATGTATCTTTTTTGTAATCTCTTCTTTTTTAATTCTGCTTCAGTCAAGTCTACAAAGAATACTCTGTTTTATGTACTTTATATGTATGATTTCTTCTTAAAGGACGACTCATTTCCTCTACTTCAGAGGTATTTTCTTAAATCTGTCACTTCCTATCTCTTTCTTTGCTGTCTGATTTGCCAGTTTTTACATTTTTTCGTAACTGTTCTGTTCACTAAATTCTCAAATCCTTCAGGAATTGTGTTTTGCTCAGGCGAGTGAAACTTCTTTTTTATTCTCTGGCAAGAAATATGTGACGATTAATTTAATTGCTAAATTGGCTTCTAAGCAGAAGCAGGCTTGGAAAACTGAAGGGGAATTAATCACGCCTGGTTAACAGAAGGGACTTGAAAACATGAAGGCTGCACCAAAGACGTCAGTGAAAACTGAGGTACATGGTAGCTAACAAGCTTTTAGTATTTTATCATACGTTTTTTTTTTATTTCTTACTGACTTTCACTGCTTTTTGCCTGTTTGAAGAACAAAGTGTTCCCTCCCAGGGAGAGAGGAAAGGCTCGGATCCACGTGCTCATGAGGTGTACCAAGGCCTTCATCCTTCACCTGTCCTGCAGCAAAAGGGGCATCCTCAAACAGCCTCATGCTGACAAATGTTTCTCTTAAACTTTCTACAGACACTCCCAATCAAATTGGATTGAACTGTCTTTAATGTATAAACAATTGAAAATTAATTCTGCTGTAGTAAAATGCTCAGTTCAAAACAGCAAGTGCTGTATCAGATGACATTTAAGATTATTTTATAAAAAATATAGTTATACTGAAAGTGAAATACAGATAAGCTGCAAGAGGTACTGCTAAATAAGACCTGGCATAAGGTTGAATTTTCCTCTGATGTAAATGGGTGTAACTTGATCAGGAAGCAAGGTTATGCTGATGTATCAGCTGAGATTAGAAATCTTTTATGTGATTACATACAAGTACTGAAATGAAATACTGAGGTGTAAAGGATAGGGTTTTCAGTATTTTATTAAAACAAATTGAATCCCTGTTGAAAAAGTTTCTGCCTGCAGGACTACGTGTCTTGAGTGAGCTCAGCTTCATGAGACTCCAAAGGCATTATTACAACTTCTGTAATTACCCAAAATAGCTGTTCTGTATGTAAGATTGGCATGACATTAAAGCTCAGTGTCTTGGACTTTTGCAGGACGAGGCTCCAGTAATGAGTCTTCCATTATCGAGCTGGGAATCTTCTTTTGAAATGCATAAAATCCTTTATAAATACTGGGGGTGGGGTGTCAAGCCGTAAAATGTCTGATTTTTATTAACCATGTGAGATCTCCTGTTGGTAGGAAAGACCAATAAGGCCTTGCACATACTGTGTCTTGGGGGAAAAATGGGAATTTAGGGAGAAAATTTGTGTTTGGAGAGGTAGGAGAAACAATTTCATTATAGGTTGTTATCTGTTTTGCCTGCTGTCTCCATTGGCAGAGGGGGGGGATTAGCACTCTAGTGGCAATATTAGATTTGATGTTTGAAAGTTAAATTAAGTGGAGGAAAGAAATGAGTAATTACAGATGTGAGAAATGCTCCTACATAGGTAAAACCATTGAAGTTATTCCATATATTAGTAAGTGACACTTCTTGTAAAACGCACATATAATACTAACTTCTCCAAGATGTCTGTGACTTGAATAAACACTTTCCTGCAACCCCTAGATAAAGACACTGAGGTTTTCTGCATTGTTTGCCATGCGTTAATTCAGACATGCAAATTATGACTGAAGAACCTGGTTTCCATAGGGCAGGAAGTATTTTCTGAGAAACAAGCAACCCTAAGTGGTATCAGCATTGTACTGAACATGGATCTATGCTTCAAAAATCTTTTTTCCCTGGTTAAACTGTCTCCAGTCAAAAGCCTTCTACTGAATGTTAATTATTTTTGCATTTGTTTTTGAGTAAACGTTAACAGTCTGAGAACTGCAGTCTATTGATCACTTTCCCATGATTTATGTAGTAGTTGAGCAGAGCAAATATAAATCTGATTAGTTTTGAGCATTTTTGTTTGGTTAGGTTTATCAGAGGTTATAAGGTAAATGAAAACACAGCTGTGGTTCAGGCAGTCCTGCCCAAGTGAATGGTTTGGTAATTACACAGGTGATTAAATTAACAATATCTCGTGCACATTGGCACATAAATTGAGATCTAAAATGCCACAGCTGTAAATATGCATTGAGGATGCACAAATTTCTGACATACCCTCGTGCTGAAGGGCTGGTAAAGTGTTGGGCAGCTGGTAAAGGCTTCAACCTATGGATGGGAAAAATAACAGAAAAATACACAGTAAATCCGACATTTCCTAAATGGAATGGGGCAGGGTGCTTTTATAATAGAAAAGGGTAATTGGACTTGAGATGACATCTGTAAACTTTACTTTTCCCCTCCTTTGAAATCCTAAGGGAGAGCCCAGGACTTCCTCCTTGCTCATCCTGTAGTTGTGTTCTAGACATTTCTCAACCACTTTTCAGTGACTTTTTCATTAGCCCCTTGGGAGTTCTGGTTTTTTCCCTTTAAGTTATAACCAAGTACTGTCTTGCCCTAGGGTCAGAGAAAAATACCTTAGTTACACTGTTAACTGGTCCTTTCACATTTAGGTTATTGTTTTACAAATCTTTGTAATATTTTCTTGGGTCATACCTTGGCTCCTTTCAAACCAGTGGCATTACTCTTTCCTGTGCACAGTCCAACGTGTATTTAGATAGTTTGTTGGGGTCATCTCCTCCACAGACTTTAATTTCTGGTGCTTTTTGGTCTTTCCCTGCAACCAGATGACTTGTGGACCACTTTCTTTTTTCTTGTAGTGGATTTGCACTGCTTCACTGCTGCGCTTTGCACAGAGAAGCAGCATTTAATTTGCTTCAACCTGTTTTCCTCCTCTTATTGCCACCCAGAGGATCTTGTGAGCTCATTTAACAGCCTTCAACCTCTACTCTCTACCTGTTAATATTTTTCTTTGGATTCCTACCATCCTCTGGAGCATTGCCTCTTACTAATTGAGAGCTAATGCTAAGTAGGGCAAACATTGTAAAGAGCAGCTTTTCCATGAAGAGCCTCTTTAATTGCTGGCAGGAGAGGGTAATATCTGTAGTGTTTCCTTTCCCTTTGCTAATGCAGGTTCAAGTATTGCCCTTCCTGCTGTATGTGAAAGCACTTTAAAAAAAAGGTTAGTGATTTGTACTTGATGGTAGTGATTAATGAAGCTTCATGGCATAGGATTATTTTTGGTATCAGGAAAAGAAACGGGCATCTGACTTCGTGTATTTCAGTAATATCAGCCTTAAGCTTATGCAAGTGCTTCTGAGATGCTGGTGATTTTCTCTTTGGTTTGAGAGAGAACATTACTTGGAGACAATAGACCAAAGGGACCCTCCTGTATTAGGAAATCCTCAGAAATGCCAGGTCAGTGGCTTCAGTTCTTACCTGGCCACTGGACTTTGTCGGGTTTCTCTAGCAGTGTTTGGATGATTGCCCAAACCTGGTACCCAGTTGTGTGAGCAGGTGCTGTCTCCTGGTTTTCACCAGCAGATCTTGTGCTTTCCTCCTCCTCCTCCTCCACATCCTGGAAACACGAACTGTTCAGTGGAAAACTTCCCTGACCAGACTGAGATGTTAAATATTTTTGTCAGCTGAACTTTCAATTTATACCTGGGGCTGGGTTGCTTTTAATGAGAATGCCTCATCTTGTTTCTCTATTCTTCCCTCTCTTTAATTCTGCTTTGTCCTTTACAGCACTCCAAAGGGCACTGCAGCAGGAAGGGAACACCTGAACAATGCAACATGAAGCCAAGAGCTTTTTATATTTGAGTTAATATGCTTTCTTAAAGAGATTTGGCCTGGGGCTAGGTGTGTGCAGGTGGGAAAGGTGGAAAGACGTGTCTGCTTTTTCTACTGATGTCTAAAGGTTTAAGGGCAGTTGTGGGGTTGTTTGTTCTTCTGGTGATCAATCATAGTGATGGATCAGGGTTTCTGGCTCTCAGAGTTTTTGTCAGATTTGTGTTTCTCCTCCCTCCTGAGGCAAAGCTTTCCATGCTTTTGAATAGAGTCACACGGCTGGTTAATTTGTGCCTAACAGCATTGATGGGTTTTGACTGGTTAATTTGTGCCTAACTGCAGTGCTGGGTTTTGACTGGTTAATTTGTGCCTAACTGCAGTGCTGGGCTTTGGACTGGTTAATCTGTGCCTAACTGCAGTGCTGGGCTTTGGACTGGTTAACTTGCCTAACTGCAGTGATGGGTTTTGACTGGTTAATCTGTGCCTAACTGCAGTGCTGGGTTTTGACCTGTGTGTTTGGTTGGAAAACCCCAGCTGGCCTCAGCACTGAGGCTTGGGCTGCTCCTGAACCGAGAGGCCTTTCCACTTATCCTGAAGTGGTGATGGACCTGACCTGCTGAACCAATCCAACCTGAAATGGTGCCTCATTAAAATCTAGATACTCCTTAAGCACTGGCATGGCCAAGAGAGCAGAGCACTGGCAGCCTGACACTTTCACCCAGGCTCCCTGAGCTTCTCATTTGTTCAAAAAGTGATTTCATGGGTTTGAGTCTGTATCAGTATTTAGTTTTAAGCCAGCAGCTTTAATTAGGCTTTTGATGAGACAAAGGCACTCCTGTAGTACTTTTTTAACTTTCCAAGAGTTTTGTAGGCACTTGGATGTCACTTATTTCAGAAGATGAGGAGTGTGTCTTTGTAGAGTCCTTTTAACCTCTGATATTCGAATCATCTTATCTTGCCTTTGAAGCTGTAGGTAGAAGTTAGGCTGGTGTTCATTCCAACCCTGCAGTGCTCATTCTGTTTGTGTTGTCAGGTTTTCTTCTGCGTAAAAAGGGGAGGATTTGGTAGCTCATCATAGCTGTTAAATTGGGGTCATGGAAGTGAATATTAAAATTGAAGGATTTTTTAGGTGAGAAACAGTTTTGAAAAGTGAACAGCTTAGGAGTTATTTCCTAAAAACTTGTTGTTAATAATGATTTTTGTGGTTGGAACATGATATTTTATAGTAATACCTTGATAATGTTCTCCTTTTTCCTTTGCCTGCAACTTTTAAAAGAAGTACTATTACATTAATCATGGAAAAAAACCCACCTAAATTTTACTAATATTTGCAATTCCATGCGCTTTTCAAAATGCTGGAGTTTTAGGGACAGAATGAAGTTACTCCTTGTCCTTAATCCGTTTTTCTACTCAGGATTATGGCTCCCACAACAGAATCAGACATGAAAAAGGGATTTTTGCAGCAGGGCTTTGCCTTTGCTGTATCTTAAGCACAAAGATAAGCATGTTTATGCTTGAACATGACGACACTATGGAAAATAATTGTTGATCTGATTAACTCCATTGAGAGAGAGTTTGCCTTCCTGTGCTTTCTGGGTGTTCATCTGCCTGGGGCAGTGAGGGCTGTGCCACGAGAGCTGCTGCTTCATTTCCACTCTGCAGCCATTTAGAGCATCCAACAAGTTTGGACAGCAGACAAAAGACAGGCCTGCAAGAGTCCCCTCTGCATGTCAGACTTTGACAAGTTTGTGTGTTTAAAGAAGCTGGAAGTAATAAAGGCTGAGGAGAAGAGGCTTCTCAGTACCTTTAGGAAGAAGAACCATGAGTGGTTTTTTTAATGCTGCTTGATCATTTTCTTGGTTTTGTTGTTGTTGTCTGTCTTGGCTGATTTTTTTTCCTTCGAAAAAATGGATTTTTATTTTCACCTCTTTTTCTTTCAATACAGGCGTTCAGGAAACCTGAAATTGAAATTGGCTTGTATTGATGGCTAGATAGAGCTGAGAAGCAGACAACTGGAATTTCTCTCTCAGAAAGCAAGTATTCAGTTAAATAAGTAAATCCCCCTATGACAGTTTAATCCTAAACTGAGCACAGAGTCTCATGCAATGAAACAAATGTCCACAATATTAGGGAGGACTCTCAGAAGCCTCGTTTAACTGCTGGAAATAAAGACATGTTAACGTGCGGCTCATTCCATAAATATTTCCCAGTTGTAAGCCATAATGGGCAAACACATTACCTTTCACCACAGTGGTGATTAAAAACGGCAGGATTTCTAAAGCATCAGCATACAAAACTGTCTTAGAATGTGCACCCACGTGAGGTGGTGTCTTTCCTCTGTCCTTTTGTCACAGCTGGAATACAAAGCTTGGGGCAGCGAAGCCTGATGCTGTGTCTCTGTAGGGTCAAGCTTAGGGGAATCACTTAATCCCTACCTTGACTCCCTACTGAAGGGGTCTGTGCTTGACAGATTCAATCTGCAGGACCACCACATTAAAGGATAAGGTGTGATGGAAGGACCTGTATTTCCTTGATTTGAGTTCATCTGGTTTTTGTCGGTCTGTAGCCCCATTTCCTCTGTGTGTCCGTTCCAGGTGGATGTGTTTTTGCCTCACCTTTTGCCTTGTGCTCTCTGCTCTGCCTGTACTTGCCTGTTGTGTGTCACCTTGCTTTTGGCTTGTTAAATTTGGAGGTCAGAGGGAGGTTGGGTTTTTTGGTGGATTTTGTTATTGTTGTTTGTGTTTTGTTGGCTGCTTTTTTCTTCTCATATTGTTACCAAGCCTCATGGCTTCTCCTCTGGGGTAAGAGAGCGCCTTTGGCCATCCCAAGACTATAAATTATAAACAGAATTGTCTTTAACTTGCAGATTTTGAGCAAATCTTTCTTGGAGTAGCACTGGGGGTGGTGATTAGAGATGAGGCTGGTTGTGAGTTTAGTGTGAAGTTCTCACAGCTGTCTGGCCGTGCTGTTTGCTTGCTGCAAAGCCTTCTTGTACAGTTGGCTTGGGTTCCATGGTAATAAAGTATCTTTCGACAAGTTATTTTTCTTTTTTCCTTTCCTTTTAATTTTTTTAAAAATTATTTTTATTTCACCCTTTTCTGACTGTAGCACATAGTTTCAGGTCCTGCCTCCGTGACAATAAAGTAGAGCTTTTCTTTCTGGCAGTGGGCATTTCTGACTTCTCCCCAAATCTCCTGCCTTCCCAGGGCAGGGACACTGTGCTTGGTTAGAGACAGCTCTGCCCAATCTGTAATACCACTTAAATAGGCTGTCATCTGGCTTATTAAATGCATGGGAAAGCAGTTTCTTATACCTGTCCAGTTTCCATTTCCAGTTTCCATTCCATGGAATGGACATTTCCCATAAGTCATACAGGAATTTTATGACAAAACCTTACCTAGAGCCTGTTTTGGACAATGAATCTTGTCTTTTAGTTTCCCTCTTTGTAAGGGATTGTTCATAAAATGCTGAAGACGCTCATTTAAATTCATCCCAGAAGTTTTGCGTGCTGAAGAAATTTCAGTTTATTCCAGACACTTATCAGAAGGAGACTCTGGAAACAGAAATGTGCGTAATTGGATACGTGCACAGAGATCCCTGCAGGGTGTGTGTTTCAAACTCTCTTGCCTCTGCTGTTAATAACAGTCCAAAAGGCCTCAGGCATCTGTTTGAAGCTGTTTTTACTAAGGGTTGCATTGAAAAATATATATAATTTAATACAGTATTAAAATGCAAGTCACATGCAAAATGGACCTTTCTTATTTAAGGTACTGTGATAGTTAGCCTGTAAGTCCTCCTGTTTGCTCTTGGTTTTGGTTCATATTTTTTAAGGGAGGGATGGAGGCAGCTGATGTTTAAAATACTTCAGTTTCTTTAATTCATGCCTGTCTTCCAAGCTTTTGACAGTGCTGAGTCTCACTGCAGATTGTCTTTACTGGGCACAGGTTTCCAGTGCTGCTGGAAGGACTCTTCCCAGTGCTGCTCCAGCCCCTCCTGAAGGGTGAGTGCAGTGGAGAGGAGCTCAGAGGTGCTCTCAGAGCTCCATGTACTGCAGCTTTGCCTGTTGCAGGGCTGGACTGAGATCTGTGCTCCGAGCTGGCCTTTGTGGCACAGGCTGAGTGCCCAACCACCGCCTAACGCTGGGCAGCCTCTCCAGGTCCCAGCTTGGAATCACAACCGGCTGCTTGGCAGGGACTTCAAACCCTTCTGAGAACTGCACGGGTGTGAGGCGAGACACAGGGATGGGCACAGCTCTGGGTTTCCTTCCCTGTCCCTCACTGCGGTCTCCGCTCCTTCAGCAAGGAAGTCGAGGAGCCAGTTGTCACAGTGCTGATGTTTTCTTGCTGCTTGAGCTGTCCAGCCGTGCCTCGCTGTTGTAGAGGATCCCCTGGCAGCATCATAATTTGCTTTTTTTGGGTAGGGTGGCCAAATTCTAGGAGTAATAGGCCAGCGGGTTGTATCTGTATTCCTGCCCGTTGAGCATGTCTTCGGTGGTGGTGTCTGTAATGTGAAACCCTCCCAGAATGTATCAAACCATGGAAGTGGCACGTCTAGTGGCACCTTTTGGAAGCCTCCCAGTATCTAAGGGGGGCTACAAAAAGGCTGGAGAGGGACTTATGACAGGGACATGCAGTGATAGGACACGGGGGAATGACTTTAAGCGGAAGGAGGGCAGAGTTAAGTTAGATATTCAAAAGAAATCTGTCACTTTGAGGATGGTGAGGCCGTGGCACAGGGTGCCCAGAGAAGCTGTGACTGCCCCATCCCTGCAAGTGTCCAAGGCCAGGCTGGATGGGGCTTGGAGCAACCTGGGATAGTGGAAGGTGTCCCTGCCCATGGCAGGGGGGTTGGAATGAAATGATCTTTAAGGTCCCCTCCAACCCAAACCATTCTGGGGTTCTCTGGTTCTATTAAATGTGACCTTTGGTGAAGATCCTTGTGAGCTTCTATATCCAGCAACATCCTTGGTGCCACTCATGGCAGAGCCACTGGCTGTCCTTGGTGGTGATTAGATTACAGAAGTTCAAATGCCCCCAGTGACAGACGATTATCTCCTTTAAAAGGCTGTGCAGTGTGTACAGAATAGCTCATTCAGAAAGCCGGAGGGGCAGCTGAGCTGTTCCCATCCTGGAGCCACCCGTTGTGCTCCTGCAGTCCCCAGGAACAGCACAGGAATTCCAGAGGCACGTTCCACTGAGGTTGTGTTTCCCCCAACACAACTCCGGAGTGACTTTTTGTGCATTCCGTCTTCCATGCTCTTTGGGATGACAGCATTTCCAACGTGTCGTGTGTGTGGTGACAGCCTTTGTAAGCACTTGCTTCCTCCAGCCCAGCCTTGCTACGAGGCAACAGAAAAATGACTTTTCCTGTGAAGCTGTTTCCAAAATCCTCCAAAATTGTCAGGTTAAATGAAACCCTCTAACACTGTCTTTTAATGTTGGCAAGTAAGGCACTGCTTTATTCTTGGACAGGAGGGGTGTGCGTGTGTGTGGCTGACAAAATTCTGGCCTCTACACAGATATGGATACAAAACTTTTTCACCTATTTATACTTTGTTAGCAAACAAAGAAATTAATGTTCATTCTTTCTGAATTACACAATTCTCTTTCATTAATTAGTATTACATCCTCAATGGTTATTGGTTTATTGCTGTTTATGTTAATTAGTCCATATTTTTAGTCTTTTTAGTATCTTTTTTGCTCTGGTATGGACTTTCTAACGCATACACTGAGTCTTTGTTATTATCTTCTTCATCTTCTGGTTTCTGTAAAATGTCCTCTCCCAGGCTTTGTTAATTGAAGCATATCAGAGTTAGTTTATCAAAACTTAAAAGTTTCAGCAATTTTCCAAAGCTGTGTGCCCCCAGTAGCAGCTTATGACATAATGACACAATTTGCTAAATGCTGGCTAAAAGTGATTTAAGACTTTACACAGCTGCTTATCATTAATTAAAATGATTAATTAAAAAGTGTAATAAAACCATTAAAAATTAGAAAAGTTATATCATTCCTAAGAAAGCCTTTAAAGTCTGGAGGAATAGGCATCCCTGGCTGCTAGACTGAGCAGTGCTGGGCAGACCAGCACATTCACAGCTTGAGACTTGGGACACTTCTGGTCCAGGATGTGCTCGTGAAGGACATTAGGCTGCCATTACATTGTGGGACAGGGAAGTAAAGGTTGGCACGGGATGACGCTGTACACCTTCCTTAGATGGATTTAGGTTTTCTCGTTGTTTAAAGAAAGGATTTGCAAACCTTCTGCTGTGTTCAAGCACACCATCCAAAGGTACATTCATCATTTAACGATTTAGTGGTGAAGCCTTGACAGTTTAAGTGTACAACTGAAGGGAATTTAGAGGAGAACCAAGTTTTCTGATTTTTTTTTTTTTTTTATATTATTTAGTCTGAGCAGAAAGGTTTTCAGGCCAACAGCCCATCTTCAGACTGGAAAAGAAGACTTAGATGTTGAAAGCTTGTCAGTCTCTTTGCTTTCCCAGCCCCTCAGGCTCCTTATTTGTATCTGTTGGTCTAATAAAAGGTATTACATCTCCTGAAAAATGTTTCCTCACTAAACATTTAAACACATTGGTTTGGATTTGTCAAAACTGTCTGGATGAATTAGGCAGGTTTCCATAACACTTCTGAACGGCCTTTAAATCATGAAGATGGATTTTGGGAATGCTATCCAACTTTTTTTTAAGTGGGTGGTAAAGTAGTATGGACAGTACAGAGGCCTTTAATGTTGCAGTTATTGGAAACTTCTCAGTTTGAAGTCTAGGTAGTGTCTATTTAAACACTAGTCCTGCAGCAGATATTTGCTTTGCTTTTCTTCCTGCTAATCCACCAAGGCTTTTTGGTTCCTGGAGCCTCTGCTGCATCATCATCTCATTTACCTGCAGCTCTCATTATACGTTTCTGCACAGATTTTTGCTTTATTTAGTGCTGTTGTCAAATGAACTCATCAAACTTTTTACTTTTCACTAGAAACTGCACATTTCTGTCTTTGGGAAACACTGAAATACATCCATAGCCAGCAGCTCCTGATGTAGCATAGGCACAGTTACTCTCCTGCTTTGCAAGGTGATGTGCCCTGATGAGCATTTGCTGCTGGCAGACTCGATAATCGCTCCAGAACAGACACCTCAGGGAAACAACTCCCAGAATACCAGGGACATACTGCAAGGGATGGGAGTCCAGCCTGCACCTGGGCTGGGGCTGCTCTGCCTCTCTTGTCCGTGGGGTGAAGGGCTGTGCTGTGCTGGGGAGAGCATCCCCTCCTTCAAAATGTGAAATGTTCACATTCTGGCCTATTGGTTTTTTAGTGTTACCTGGGAGAGCTTACTTTCGATCACTGTTTCTCAGATACTTTGTGCAGGTGAACCTAGAAGTGCTGCTTCAAGGATTGTGAAACCATTAACATTCTTGTTTGAAATTCTGATCTTTAAAACAAAGCATTTGGTCATACTCACAACATTCAGGGAAGGAGGAGCATGGAAAGGTTAGCGCAGCCCTGGGTTTGTTTCCTTCCATAACTGCGCTGCAGGAGAATTAGAGGCACTGTGAGGAGCTGTGCTCCTGCTGCACTGCTTTTTTTTTGTATTAACAAGCAATCTTTGTCAAAGTGACAGTGTACCAAAATCCGTGGTGCATGAGGCAGCTCAGCTGATTTTTTTTTAAATTGCATTTTTTTTTTAACCTGCTGAATGAAGACCTGTATTAGCTGGGGTCAGGCTACCTGGTGCTTGTGAAGATCTGGCTTTTCAAGCACGAAGTGCTCTGCTTTTCAGTGGCATTGCTGACATTACCACCTTTTAAAATTATATTGGGTCTTTGGCAGCCCATTGACAGATCTCACTTTTTTTCCTTAAAGTGGGTAGTTCCAGGCTCATAGATAATGGTTCCTGTGGGTGTCTGTGGTGCAGGGCGATGTGAAAGCAGGGCCTGAGTGGGAAGGTGTGAGAAACACTTGCTGGAAGCTTTCTTTGCAGAGTAAAGCTGTACCTGGGACCTGAGCCGAGGCATTTCAAGTCAGTCTGGGTGTTGCTATCCCACCATAAGGCAAAAACACCCCCTGACTGCAGCAAGTTGCAGTATTTGAAGAAGCTGAAGGCATCTGATTTTTCTCGTGCTGCTCATACAGGCCTCTTTAGAGGTTTCCAGCAGTAGGTTTGTCCTTGAAAAGACATTTTTGCAAGAGTTGGGTTTAGCTGTAATTCTTCAGTACTCAGTTGATTTGTTCAGTCCCCAAACCTTAAAGGAGCACTCTTTAAACTGTCAGGAGCACTTCTGTTGCTCAGCGTCTCTGTCCCATTGACTTCCCATTCCACACAAGCTTGCAAGTTAGGTCTATAGGGTTTTTAAAGTTAGCCAGTATTTGTGAGGAAAAGAGAAGGTTAGTAGAACGAATTCAGTGGTGCTGAATGTATGTTTGAAGGTAGAAAATAACAGCTCTCCAAAAAGGTGCTCCTTCCTCTTTGGCATCTAAGACAGAGCAGGGAGATTTTTCATGGGAATGTGAGAGCGGGGTCCTTTGGACTGTGCAGTCTTTCCTCTGAAATCATCTTGTATTTTTTGGAAGAGAACAGAGGACTTAGTCTTCCCTTTCTGAACCTCTTGACCCAGAGGAATTTGGCCTCTCCTGCTGCCTGCAGTGACCAGTCATGATGCCATTGGGCTGGGATGTCACCACAGGAGGCTGGTGGCAGCTCCCTGCTGCAGAGGCAGTTTCTGCTTGGATGGCTTTTTTGAGTCCCTGAACTTTGCAGGAAGGAGTGACTGTAGGAGTTCAGTGGAAATGGCAAATTAAATGGTTTCTAAAACTAGCAAGCATCTTATTTCTTCACATCCTACCCTCTGTGGAGGTTTCCTGCTGGTGCTGTTGATGACATTTATAGCTGTTGCTAACAGGGAAAGGGCAAAAAAAAAAAAAAGAGACTTGTTATTTTTCCTGTCATAGATGTACTCAGGACATCAGCTTTAGGAAATTGGAACTGGAGAACTCTCCTATTAGCTATTGCTCTTCCTGTCCTTTCCATGCATGCTCCCCCAAACTTCTTTGCAGTATTCTACAACATGAGGCTTTGAAGAATTTGATTATTCACTTTAACCACAGCAACTGATTTACATGCACTTTCCTCCATAAGAGCTAAAAATCTTATTTCTTTCCTTGAGGAATCTCAAAGACTTTCACATCTCAAAGCCACCATATGACTCCAGAATTCAGATTGTTTTAAGCATGCCAGGAAAAATGAAGCATTCACCTTCTGTTGTAAACTGAAGGGAAAAAGGTCTTCTGCTCCCTGGCCTGGTCTTTAATATCCAAATGGCTGCTAAAAGGATTTTTCCACTTCTGAGCTGTCTATGCAGGGACCAGGAGCTCTGCGCTCTTCCCCCTCATGGGAGATATTCCAAATGTTTAAAATGGTTTGAGAATGAATCTAGAAGAAGCCTTGTAACAGACTGGTAGAGCAGGGAATAAATGTGTAATGTTTAGAAATGCAGCATTTGGTGCACAGTGGTTTTTTTTTTTCATAAAAACAACACAAAAGACTGAGGAAAATTGGCAGAGAAAAGGAGACTGAAGATCACAGTTCCTGCATGGAGTGGTGTTGAAATCTGCAGGCTGTCTTGAAAGAATGGGTTTTTAAGAGAGACTTATTCTAGACCCTCACTTCCTGTGCATCTTGCATGACCTGTATTTTTATTACATTTGCCATGTCGCAGCACTTACACAGGATTTTGTTCTATTGAAAACAGTTGTAGAATTGTGGACTGGGTTGGGTTGGAAGGGACTTTAAAGATCATCTCATTCTAACGCCCTGCCATGGGCAGGGACACCTTCCACTATCCCAGGGTGCTCCAAGCCCCATCCAGCCTGGCCTTGGACACTTGCAGAGATGGGGCAACCACAGCTTCTCTGGGAACCTGTGCCAGGCCGTCACCACCTTCACAGCCAAGAATTCCTTCCCAGCATCCCGTCTTCTGGGGCTGCTTGAGGTTTGCCCAGCTTTTGCTTCAGAAGGTGCTGCTCAGGCTTGCTGTGAAGAATGATCTGGAGGGGACATCTGATACTTTTTAATCTTTTTAAGATACAGTTTAACATCTGTTCTGACACCGTCCTCCTTTTTTATGTCTATGGTGCTGAACTTTGTCTTTGCTAAGAGCAATGTTGCAGAATTTGGAAAGAACTCTTTTCTTCCAATCTCATTGCCTCATAAGTTGCAGGGTTTGTTTAAGAAAGCCATGTTTTGTTATGTTGCTGGTGTGTATTTCCAAGCAGCTGTATAGAAAGGAGTTCAGTTCTGGACACTAGTAAAAGCAAGGTAGGCTTAGCTAGGCTTGCTTGAGAAGGGGAAGGAAGTGGCTGTGGTTTTGAGCTCACCCTCTCACCCAGACAGCACAATTTCCTTAAGGGTCTCACGCTTTCTTTTTCTTTTCTTTTCCTCAGATTAGAATTAGTGCATTGCAAAAGCAAACTGTACTTTCCCCCCATCATGTCTTCCAGAGTCCTTGCTTTGTTCGTGCTTTAAATATTAATATACGGATTAATTCCTATAGTAACAGCATGAAAGTCTTCCTTGATAATTACTAAAGGTAACACTTTTAGTTTTCTCGCTGTGCTGCTCCTGAACCTCTCCCTAATCCCTTTGACTCAGACTGAAGGTTGCTACCGAGACCCTACCGGGATGAAAAGGGGCAGGGGGGAAGGAGTGACCCAGCTTTAAAATTTGGTTCTTGCCAGTTTTCAGCCCAAATCATTCCAGCACGACAAAGGAGGAATGATCTCTTGCTATGCGGTCACAGAAGAATAAAATTCTGTTTGAGCTTTAAATGGATTTGCTGGCATGCACTTACAAGATGTTAAGGCTTTGACAGAGGCAGCTTTTCTTGAAAGGAAAAGGAGATATGTGGTAGTTTGTTTGGCTTCCCTTCCCAATTAGGTTTTGGTAAAATTAACTTGATTTCCCCCCTCCCCTTTTAATTTTGTTACACGTGCAATGAGAATTCAAATAACGGGTATGTGCAATTCAGTTTCACCTTTGGGAAAGCAGCTTTTGGCTTTGCTGTACTGGTCAGCTGGGGCTCTGCACTCTGGGTAAAGGAAATGAGCATCTTTAAAGTCGTGGCAGCTTATGACTTTTAACTCTTTTGTGCCCAGAAGCTGAGATGTCTCAGGAAAGAAATGCTGGTGTGCTGTTCTCTGGATCTTTGGCACCTTTGTCACAGGGGCCAGCACGGTTCTGTGCCCTGTGTGAGTCCTGCTTACTGGGGCAACGGAAGGACTTGAATTTTTAATCACAATAATGTAATTTGTCTTACTTGCAGAGATCAAAAGGTTGTAATCATCTTCTCTGGGAGAGAGAATGCAAATTTGAAGAGAGACAATTTTAAGGCTATTTGAGGGTTTTTTTAATGTGCTGTCTCAAGCTTTGATTTGACTAGCCTGCTCTTTGTTACCTTCCAGTTGCCTTTTAAGCCTGCAAACAGTAATTGCTGTGCTAACACTGTCATTACGTGTTGTTTTACAGTGTTATTTCCTCGTGTGCTCTTCCTTCAGTGGTTCAAAGCACATTTATTTATGCCAATTACAACGTTAGGCTGATTTTTTGATCCATATCTGATCTGAACTTTGTACTTGTCTCACCCCAAGAAAAGGACCTTTCAGGTGTCACACTGGTGGCGTTTTGTGACAGCTCAATGCAGTGGGTGAGGCTCTGGGCAGACTTGGGGGTTTGCCACGGGCTTGGTGAGTCAGCTGTTTGCGTGTGGATTTTCTGGCTGTGGGAGTGCAAATACAGACTGGGGTGGGGGGAATTGATGTGAAAGAAGTCTTGTAACTTTACTGAGTTCACACAGGTCGTAGGGGACTGACTGGCTGGCAGTAGACAGGGACGTGAGGTCCTGGTGGGCGCTCGTTCTGTGTGAGATGTCACTGTGTCCTTGCAAAGATGGGAAGCAGCATCCTGGGATGCTTTGGGCAGAGCATTGCCAGCAGCTCTGAGCACCTTTCTCTCTGCTCAGCTCTGGTGAGACACAGTCATAGTGGAGTCCAGTGGCACACCTTGAGAAAGGTGTGAGAGGACTGGAGTGGCTGGTGTTTGGGGAGAGGTGGAGAGAGGTGGGGCTGCTCAGCCCGGAGTAAGGAGGCTCAGGGGAATCTCTCTAACACATATAATACCTGGTAGAGCGGTAAAGAAGATGAATCCATCCTCTTCTCAGTGGCCCTCAGGGACTGGGGGAGAGGCAGTGGGTCCAAACTGGGATCCAGGAAATTACATTTAAACACAGCATAGAACTTTGTAATGGCAACGGTGGTCAGTCATGGCAACCAAGTATCCAGAGAGGCTGTGGAGTCCCCCTCCTTGGGAACAGTCAAACCCAGCTGAGCAGGGTCTTGAGTGATGAACCTATGTAGGCTGCCCTCCTTTGAGCAGAGTGGTGGGACCTGATGATCTCTAGAGGTCCCTCCTGGCCTGACTCCTTCTGTTACACTTACTGAAGCTTCTTAAATGGCTTTTGGACTGGAGTTTGCCGTTGGGTAAACCAGTGGAAAACGCAACCCTTTTGCAATCCTTGTGCAATTGGTGGCTGCCTGTTGGATGTGCCAATGCAGCTCCAGTTGCAGTTGCTCACATGTATTGAAGAGAAGTCCAAGCTGCTTGCTCAGAAAACATTTGACACTTGGGGCTGTTGGCTGCAAATTGGGCAATGCATTCAAATTGGGGTTGTCTGTGGTAAACCTCTATGTGTGTAATACAAGGGTAGGGAACCTTTTCATTGCTCCTGGCCCCGTAAATGTTTTCAGCACTTTTAACAGGCCACATCTTGACACGCACTTGTTACTGTCTGTATTGTGCTATGCATAATAAACCAGAACAAATAATGTGGCTGAGAGCCATATGTTCCCTGCCATTGGCTTACTGGGGCAGAGATTTTCAGAAGAGATTGAAACCTTTGCCTTCCTTGTATGTGTCATTTCGTTCAGTCATCCCTGCTCGGGCCAAGTAAAACTGCTCTTGTTCTTGGGGCTTGTGGTCTTGAGGTAGAGGCTGAGGTGTTAGAAGTTACAGGTCTGTCACTCTTTTAGCCCCATAACACACACGATTTTTCCCCATCAGGCCAAGCATTTGCATGTTCTGCACTGACACACCTCATCCATGTCAGCACAAGGACACTGAAGGTTTGCGGGGGGGGAGACCCCAAACCTGCCTTCATTAATTTTAACTGTTGCCTCAAGTGCATTCATATGCAACTACAGCAGTATCCGGGAGGCCATCCTGCCATCCAGGCAGAATTACAGCCTGCAGTAAATAGGGCTGATTGTGGGAACTGCCTTTCTTCTAAGGAGGCATCAGGATAGCAAACAGCTTGATGGGTGACTTTCCTTTTTGGCCTCCTGCAGTGCTTTGAAAGCCCGGGTGGCCACTTGCACTGTCAGCATCTTCCTTTTCTTTTATGAAAAAAGGGGGTAAAAAGAACTTTAAACAGTAGTTGGTCCAAGAAGCCATAAATGAGAACAAAGCACTTGCACAGAGATGTGGTGATGTCTGGACCTGGTGCATGGGAGCCCTCAGAGTGATGTCCTGAGGGCCCTGGGGTGAGCTGGAAGTGAAAACACATCCCTTTGGGGGTACACATCCAGCACGCTATGGAGCAGCACACTCACTGCCCCTGGGGGGAACTGCACCTGTGCTAGGCTGGCACTGGGATTTTGGCTTCAGTGCTCGAGCATTCCCAGCAGTGTCCCCTCCCTGGAAGGCAGGATGGGTGCCAGGGTTACAGACCTGCAGCTCCCAGCACAGCCTGACTCGGAGCTGAGCCTGCTCTGAGAGTGTAGGAGAAGCTGCAGGGAAGAACAGACAGGTATCTCTGCTTGGTGGAGGAGGTGGAGAGGTATGCCCTTGCCTCCATCCCTTCTTCAGTCCTTCCTCTCCAGCTGTTTTGGGAGGGCTGATCCATCCTATCTGTGGGCTTGCAGGATGCTGGCTGAAAGGGTTGAGCTGGGATGTGGTGTTAGGATGAAGCTGAACCATCCTGGTAATGGGTGCAGTAGCTTTGACTCTGCTTTCTCCCCCTGCAGCTTGACTTGAAGCATGAATTATTAAGCATTTAAAAGGCAAACCCAGAACTCCACAGCCCTTCCCTTTTTTAGTTCAGTTTAGTTACACCTTTCTCAGCAGGTGAAGTAGCCCATGAGAGCAAAGGGGCTGAGGTGGTGCCTGGTCCTGGCTGTGTTCCTGAGTGTGAAGCCTTTCAGCAACCACAGAAAGAAGATGTGAGGTGGATCAGCAGCTCTTTACATCCCCTTAAAGTGAACAGCCATTCTGAAAGTAGTCCACTTCTTTCTTTTCCTAAATTAATGCAGAAAATAAGGAAGACCGGGGCTTTGCTTGCCAAATCTGATCATTTCAGTGGTTTTCCAGGATGCCATGCTTTGTCTTCTGTTGATTAAATGCCTATTTATAGGGGGAAAAAAGCCATTACGGATTAAACTGCCCTGCTTTTTCTCTGATTACATGGAGGCCAATATGTATATAGTCAAAAAGTAAAAATGTTCCAAACTGAATTGTTTATCACCCTTAAGCTTTAAATATATTTAATACCCTTACAGTTAGTTTTAAGCAAGAATCAGCAGTGGTTCAGGACAAGGCACTTGCTAATATTGTCGTGTTGCTTTTGCATCTTTAGTGGCTGCCCACCAGTAAACTTAACATCACCTACACCTTCAAGGCAGGAAAATGCTGCTACTTAGATTTTTATGCATGAATCTGTGTACATATTTATCACTTTTTAAATAAGGGAAGCAGGTGACAGGAGAAATGCTTCAATCTGGTGTCACAGATACTGCTATGGATTTCATGTGTGTGTGTAACATTGGAAGCCTGGCCAGCAGGATGAGGGAAGTTCATACCACCTCTGCTTGATACGAATGAGATGCATCTAAAGTAGTATCCCCTCAGCTCAAAAAGGTCATGGAGAAACTGCAGAAGGTTTAGCAGAAGATGGCCAGAGATCCATGAGTCACAAATGCCCTCCAAAGACAAGGTGAGAGAGCTGGCCTTGCTTCCTCTGCTGAAGGAGCTGCAGAGTCATCTAAGAGCCACCTACAGTTCTTTGAGGGGCAGATGTGAACATGATCGGAACCAAACTCTTTGAGAGTTTGGGCCACGTAATGAGGCTTTTGGGGTTCCAGGCTGTGCCAGTAGCCCCACTTGGAGCAGGAGGTTGGGCTGAAGGTGCTTTGTGATCAGAGCTTCATTAATCCTGTGAGGAGCCCGCTCAGACTTCGGGGCAGAATGTGCAACAGCTGTCTACCGCTGTGGTCTTGAAGCAAACAAAACCTGATCTGGCGAGCTTGAATGTGGCTTTGTTCTGATGTCTTCTGAGTGACTAATGCCGTGAGGAGGTGGGAGGGAGGGAGGCACGGACAGGGAACATCTGGGTTGTCACTGTGTGGCCAAATCGCCTACAACTCCAGCATTTGGTTTGGCCACTTGCACCTCCTTAATGTGGCTCTGGTTGTGGTGGGTCCACTATTGCATTTTGTTAAAGACTGAGTTGTGGTGAGCCTTCTGGGGGTAGGTAGGGTGGGTTTTTTCATTCTGATCTGGAAGAATGTCATGCAGGAGCCATTGTGTAAGAGGCTGGAGGAAGGCACGTTTTCTGGGCTTGTCTGCAATGGGGACAGCTTTAGGATGTTGTTGTCTAGGTTGAATTTTTAGGCAGGAGGTGGCGAGGAAGTGAAACAGATCTTGTTGTCACATGCAGCGTAGACACTCCATTGCAGTCCTGGCAAGAATTCCTGCCTCGTGAGTGTTTTTGACTCTCGTGAGTTAGTTTGACTCTCTGTACTGGTACTGGGCAAAGACTCTTGTGTGTGTGTCAGGTTTTTAGGTTGACTCCCATGCACATTTCTCAGCACACAGCAATGCATGTGGTCAAGAAAGTCTCTGCTAAGGATGTGGTTTTGCCCTGTCATAATATTGCTTGAGGCAAAATAGTTTCATTTGGGGTATATCAGCTGATATCAAGATATCTGGGGTCTGGCTTCTTTCCTGGATCAGCTGCACCTCGTTAAGAGAGACTGCTAGCTCCTTCTCCCCTTTTGGCTTGTGGGATAAACTCTTCCCTCCTAGGATATGACAAATTTACATTCACTCGGTGTGATTTTGTCATGCTCTGTGGGAAGCAGTGGGCCCAGAAGAGATACTGCTTCTCTTAAGATTTTCCAGCAAGGATGTGTAAATCTCTTTTGTAGCATTTCCACTGCTTGCTGTGGCCCCAGCCATGTCAACTTGTTTGCAGGCCCTGTTTTGGTTTTTCAGTATCAAACCGATAAACTGACTTTAAACTGAATATTTCTGGAGAGGCAAGAGGGTGCAGAGTTAGTGTACATCTTGCATAAATTAAAGGTGAAATTGTGTTTGAAAATACACTACTCAGAGGCACTTTGACTGTAGGAAGGCAGAGCTTGGAGGCTTGCCACACTGCTTCACTGAGCAATGGTGGTTAATGTCCACATGCTGTCCAGTTTGGTGCTGATGGCTTAATTTAAGGCTCTGCAAATGCTTGTAAGACCTTCCTGAATGTGAAATGACACAGTGGAGCAACGTTGGCAGTGCTGTTCTGCTTTGGCTTATTTTTGACTGGTTGGCTTAAACCGTCTATCCACTGTCGTGGCTTTTTATGATTCATTTTTAGAAAGTGCAAGCATGGAAAGCTGTCTGCCTGGCTTACTTAGCTGATTATGTCCAAAATTTTCAGTAGCTTAGATATGACCACGGTCTTCCTTCCGTCTGTCTGAAGGATGGGCGCCAGATTGAGGAGTAGCATCATCCCTCTGACGCACATCCAGGGAAATCCGGGAGCTGTCTGCTGGAACAGCTGCTGGCTTTTTTTTGAAGGAAACCAGAAAAAAAAATTAAAATCCCAGGACGAAATTGAGCAACAGTGTGTGATACTTGAGCCACCGGTGCACAGACTGATTGTCTCCCCCGCCGCCAGAATCAGACATTTGATAAGCAAGTTGGAGCAGCACTTGGGAATTTTGAATAGGGTTGAGATGTCCTAGTTTGTGAGGAGTCTTCTCAGGGTTGTGCCTGTGGGCAAATTATTCAGAATAATGATTATTCAGAATTTGAAACTTGTAAATCAGGAAGGAAGGGAAGGATACGTACTGAGGAGCTGAATTTATTATTTTTAAGTGGAAAAATTCAAGTCAGCATGCTTTTAATTGCACATGATGCATTTTAATGTGTTTCCATCAGATCGTGTTGCTGGAGAGAGCTATGCCCATGCAGAGAGAATCCGCTTTATCTCACCACTTTGTCCAGAGGAACGGGTTGAGTGGCTGATCTAGTTCCTGTTAAAATCCCTTTGCTATGTTTCTGGGGAGCAGCCAGGCAGCAGAAAGCCCAGAACGATGTGAGGGCAGCAGTGAGAGCCTTTGCAGTGCTGGGCCGAGGGATGTCAGTGCTGCAGGAAGGAGGGTTTGTGAAATGAGTGATTAAATCAGCCACTAGCACTGGACTTGCTAAAAGCAGAAAAAAAAGTCACTCCCTTCTCCTTAACCTCTTATTTGTCTCCTGCATCAGCCCTGCTTAATTATTGCTAATGAGTATCAGGGAATTTGAATGAGAGAATTTCACAGAGTCTGTAATGAAATCAGCAGTTGGACAATAGAGGAATAAAATCTCTAATTACCCGGGCTGGGAGCTCAGCTGTGGTAGTATGGCTGTGTATTCAGCAGTGTTACATTTAAGATTACGTGTCATTCTGGACAGATCTTTAGCTTAACTGGCTCTCTGGGAGGTGACAGGAATCAAGCCAGAATCCTATAGTATGCAGAGTAAGTCATGCTAGGAATTGCACATACAGTTTCTGTTTTACCGGGGCATTTTGTGAAGCATTGTGAGGATGGAAATGTTTCAATTGGGGGTCAGCAAGGAAATAACATAGCAGGGAATGTCACTAGGGCGATGCTAGAGACACGTATGTAAAATACTACAAGTGTGTCAAATACGGCTTGTATGTGTGTTCTAGCATGTGTGCTTTGAAAGGTTTATGGTCCCGGAAGCTGCATCTCTGCACTTCTTCCAGTAAAAACTCACTCAGGTGAGTAGTCTAGACAGAGGTGACGGAGGATTTCCCTCTGAACAGGAACCCAGGAGAAGCTGGAAGCTGGTGTGAGTCTAATGGAAGAGGACAGGACTTGGGACTCTTTGCTTATTTCTTTTTTTGTTTTTTATATTGTAGTTAGCCAGCAGCCCATCCAAAAACAGTTGGCTGTATTAATTCTCCCTAAGTGAAAGCTTTACATGGGTGTAACTCTTTCTTTTCTTTGGCAGCCAAAACATTTTTATTTCCAAAACCAGAAAAGTCTGGGTTTTTTTTCTTTTGGTGCCACTTCTAGGTAATGGAGCTTCAGCTAACCCAGCACTTACAGACATTTTAAATTAAATTAAAAAGAAGAACTGGGGGAAAAGGGACACAAATGCAAACTGGGAAAGTGGGACAAGGGCAGTGCTGGCTGCTCAGATGGACAGCATGGAAAGGGCATGACATGGTGGGGGGTGTCATCACGTTTGAGAAAAAACATGTTTTAAAGCTTCCAAGGATAGGCTTTTAATGAAGCACCTATTAACCGCTAAACCTTGTTGCTGCAACATGCTGATCTCCCAGAGCCCTCCAGGGTTAGGAAGGATTATGGCCAGATATCAATATTGGCCTTGGCCGCCATGCTACAACAAAAAGCGTGTATCAGTTGTGAGCTTTCCTGGGCCAGGCAGTGAGTTAAGTGGGCCTAGGAGTGACCATTCCAGTACAGGGATGATGCAGAGTGGAAGTGACCATTCTTGGGAATCCTGGATCCAAGCAGAGCTTCTCAGTGCTGCAGGTGGGACTGTGCTGCTGATCTCAGTGTCTGTCAAGAGATGAGAAGGAAGTTTAGTACACAGAATCTGAGGATGGGTTGGGTTGGAGGAGGCTGTAATGACCATCTAGTTCCAACCTGCTGCCATGGGCAGGACACCTTCCCCCAGACCAGGCTGCTCAAGTGGGGGAGTAAAGGGGCATCACGAGAGGTGCTGGTTCAGTGTGAGCTCCTGTTGGACACAGAGACCCCACAGAAGGCAAAGCTCAGCTGAGGAATGAGGTGCCTGTCCTGTCACTGCCTGCGCGGCAGCAGTGCAGGGGGAAAATCCTTCTCATGGGCTCCTACTCATTCTTCCCCCTTGATTTCTCTCTCTTGAGCTCTCGGTCACAAGAGACTTTGATATTAAATCAGCTCTTCAGATCATGTCTTTTCTCCTTCCCAGGTGTCGTGGTTTAGCCCCAGCCCTGCACAGCCCCTGGCTCACTCCCCTGCTGGGATGGAGGAAGAATTGGAAGAGTAAAAGTGAGAAAACTTGAGAGTTGAGATAAAGGCAGTTCAGTAGGTAGAGCAAAAGCCATGAATGCAAACAAAGTGAAACAAAGGATTCACTCCCCACTTCCCATTGCAGGCAGGTGTTCAGCCATCCCCAGGAAAGTCAGGCTCCATCATGCCAAATAGTGATCTGGGAAACAAATGCCATTGCTCCGAGCATCCCCTCCTTCTTCCTCCAACTCTTCGTGAGCATAATTCCACATCATCTCAGCATGATTCCATATGGTCTGGAATATCCCTTGGGTCGGTGAGGTCAGCTGTCACAGCTGTGTCCCCTCCCAGCTCCTTGTGCCCCTCCAGCCCCTTTGCTGGTGGGATGAGGAGCAGAACAGTCCTTGACTCTCTTAAAAGCACTTGTCAGTAACTGAAACATCCCTGTGTTATCTACACTGATCCAAAACAGCCCCATACCAGCTATTATGAAGAAAACTAACTCTATCCCAGCCAAAAACGAGCACACCAGGATGTCTGGCACGGGATTTTCTCTCCTTTCAGTCATGTTGCTGAGGCTCCTGCATCAAATCTTTCCTGGCACCTTCCTTGCAGTGTAGCTGGAGACATTGTGCAGGTTTATGGGTCCCTACCCAGATTTCCAGATACTGGTAGTCTTCTCCTCAGCTGTGAGGTAAAAAACCCTGGAATTGGGAGGCAGAGCCAAACCAGCAGATCTCTTCTGAGCAGCTGTCTGCATCCCAGGGGGGACAGGTTGGTTTAGTCTGCTAAAAATAAGTTTGTGGCAGCTCTGTAGGGAGTGAAATGTCTGGGTGTGCAAGCTCTTACATGGAACAGCTCCTACAAAATGTGCTTTCTAAACTGCAGCGTCCTGCATTTCTCCTGTCGCCCAATCCAAAAACATCCTCTGGGCTCAGCAGGATGCTTCCTTGTAAAAGACGACTGAGCATTTGAATGTGACTTCACAGCTACGGGGAGGGAGGTGATGTGGGCTTTGTGTGTTCAGCGTGGAGCTCCTGTGATCTTTTTAGTATTTTTTATAGTACCTAGAGATATTTTTTTTTAAATACGGGGACCATTTCCTGTCCTTGATGTCCCTGGGAGCTGCAGTGGTTCCCTGCAGGGGCTCAGACTGTCCGCTGGCTACTTTCAGAGCTCCTTCTTTGAGGGCTGTTGTGTGTGGTCGGTTGGCGGGTCTGAGATCTAGGAGCTGAAGGAAGTGAAGTTTGTGTTTGGGAGTTGAAATACTTGAGGAGAAGTAATTGACCATAATCTGAGAGCAGATCTAGCTATGCAGAGGACAGCTCATCACCATGTTCACAGTAACGGGCTTGAGAACGGAAATGGAGCTGATGGATGTTTTCTAATTATTCCCTTGTGTTGCAAATGTTAGAGAGCCAGCTTGAAATCTCTGCCCAGAATTCAGAGCCTTAATTTGTTTGACCTTTCCACTGCTGCAGACACAAGGCTCTGTGAATTACAGTCATCTTCATTAATTTCTCTATTGTTCTGGGGATGCAAATGACCGTGTTCCTCTGCAGATACCGTGTGGAAGATGGAGATACAGCTCAGTGTTGGGCAGCACTTCTGTGTGTTTGAGGGGGTTGCTGAGCCATGCCTTAGTGGAGGGTGATCTTCCAGATAGGTTGAGGGACATCCTGGCTGCCTGGAGCTGGAATTCTGTTAAAATCCAATGGTGCAGGAGAGGTTTCTCTCCCTTTCCATGTCTTTCTTAGAAATAATCAGCTATAGCCTTTGTAGACATCCGTTTTGACAAAGAATGGTACATTTCAGATAACATATCTCAAGGATGTATAATGCTCCAGTATCATCCTCTTGGCTTGAAAATATTATTCCAACTAATCAGCCTAAAACCTCTTTGAAAGCACATATGTGTTTTCCACTAGGTTATCTGGAAGACTTTTTAGGCTGGTTTGCTTTCATGTTTTAATGACCAAAAGATAGAGCTGCCAAGCATCTGCTGGTTCAGATGGATGTCCTGGTACCAAATGTGTGTGTCTGTGAATCACCAGTGGGTGCAGCAGTAATTTTTGGTAAGTAGGAGGCAGACAAAATTGCTGGTTATGATTTGAAGTCTTGCCCACAGCAGAGCAAGCAAAAGGGATGAATTAGAGACAGGAATAGTAGCACAGCCTTTTTTTCTTTTTGTGTGCAGGAAACCTCAGAGCATATAATAAACTACTGCCATTTTGATTACCAAAAAAGAAAAAAAACCCATCCCAAAAAACTGAAAGCAGAGATAAAATAAGAAAAACCTCAAGCCTAATGGGTTTGCCAATAATAAAAATACATCCCAGAACAAAAGGCTGCAGAGCGTTTTTTTATATCTTCTATTCAGTATGCTGGATTGAAAAGAAATTGGCAAAAGTGTCTTTTTAAAGTCCCCACCTCGCTTGTAGTTTCTCCCAGGAGGAGGAGTTGCCTTCGTGGCAGCCAGCAGCAACAGTGGCGAGTATGGGAAAAGACATAATTAAGATAGCATTAATTGCTCTTATCGGAGGATTTAGTTTACAACAGCCCTTTAATACACGCTGCCCCACCAGAGTTCAGTGCACTCTCCAGCGATGTCTGTTTTAGTCCTGGGAGCTGTGCGGGGCCTGGCCGGGGACTCTCCCGAATCCAGCACTGCTTTTTGACTTCAGTGAACAAAGAGCCATTAAATTACACAAATGCAAAGCTCCTTCAGGCTGTTCTGCCCAGTGGGACTTGTTTGAATCCTTATAAATACATTGAACTGACGTTGGCACTTTAAGTAAAGCCTTTCATGTCCTTTCTATATAATGAGTATAGCTTTGGCCACAGCCAGTAATCTGCTTCCTTCTCTCATCCCTTCCCTCCCCTTCCCCCCAGTTCCGAACCTGCTGCTTCTCATTTAGGGAGGCTCATCCTGCTGTCTGCTGAGCTTCCCCACATCTCAGCGCAGCTGAGGCATTGTGTGCTCCTGGCAGCCCTTCTGACAGGGGAAAAAGTTGGTACAGAATGCTGGTTTTCTCTGGACACAAATCAGGCTGCATTTTAATGACAATTTGCTGAGTTTTGGTGCATTGCACTGATACATTTTCTCACTGAGTGTCTCATTGAGCCCAAAAAATTACTTGTTCCTTATCCTTTTGCTGTGGGTGTGGGAACATAGCACCTTTCTAGCACTGTGGGGATGTGGTGGGACATGGGGAAAAAGCTAAAATTCTGAGTCAGCATTCCCTCTCTGCTGCTCTTTTAGACTCAGACTAGGAGTTTTTTGGTCTCCAGCACTGACAAAACTCAGAGGATCCAGCTGTACTGCACAGCAAAGTGCCTTTCAGGGATATCTGGCCCAGCTGCTGTGCTCCACCCAGGGTAATAGTCTAAGCAAAGAAAACGCTGCTTAATCCCAGGTCACTTTTTGTGCCCACAGCTTAACTTGGACTTCCTGCTCTCCAATACTTACCCTTCAGGGCTGAGGCTTGGATGGTTCCAAACCAGTGTCATTACCGAAGCAGCATAAAATGTATAACTGGACTTGCTGGTGTCTGGAGGAATCTTGTGTCCCTCCAGGTCCAGGGGCGTCCCTGTCCACGTTGATGGGGAGGCTGCAGCTGCTCTTGGCTGATTCCTGGCAGCGTTTTGGGGCTGGCTTAGCACAGGACTTGACAATGGATTTTCCACGAGGTGCAGCACACGGCAGTGCCCGGAGCTGGCTGCCATCCGGCCGTTCCTCATTAGGAAATTGGATGCTGCGGTTGGCAGAGGCAGCAGCACTGCGGCTGGTGTGGATCCACCGCGGCTCTGAGTCCGCTTTTCCTGCCCAAAAAAGCGATTGGAAAAGCACGCAATGTTTGCATTTGGAGCTGTAGGTTGTAGAGCACTCGGTCTTGTCTCCCCCTGGACTTTGCTCGTTTGATCTCGCCTGCATCACAGGCTGTTTGGTTTCACCCAGGTGTGTCCGTATTAACTCGAGAATTTCAATCTAATCCAATTTTGCTCTGGAGGGAGGAGGGAGAGGTTAATGCCTGATCGTCTCCACAGACAGATGAATGATTAGGGGAGAGATGCTTAAGTGGTCCTAAGAGAGAGGCATATCCCACATTGCGATAGGAGAGGCTCTGGGGGAAGGATTTAGTCTTCCATCTGTCCTGAGATAGGAATTGTTCCTGACACCAGCTCTGGTGACCTGTAGTGACCTTCAGCATGGATAAATAGCCAAACCTCTTAGAAAAGGTCTTTATCTTACTTGGGACTTGGTCTGGTGCAAGATGCTCAGCAACTTCTCAGAGCAAGGCCCCCCTGTCCCCTGACCTTCTCCACTCATATCTTTTGCTACAACAAATACATTTAAAACCAAACCTTTCCCCTGTTACTGGTGGAATCTTCTGAAGCTCTGAAATAAAAGTTCATTAACACAGGACTGTGAGTGGTAGGGAGAAGTGGAGAAAGATAAAGACAGTTGTGTAAGGTAATGAGCTATACAGAGAATTTCGGGATTCTGGTCCAGGGTGGTCAGTCACATGTAAAGCAAGTGGGGTGCTCTGTGCAACAGCTTGCAGAAACTTTAAATGAAGTATGTATATATTTTTTTAAAAATAGGGTTTAATCTGATTTTTAGGTCAGAGCACTTGGGCAGTAATATATAATCTTGCCTACTTTCTTAATTTTGGTGAAGCTGTTCAAAAGTTTGGCCGCTTTGACAGTGTGGTGTTCCTGTTTTCAGCTCTTGGATTTTCTTAGTCCTTTAAATCAATAATGGAAGTCCATTTCCATATTGTCAGATAGTAACTACCCACACCTGGTGTTCAAATTGGGACTGTCTTCGTAAGTGCCTTTCCCACCTTGTTATTCCTGCTTTATCATAAACCCTCCAATGGCCAGTGCATGTGGTGGCAATTCTTTGTGTGCCAGGCACTGAGGTAAATGTTGGTGTGCTTTTTGAATGTGCTTTGCCCAAGAGAAGCTCTTTCAGTTCTTGTTAGTTTTTTTATTGACTATTTTGCCATCTGCTACTGCTGTCCCTCGCATAGCAGAGGCTGATTTTGCTCTCTGGGCCTGTTCTGAGGTAGAAAAAAGTGGCACATTCCTACTGCTGAGTCAATGGAACAGTGACACACAGCAGCATTGCTCTGCCGTGTGGTCCAGAGAACATTTCAAATGGAATAAATCCTGCAATCCTGTTAAAACCATGCCAAAACGCTTTTCAGACTGGGTAAGTATTAACAGCAGACAGACATGAGTTTCTTGCAGACTGTCATACCTAGCTTTAGCCACCTGGGGCAGGAGGAACTGTGAGGGGTTTCTAAGCCAATATCTGTGAGGCTCTTTCTCTCCGTAGTGGGGAAAGGAACTGATGGTCAGATCTCCAAATGATGTTTAATATGGTCCCTGTTTAAGCCCTTGATCCAGGAACAGAAAGTCCATGTTCCCAGATCTTTTAGAATAGTCACTCTTACAGGATAAGGTTGCCAAGTCTTCTGAGACTTTAATTATCATGCTGTAATTCCATCTGTGACCCTAATAAAGATGATGTCGTGAGTGGTGATCTGCTTTCGTCCTCCTTTTGCATACCACGGGCTGATACACGAATGTTTGCATTTTTGGCATTCTTGATTTTTAGATTTTTCTCTTAAAATGAGAAGAGAGACTGCATGAAAGTCAAAAGAAGCACAGTCAGTCGTCAATGCAGTCAGGGTAGAATTTGAACAGCTGCCAAAATGAGGTTCAGATATTTTACTGGGTGACACAAAATAAATGTTTAATTCATAGTGCGTAACACTTTAAATAAATATCACTTGGCCACCCTCTAATGAGGATATGCTTGACCATTGACACCTCGTATTCTGGCTGTAGTTTCTCTCACTAGTTTTTATGGCAGACTGTACATGTTTTAGAAAAAACAACATTCAAAATACAATTCCTTCAATCTTGTCTAAAATGAGTCTTCAGTTTTGTAACGTCATGTTTGAAACCCGGCATTTAAATTACTGCTTGCAGACAGCCTTCAGGGTTCAAACTGAGCTTAAAACTGAATTTTATGGAGCAATAAACTGCAATGTCGTATACTAGGTGATGGCAACATACAGCTACTGCCTACTTTTGACTAAGGACCTAAAACTTTCTTTTCCATTTTGCCTTCTTGAGAGACATTTGCTTATTCCCTGCATCCCATGCCATGCTGGACCCACCTGCATGCATTTTCTAGAGGTTTAGCCTCTTGAGGAGGGGAGCAGTTAGTTTTTGAACCTGGCTGCACAAAGGAAGCAGAAGTTTGGTTAGTGATTATTCTTTCTCACTGCTTTTTGTTGCATAACCAGAGCTGTTTCTTGGACAAACAAGCCAGAGAGTGAAGAGGAAGGGAAAATCTCTGGGAATAATGGGGCGGCTGCAGGAGGGTTCCCCCGCTCCTGGTTGTAACAGGTGGGAGGGCAGAGGGAGTAGAAGGAAAACATAACCACAGCCACTGTAAATACAGATTTCCTAGGTAAACAGGGATTTGTGGAGCACAGATCTCATCCACTGCAGTGAGTTATTTGTTGCAGGTGTAGCGAGTCCCTTCTGCTCCCTCCACAGCTGCTGTTTCTCACCAGGCTTTTGTCCTTTTCCTAAGAGTCGAGCATCTCTGATTTGGGGCAGCCTTAGTTCTTAAGGTATTACCATGTTAGCATTGTGCTGTTCTTTCTGGGAAGGTAGGAAGTTAGGGTTAAATGAAGGTAGGAAGTTAGAGTTGAATGAAGGCAGCTGAGGGGGAGGCAGCTCTTGACCACTGCCGAGTGCTTGGTGGGGCCGTGGGCTCTGGCAGCTTCTCAAATCAGCTCCCCCTGGTTTATGTCAGCAGTGAGACGCAGATGGTGCTGATAAACCTTTGGCTATTTCAGTTTTGCTGAGGAGGGCTTGGCAGGAGATCACACACCTCTCCCAGCATCTTCCCAGACTGCCTTCGAGAAGGGGCTGCAGCTCTTCCACGTCGTTCTTGGATGGAAAGCGCTGCCCGTTCTGCTGAGGAAAGCTGCTCCAGAAGCTCACTAGCACTACTCCTCCGTCTTCAGGCAAGGCTCTTCCTGCTGCTTGTGTCGCTGCCAGGACTCAAACATCAGGGAAACCAGAATGTTTGCGCTGTGAGCTAATCTACTCTTTAAAGATGTTAGATAATGTAATAAAATAGCTCAGTGGTGCATTGCAATTACCTTTCACATTTCGTCATGCTTTGAAAATTTTTGTCTTCTGAAACTAGGACTTTATTTTTAGTACAGTGCAATCAAAAATGTCTGGCCAAGAACCTGATATAGTACCTAGGAAAATGGAAATATTCCTTTAAATGTCTTCCAGAGCTGTGGTTTCTGCTGAGTGTTAAACTCCATTTGTTATGTCCTGATTACATACTTTGGTCCGGGGTGGGTGATACATGGCTTGGTTTTTTAATTCCATATATATGGACAGTTTGATGTCTTCCTTGTATTTTTAATAACAGAAAGCACAATGTGGACTTTTATTTTAGCATGATGTAAGCGTAATTATTTAGTGGGCAAGAGAATCAAGATTACATTCTTTTGCTTGCCACTGGGGCTTACAGATTTATTATTGTTTTGTTTTTTTCTTCATGGTTATGGCCAAAAGATTCATGCTATTAAACCCCAAACCATTATGTCAGGGTAATGGTTTTTGTAACTTGGAAGTGAAGAAAGAAACCGAATCTAGAGTTGGCTAAGTCACCAATGGGTTTGGAGTGGATTTGACATTTGGATTTGATATCATTCAGTAGTGATGTGAATTAGTGCATCTCTTACAAACCTGCTTCATGGTTCACACAGTTCACTCCTCCTGGCATTTTGCAGCATTCAGGGCCCAAATTATTAGCAGTGGTCTCGACTCCTCTCATAAACTACAGCCTCTTGCTGTCATCTACTCTTTTCCTATAAGGAAATTTCCAGGCTGGCATTTATCGCACTTCTTCCTGTCTGCACAGTGTCTGTGCAGAACTGCTCAGCTGCTGCTGCCACCTTGAGCAAGCCATCAGCTCTTGTTGCTGCACATTTCTTGTGGCCATGAGCCATCTGATCCCTGCCTAGTTGCTCTCCTGTGGAACACAGGGCAAACCCAGAGCAGAGCAGATAAATGTCCTTTCAAGACAGTTCCAGTCTCAATACCAGTGTGAGTTGTCTGAGGGATGAAGATGAGAAGGATGTTGTGGGTAGGGTTAGTTTTTGATGTGGGTTTTTTGATGTTGTGGGGTTGTTTTACTTTCCCTGTACTTTAGTCCTTTGACAAAACAGAGAGGCTGACATTTCATGGCTTGGGTGGTTTCTCTCCCATTCAGAGTGGACAGGAGGGCTATGCCACAGAAGTCCGACATGCAAGGAGCCCAGGAAGCTGGACTTCCAGGGAGAGGAAGGTTTTCTTTGACCTAATTCTTGACTCATTGCAAATAACATTGTACGTCTGCTAAGGTGATGCTGTTACTCTGCTAGTGGGTCACAGAACCTGGACACTCATCCCTGCTGCCAGGGGACAGTGCCTGCTGTAGTGGGAAGGCATCGTCAGGCAGTCGCCGACTCTGCCAGGTCCTCAGGTTCTGGCCACGTCACTTCAGTCCCAGCCATAAATCCTCTTTCTTAGAAATCCTCCAAGTGTGAAATCCCAGTCCTCAGGAACAGGCAGTACTTTGGTTGGAAATCAGCATAAAGCAGTGAGCAGTACAGCATGTTGTGTAAATCACATGTGTTTGTGTCCTCACCCCTTCTGAAGGGAGGCAAAGAAGTGTCCTTGGGAGTTGATGGATTTAGTGGGTTTGTATGTGATTTCTTTTAATGTGCTTCAAATTAGTCACGGTGCTTTATTCTCTAGGCTTCATTAAGCTTGTGGTCTGACCATATTGTGATAGTCACTCCTCACAGTTTGCTCAATACTAGTTTTAATATCCGGATATAGATTTCTTCAATATCCTGCAATGCATTTTTTGGTGCTTTTCTGAATAATGCTAATACTAAACAGTCTGTGATGCACCAGGCCCCTGAGCTACATTTTAAGGTTTAGCATAATGCTTTCCATCTCTCATCTTTGCGCAACACAGACTCCTGTTACGTGTTGAGGTTTTTTTAGGACATAAAGTACCCAAAAGGAGGTTCTTGCTTAAGAAGTACTATGAGACAGCACAATGGTGCTGCAAACTTGCCTCTTCTGGTCTGATCTGTCCTTGTGCCTTCTCCCTTCTACTCTCCCTCTGTCTTTGCTCCTTTCCTTTTTTATCTGTGGGAAATATCCAATGATGCACTGTTTCCATGGAAAACAAATGCTCAGGAGATCATCTCTGTATTCTTCTGGCTTAAAGATCTGTAGAAACAAATGCCATTCTGGAGGAGAAAATAAAAGTTCTCTTTTGACAGTTTGCTGAATAAAAAGGTGGCACGCTGAACAGATTTGGCTCAATTTGTTGACTCTGTTCCTGTGGCACTACTGAGTTAGCTGTTAAAATTTCTGTGAAGGAAGGAAACAACTATTTGCAAGTCAAGAGGTCAAACTTCTCTCAGAGACAGAGATTTGTTAGTTGCTGATGTGTATTGAAGCACTTCTGGACCAGGTGTAGATTAGCTCTCTCCAAACAGAAGAAAGAGCCTTTGAACATATTATCATTGCCTTAAAAATAAGAAAGAAAACTCTCGCCTCGGGCATTTGACAGGAGGCCAGACCTCAGAGGACAGCTGAAGAGAGACAGACAGGTTTCTAACATCTGGTTTGGGTGGGTGGATTATATTTGACTTTGGCATTCACATCAAGACGAGGCAAAGGCAGGGCTTGATGAAGAGCAAGGTCCCACAGCCTACACAACATTCCCTGGCTCTGGGATGGGAAAACCCCAAACGGGGATGGGCAGAACAGCCACGAAACGAGGGTGAGAATCCTGGGGTACACGCAAAGCTCTTTTTGTAGGCTTTAGAGAAAAGTACTGCTGGATCGGGCATCCCGAATCAGGTTGTGGCTATCAAGGACGTCCCTGACAGATGTCCTTGAGCAGAATGAGAGCTGTCCTCCCTCCCACCCAGAGCTCTGGGGGTGCCTCCAGGCCCTGCCAGATGAGCTGTGTTGAGCAGTGCTGCTATTTTAAGGCTCATCTAATGTGTCAGTGCCCACTTTGCTGTCTGACACAAGGTGCAGCCCCCAGGGCTGAGTCAGCAATGGATCTCCCTGTCACCAGCTGAGCCTGTTCCCAAACACTTGCTCGAGAGAGAAGTTTCCAAGCCTGCTGCTGGCTGGGAGTTGGGAACACCTATTTGCTCACCGGGTGCACGTCAGAGCCTGGATTAGCTCAGCTCAAAACCGCGCTGAACTCAGGAACAACCTGCAGTTCAGATGATACAAGTATATCTCAGAAGAGTACTGAGGAAAGGGCAGCAGAAAGTAGTCCTGTGTGTCCCTCTGAAAGCCCCATTGAAGGGCTCTGGCTCCCTTGTGGCCGTGCCTTTGTGGGACAGCAGAAGAACACAGTCCCCATCCATGCACCCTGCCCTCGCGGGCCCGCCTGCCTCCGAACCGCGGCAATTTATAACACCCCAAGGACACCAGGGCCCATTTCAATGCAGCTTTAAGCTGTCAGGCTGTAAATTGTCTTGGTTCAGGAGCTACTTCAAAGCAGCCCAGGCTTCCTGCAGCAAGGAGAAGGCTTTTTGGCAAACCCAGCACAAGTCATTTGCTATTCATGAGTCAAATCCCTGAAATGTCCTGAATCAGCAACTAAAAATGGGTCATAAGAAGACAAGGCATTGCTGTCTGCTGAAGGAACCTGCAAACTCCACTGGCCTTCTCCATCTGTTGGCTAAAGCTCCTTCTATATTCTCAGCAATGGCTTTTCCTCCTTGCCTGCCTTTCTCTGTTGAGCAAGCACACATGAGGTTTCCTGAAGCAGCGGGACCTTGACCCAACAGGCAAACCCACCCAGATGATCTCCTATTGCCCTTGTCTCTCAGATGAATGGAAAAATGTCAATGGAGTATGGGAAAGTCACTAATGAAAATGATGAATTCCTCCGAGCTGCCTGGTTTCCAAATCTGGAAAGGCTGCAGTGGCCAAGGGAAAGGGAAAGGAAACACCAGCTGGGTGCAAGCTGAGGCTTGTAGGCTGCAGGCTGGCAGCTGGAGGGATGGAGGGACCAAGCCATGGTGGCTGCAGGCAATGGGCACAAGTTTTGGAGCCAGTTCTGCTTTCCCAAAACTGCACCTGTGGCAGCTTGGTTGCAGCCAGCAGAAGAAAGTGTCCTCCAGATTGGAAGCAAAGAAAACTCTAGAAAGGGACCCAAAAACTCTTTGTATGTGCGGCTAATATTCAAAAGAGACTGCACTTATGTTGTGTGAGTAGCAAATCCTTCCCCAAGCTGGGGAGTATTTGAGACAGCGTTTTTTTCCCTTTCCATTTCTAATGCATTTACATTCAGCATAATTGCATTTATCGGCATCCACATCTCCTGTTTTAATTTAGAGCATTACGAAAAGAGCAGTTGAATATTCTTTTAGTCAGAGCTGGATGATGGATGATGAACATCAGCAAGGCTTAAACACCCACGTGGAGGTGAACCCCTGGCTCTGACAGACCGTGTGTAATGCAAGAGGCACTTGGTTACAGAGCGTTGCAGAGTAACGCTGCTTGTTCCTTGTCCAGGCTGTGCCAGACAGCAAACTTCCAGAAAACCTCAGACCATATACAGTTAGCCAGCAACACTATGTGAAATTTTTAACCATATTTGAACGAACGGGCTAACTTGGACACGGCGGGGAGGGAAATGCCAGTCTGCCTGACAGCTCGTTTTAATAATGAGGAAGTTGTTCCACTGACAGGAGGACAATAAAAACTGTGGCTGCCTAGAAAGATGTTGTCTTTCTTCTACTTCTGAGCATATGTGAAACTGCAGAGGAACGGGTTGGTCCCAGATCTGTGCATGTGCAGCAGTGCTTTTCCCTTCTTTCAGCCCTTTTCCCTTCTTTCACCATTTTTCTTACCAGGGTGTTGAATCTGCACTCACCGTGCCAACCCTATCCAAATGAGTAATTAGTAAATCACTACTTTCCCCTAAAAAGTGACCTTATTATAAATATATTATCCCTTGTGCTTCAGCAAAGCAAGCAGTAAAAACAGGTGACCTTTGTAGTTAAAGCTATTAATTCACAATTTATGGCACTTTTGGGTTACAGGGCATGAAAGGCAAATTCTTGAGAGATTTGTCAGCCCCCTGAATGGGCAGACCTCATCTGTTGATCCCCTATTGATCAAAGAGCTGTATTTTTTATAACCAAACAACTGTGTATTGCACTTATTTTAGATGGCAGAGACATTGTCATGGAGTGGTTTTGGCAGTGCCAAGTCTACGCTGGATGATGTACATGTGTTTTCCAGTGATGAGACAAAGGGCAGATTTTGTTTTTAAACTCAGCACAGAAGAGCAGGAAGGCTTTAAGTCGTGCGTGGTAATCGTACAAGCACTAGAGAAACTGTTGTGCAATCTTCATCTCACTGTGGAAATTCTGTCTGCAGCAGCGACGTTACCGCACAGTGCTCGTTACCATCACAACCTTCTAAAGATCTGCTATCCCCAGGCCAGGGCTCAGCTGTGGATCCTCATGGGCTGACTGAAACATGTGGCTTCTCCACATAAAACAAGGGTTTGTGACTTTATTTCCCTCCCCTCCTCTGAGCAATTGCTAAACAATTCTTTGGGCAAAAAAAGAATGTGCACACGTTTCATATAGACACTTGAGAACAATGCTGTGCAGCTTTGGTGAGCCCTGGAAGCTGTCACCCTGTGCTGCTCCCCGTGTGAAACAAGCTGGTGATTGAGTCCAGGCCCTTGTAGTCAGTCTTCAAACCAGCTCCAGAAATGGTGGCTCTGGCTGAAAAAACAGATTGGAGATGAAGAGCTGCTCTGAGCTCGCAGGCGGGTGAAAGAGGAGTGAAACCCTCTGCCTGCGTCACAAATGTTGTGTCTGTAGAACACTGGTTCTGTGGGGTTCTGTAAGGAACTCCATAGCTTGTTCTGGTTTTCTACCAACAGGAGTAAAAGGAGATGTTCTTTTAAATCCAGGTTAATTTGAGTGAGTTCCTGCTTCATTGCTGGATGCCATGGAGGGGTGTGCTGAGAGGAGCAGAGTTGGTTGAACTTCAGGGTCGTGGGTTTTATCCCAGTATGGGCCATTCACTTTAGAGTTGGACTCAGTGATCCCTCTGGGTCCCTTCCAACTCGGAATATTCTGTGATTTCTGTGACAGTGATTACTGCTGACAGCAGACCTGAGCAGGAAACCCAGCACTGCCTCGTGCTGCCAGCTCCCATCCCGCTCAGAGCAGACCAGCCTTCAGCAGCAGCCAACCACGGATATCTCAGCATGATCCTGGAAAAAGCAGCTAGAGAGCGCCATGTTGGAGCACTCATGGAAATCCAAGCCTGGAAGAGAGATGGCTGTGCCCTGCAGTTAACACAGTGATTCACCTTCATCTTTTCCTTTGCGCTGTTGCAAACCAGGCGACACCGGTGAGACGTGAGTGGAGCCACATTGATCCAGTGGGACCAAGTGGACAGAATGAGCCCTCTCAGAGTGTCACTTGAATGCTGGCTCGTTCTCTGTTTCAGATAACCCCACCAGCGTGAAGTGGTGTGCAGCTGCCACCTCCTAGGGACAGGCCATCAGCAATTTGGAAGGGGCTAAGGTTTCAAGAGTGCCTCCTTAACAACATCCTTCCTTCCAGCTGCTCGCCTGGCAGAGGCACAATGCAGCAGCACCCATGGAGTGGCTGTTGTGGCATCTGGGAGGAGGATTCACCAGCAGAGGAATTAGAAATGTTACATATTCCCAGTTTTCTGTCAGTTTTCATCAGCTAATACTGATGTGGCTGGCAGAGAAGTGCTTTTACCGTCAGTTGTTAGGAAAGCATAACGCAGATGGATTTATAAATGCAGTTACAGGAGATGTTCTCTCACTTCAAGGCTGTTCTGGCACTGCAGGTCTGAGGGGCTGCAGCTTTGACACAGACAGTTGAGCAGTTGGCCTTGTCTTGGGGATTTAATTCAGCATTCCCAGCTCCCTTCTTGCCCCTTTCCAAAGGGTGTATTCCTGACACAAATCTTCTCAAGGGATCAGAAACAGCAAGCATGGTCTGTTGCCATGAGAAAGGGGCTGTGGCCCTCCTCATCCAAAAGGGTTCTGCTTAAGCTGGAAATGATGAATGTCTTGCAAATGAACCTGTTTTTTAAAATACCCCCCCACCTTTTTACATGCAGGGAAGAGCTGCAGCAGTCGCTATTGTGAGGCTGAATCTTTGCTTAGTTAAATTCACAGTAATCTCCTGTGAAGGCTCAAGAGAGATTCAGAGCTTTGTGCTGATGTGACTGCCTCAGCCCTGTCCTTCAGTGCTGTTTCTGTGCCATTGTCTCTGCGTAGGGCTCTGTGTGCCTACTCAGGGGTGGAGGTTCCTGAAACATCCTGCAGCAATAGAAAGCTGTGCTGGTGGGCACATGTGGGCAAGACTGACAGGGAGGGATCCTGCAGACAGACCCACTGGAGCCAATGCTTCCCCCAGGCTTCTTGCAGACTCTGGTGTTGGCAGAGATCAGGAGACCCGGGGTGGTGTGTGATGCAGGATCACTGCTTTCCCCATCCAGTCTGGCAGAGAGGCTGCGCTGCTCCAGCTTGGATTTCTGATGCTGGATTGATGCTGGGATGGTGGGTGGCTGCCTGGGCTGCAGCTGAAATTCCTCCAAGCAGAGGATTTCTTCTCTACTTCCCTGTAAGAAGCAGCTTTTGGTAGCCTTTCCAAGTGGACCAAAAAGGCGCATCATCCATCATGGCTCACAACTCCTGCAAAACCACTGGATGTAGAAAGTAGCTCCCAAATAGAAATCTTTGAATTCCATGAACAAAAGTATTTCTAAATGATTACATTACTGCTTGTTGAAAACACATGGTGGAAAAACACACAGCAGTCCAGAAGAGGTCTTCTTTTCTGTAGTCTGGGTTCAGAGGAGACTGCATCCCTCTAACTCTGTTTTTAGCATCCAAAAAATATTGGCCAGGGTTTCAGAAGCTTTCTGCTCATCATCTCCAAAAAACTCCCCTCCAAGGGTCATGTGCTGCTCCTCTGGAATCTTAACACTTTGCATGAGAAAGAGCAGATACAGACTTCCAAGGCTGTGACTCTGTCTGTCATGGGCCTGTTGAAATTCATAATGAAAACCAAGTTTTCTTGTGCTCTGCCTGCACTGTGGAGTAAACGTGTGGAGTTGACAACAAGGAAAAGAAATCCTGAGACAGAGTAGATTTGGTGTGCAAGTAATTTGGCATCATCCCTGAGTGTGGCCTTTAAATGAGCAATCAGCAGCGAGTCACTGTATCCCTGGTTTTGTTTGGATCTGGGACAGAGGCTGGAGAGGGAGAGCTGAATCATTTGCCCCATGGGTCAGAGCCTTAACTTGAGCAAGGGCGAGCCTTGTGAAGAGCAGCAGTTTGCACCAGGACTCATAATTTGGACATTATGCTAGAAGCAGCTTTTGATTACACTTTCTCAGGCAATCCCAATGACAATTAGTCATTTGCACCTACGATGTTCTGCTTCTTTAACAGCTGTAGTGTAGAACATTTGTTAATATTTAGTGGTATTTTATTTGTTTTTGTTTCTGTCAAATCAGAACCTTTTGGACAAAAACCTCGCAATCACATCCAGCTCTCCTAAGGTTTGCACAGTTAAATCTAAATATCCTAAACTGGCACGTTCTGTTTTATCTGGTTTCTATATCCTCATTTAGACCAGGAGGATGAAGCTCAGTTTAATGCAGGGCCAGGAGGAGGGAAGTTCTCTGCTTCCTAGCTGGAGGATCTCGGTTCCCAAGTTCCTTGGACTGCTCCCACGTGTAGGTTTTGGGTAATGAGATCGTCGAGCTCAGGGTCAGAGGTGAGGTACACGATGCCAGTTTTGAAGACCCATTCATTTTTGCAGGTTTTCTTCTTTCCTTTGCCAAGCTGGAAATACTTTAAAGGCTACTTGGTTTTAGAAACTGTAAATGAATAAGTAATTTTTAAGCTCTTCTACTTGCTTAAACAGGAAAGGATTGGGAGAAAAACAGTTGTTTAATTAAACAGCTACTTGGTATGGTTCACAAAAGCTTGAACTCCAGCAGTAACTCTCCTAATTCACAGATTCCTTGGGAATTCAATGACCTTGAGTTTGCTGTGCTTGAAACTTGCCTTAGTACTTGGCTTCCTTTCTGGAATACTTTGGAGAGGAGAGCAGTGCAGAAGGCACTGCGAGGCTCTTGAGTGAGACCAGCACTATTTCACTTAGGATCCTATAAGAAGAGGCATTTGTGTTGTACAAAATAAGCTTCTTGCTTCAGAGCATGCCTGGACTTACTGCACCCAGAGGTCACAGCTGGATCTGCCTGTGCTTCCCCAGCAGTCTGCCATGGAAATTTTGAGTACTGACTGCTCGGATGATTTTCTTGCCTCTCTTTATGAAACAAAGCAAACATGAACCAGCAGTACATGATGAAATTTGTGTGAGAAGTGACTTGTCTGAAGAATCACATAATTTAATTGTGCTCCAGAGCTCAGGGCTTCGCTTGCCAGCTGAGAGGGAAGTCTGATCTCCCAGCACCAAGTGGCATTTCCTGCATCCTTTCCTGTAGTGGCAACTGGGGAGATTAAAGCCATGAACGAGTGGCCAAGTTCACTGGAAATAAGTGTTTATCCATTACTTCCCTGTGTTTGTCTCCACCATAATAACTCTGTTTGAAGGAGTGGCTTCAGTCATGTCAGTGTTTAGCTGTGGGATATAAAGCATCAGGATTTAAACAGAAAGAAACCTGAATACAGAGTTGTATCCAGGAGGTCCCTGCAGTCTTTCCCTCTAGCAGAGGGAAGTCAGCAGTAAACAAAGCCCCACTACTCCTTTCCCTTGGCAAAAGTTTTCATCAGTTGAGCTATACTGGTCATGTAAAAACTAGAAAACTGGGTATTTGTTGTGGTTAATCAGTGCAAAGTGGCAAAATTGTGCTAGTGCAGCTACAGTTTTTTTGTGCAGTTCCTTGGGATGTGGATGCAGAAAGTCTTTCATTTCACTTCAACCAGCCAACAGGAGCTGCCCCCTTCCTTGCACCAGCTCTGCCACCTCTCTGGAAGGAGGAGTGAAGAGGAGATGGACATGAGCATCCTGTCTGGATTTGGCTGCAGAGCTGACGGGCAGGGTTGGGGCTGTCCCAGCACCCGCATTGCTCCCACAGGAGAACAGCTCCACACTGGGACCCACATCCTCATCTCCTCCTGATGCAGGTGCTCAGAGCTGGGTGACATTAACCTTCATTCAGGCTTTTGATTAGCTGGGCTTTGTATTTAAAGGCCACCTTGGACATTTTGAAACCTGCCATGCAACATGTCTTATCCATGATTGCTTTTCGTGAGACTTGTGGCACTGCATTTTCTGGGCTCTGGTAGCACAATCTGGAGCTGTGAGAGAAAGCCCTTGGGGGCCAGTCCGTGGCTGTGGGCCAGTTTCTGCATAAACTGGTCTTATTTTTAAAGTCCATTTTCTCCAGTACACTTTTTTTTGGCGTGCAAAAGACTTCTTCATTTAAAACGAAGAACATAACACTCTCTCCTTTCAGTTGGTCTTTTGGACATGAGCCAGCAGTGCCCACAACAGCTGTACCACAGTTTAAACATTCAGTCTCTAATGGTTTGGGGAACATTAGGGTTTTTAAGGCTTCAACAGGTCTAGAGTAAATAGTGGTCAATAAAGAGTAGCTCTTCTTTGTATCCCTACTCTCTCAGTGCTCTGCACTGGAATAAAGCATGCTTAGAATATAATCATTACAAAATTAATATCCATGAAAGGTTCTTTTTAAAAAAGGAAAATTATAGAGAAACCTGTTTCACTAAAAGAAGAGTTTGCAAGAGTTCAGCTCTCAAGACTCTGGTAACAGGCATGGGGAAGTTTGCACGTCATGTCTGTGGGAGACGTGCACGTCCTGGGCTTGTGCTGCTCCCCACGTGTGTGTTTAGTGAGTGGGAGGAGCAAATAAATCACAGGTATTCCTTTCTGTATAGCCTTCTTCCACCCACCTACTGATGATGTACACAAGAGTTAATTATGATTTTGTGTCTTCCCTATGGCTTTCTGGTATTGCATGGAGTTGAAAGCCAGTGTGTGCTAATTGGTAATATTTAGCGTTTTGGACCCAAATATGGTAAGAAATTATGTTAACAGTGATCTGTGATAGTTGGGTATTGCCCTTATTAGTGATTGAACCCAGTGCTGGGGAGCCTTAGTGATTTGGCCAAATGAATGTTGGTGGAGCTGTCAAATGGTGTGGAGGGAACTGCTCATTTCCTTCAAGTTCGTAGATGTGGGTGAGCAAACATGATCCATGTGGGGCTGGTTTCTGGGGGAAAGCTCTTGGGCCTCGCAGAGCCCTTCTGTGGCACTGGGTCACGTGTCTGCCAGCGCCTTGGCCCGGGAAGGGTTAAATTGCTCCATTGGCCACTGGCCACTTGGACTTCATGTACAGCACTTGGTGTCGCTGTGAAAAAATAGTTTGTAATTCCTTGTACTCTCTGTAGGGAATTGATTAACCCCTTCCAGTGCCCTTCTTTGTGTTTGCTGCCGGTGTGGGGTGTACCTTGGCTCCCAGAGAGGGATCGGAGCTGCAGGATCCTGGCACACCCCGTGCCTGCTGAAGCTGGCTGAATGTGAGGGGACAAGGGAGACGCTGGAGTAGGAGAAGGGGAGACTTCATAGGAAAAACATTGAACGTGCCAGCCTTGCAAGGCATTCTTTTGAAAAATAGGATTATATAAAAGCCTGGCTACTGTGGTGCTTCTCATTAGCTGCACGGCAGGGTTGGCCAGAGCACGGGGCTTGGGCAGTTGTCACCTTTTTGGCTGGAGCAAGGTGGCTGTTAATAGATGTTTCAGTTGTAAATTGCTTTGTGTTGAAGTCTCAGTAAAGTCTTGCTGAGATATGTTTTATTTTCAGTTCACTTTTTGAAGCAAGCTAGTTTTGGGAAGGGGCAAGAAGGAGTATTAGAAGTTAATCAGTCTACCCTAAAGATTACTCCTGAGTGGCAAGCCAGAGCTTTAAAATATGCTTCTTAATTTTAATTTGTGCCATTTGCTATCTCTACTTCTATTGGGAAGTTTCATAACATTTTCCTACCCATCAGTATTCTATTAAAACTTTGTTGTGTAATCTGAAAGCCTTTCTGCTTCTCATGGTTTCCTCTTCAGAATGCCCTAGGTAGCAATTTTAGAGTAAATGCATTCAGGCTGCATGGTCTTGATTTTGTTGTCTTTTAAATTCAAAACAAGACTTGAAATGAAATCCTATTGTCAGTTTTCCTTTAAATAATGGCGGCCTAATGATGTGATTTTAAGGATTTTTATCTAATGTCACAGTACTCCTGGAAAAGCCTCTGCCTATAGTCGTAGTTAAAATATCAGTGAAATTGGTTACCTTATGCATTTAATACTTCTAGTTCTACATATACATAGTGTTAGAGGATAGATCAGTGTTGTCAGTAAAATAAGTGGGTCCTGCAGTGTTGGACTGATCCTGTTCTTCCCATGTGAGTTGTCCGCTGTAATAAACTGTGTTCACAGGACTGACCCTAAGTGGGTGTGATTTGGGGTCTCCTAGAGCCCTTCACAACAACAGCAAGGTTCAAAATGACCAAAAAAATAAAGTGTTACTAGTAGAGGAAACAATACAGGGATACAAATGAAGAACAGTCTTTTGGGTGACTGGAAAAAATGTGTTTCTTGGGAAAGCTTGAGGTTCATTCAGTTTGGATAACTCTGCTGGACGTGGGATTAGACCAGCTAACCTCTGCCCGTAGCGCTCTTTTAAATCTTGCATGACTTCTAAAGGGATATTATACATCTTGACAGGCAGTTCATCTGAGACCTGCCAAGGGGCCATGGCCAAGATGTTCTCCTTTGGCTGCGTTGCTGCACAGATCCATCCATCCTCTGGCCTGGATTGCTCCCAGACAGCATGCACGCAGCAGGGATCACTTGGGGAGAGCGGGAAGAAGGTGAACTTGAAGGAGAGGGGGCGGGGGACTGGTGGTGACCCACGAAATAAATGTCCTTTCTTTCTCAATCCGTCTGAAATTCCTTCCTCCCTCCTTTGCAGTGATTTACATTTGCTCAGATTAAAATCCATGCTCCCAGTAGGCTCAGCTTGCTCCGTGCTGTCGGCAGCGATACGCCGAATGTCAGGTTTCAGCATGCACACAGCCAACTTGTTAAGATAGCAGCAATTAAATCCAGGTGTAAGTTTATCCCTAAGATTCAGTGTCTGTCCACAATAATGGGAAAAATGCAACTGAAGGCCTAATAAAACAGGACTTGTGCTGGCTCTGAGCAGCTGGTAAAGGGAAGGTTTCTGTGCCGGTGATTTTCCTTTTTGTGCTCTGTTTAATTGCCATCATATTTGAGACATTCTCCCTGGTTCTTTTTTTGGGTTTGGCTCTTTGCTGATCTGTACAGCCCCTTTTACACAAGCTTTACTGACTGTGTTACCTGTGGCAGATTCCACGGCCAGTAACAGAGATTGGATCCCATATTGAATGAAGGTGCTGTGTCAGCTTTGGCAGGTTGATGAGGTTTGTGCTGTGACATAGAATCTGCCCATGGTCTTTTAAAATTTCCATTATCTAAGATGGTATATACCTTTGGCCTCAAGGTTTTTTTATCACTTTATTTTCCACGTTATCATCCTAATTTGTCTTTCAGGATATCAGCTACTGCCTGAGCTACTGAGGACTGTAAAGCTGGTTTGTCTGCTTTCCTAAGACTTGTGAATCTAATCTAAGCTCACTATCTTCTTGTTTTGAAATAGCAAATGTCACGTTAAGGATGTTTTTATTCTGGTGTACACATGCATCCTGTATTACCTGACTTCTGGAACTCTAGGAATCTCAGGTGCACTGTACTGTCCATTAACATTTTAAAATGACAGCTGTAACTTTGCATTGCAGCACTTAAAGTAACATATTTGGCATCTTGGCTAAAACATTCAGCAACCTGCATTTTTAATGCCTAAACCTGGATTTTTAATGCTTAAATGGAATTTGGGTATAATGGAAAAGGTGGTGTCAGATTTGCTTAGTATGTACAGGGCATCCCTTTTTATTGTTCTTTATTATGAATATTAAAACAATGGGAAACAGATGAATAATAAGAGTTTTGTAGTGAACACTTCATGGTGTTATTTTCGTGGTGATGGTGTGTTGTTGTGAAGAAATGAGCTTACAATCGACTTACTGCTGAATTGTTTGGCTGCCAGTGATATCTCTAGAATGGGCTGTAGTAATCCCAGATCCATGATAGATGTTTCTTTCACCAGTTTACAATGAATAATCCTCTTAATTTCCTTGAATAGCAGCTGGTATTGCTACAACCTGTTCCTAAACCCAAGAACAGCTTATTCAGAAAGCCTTCTGGCCCTGCAAACGAGGGGAAATTCTCTCCCAGCGGGGTTGCGTGGGCAAACTTTCACAGGGTCAGCACTGCCGAGACTCTGACTTCTCTCTCTCTCTCTCTCTCTCTCTCTTTTAGATGCAGCAGCTGTTCTACGAGAATTATGAGAAGAACAAAAAAGGCTACATCCGAGACCTGAGGAACAGCAAAATACACCGAGCCATAACGCTGCACCCCAACAAGAACCCCCCGTACCAGTACAGGCTGCACAGCTACATGCTGAGCCGCAAGATCGCGGAGCTGCGCCACCGCACTGTGCAGCTGCACCGCGAGATCGTGCTCATGAGCAAGTACAGCAACACCGAAATCCACAAGGAGGACCTGCAGCTGGGGATGCCGCCCTCCTTCATGCGGTTCCAGCCCCACCACCGGGAAGAGATACTGGAGTGGGAGTTTCTTACAGGAAAATATTTGTATTCAGGTGCTGATGGGCAGCCACCTCGGAGAGGAATGGATTCATCCCAGCGCGAAGCGTTGGATGACATCGTTATGCAGGTCATGGAAATGATCAACGCCAATGCCAAGACCCGGGGGAGGATCATCGATTTCAAGGAAATACAGTATGGATATCGCAGGGTGAACCCCATGTATGGAGCAGAGTATGTGCTGGACCTGCTGCTTCTCTACAAGAAGCACAAGGGGAAGAAGATGACGGTCCCTGTGCGAAGGCACGCGTACCTGCAGCAGACCTTCAGCAAGATCCAGTTCATGGAGCATGAAGAGATGGATGCCAAAGAGCTGGCCAGCAAAATCAACCAGGATTCTGGGTCCTTGTCCTTCCTCTCCAACTCACTGAAGATGTTTGTCCCCTTCCAACTCAGCAGATCCAAAGCAGAAAGGAAGGAGCTCAAAGACAAGAAGATCAACATCCTGATCCCTCTCTCCGGACGTTTTGATATGTTTGCAAGGTTCATGGGGAATTTTGAAAAGACGTGCCTCATTCCAAACCAGAACGTGAAGCTGGTTGTCCTGCTTTTCAATTCCAACTCCAACCCTGACAAAGCAAAGCAAATTGAGCTGATGAGAGATTACCGCTCCAAATACCCCAAGGCGGACATGCAGGTTCTGCCAGTGTCAGGGGAGTTCTCGAGGGCACTGGCTCTGGAAGTTGGATCTTCTCAGTTCCAGAACGAGTCTTTACTTTTCTTCTGTGATGTTGACTTAGTGTTTACCACAGAATTCCTCCAGCGGTGTAGAGCCAATACAGTTTTGGGTCAGCAAGTATATTTTCCCATCATTTTTAGCCAGTATGATCCAAAGATTGTTTATAGTGGAAAGGTTCCTAGTGACAATCATTTTGCCTTCACTCAGAAAACAGGTTTCTGGAGGAACTATGGCTTTGGTATTACCTGTATTTACAAAGGTGACCTTCTTCGAGCAGGTGGCTTTGATGTCTCCATCCAAGGTTGGGGCCTTGAAGATGTAGATCTATTTAACAAAGTCATTCAAGCTGGCTTAAAAACTTTCCGAAGCCAAGAAATTGGAGTAGTCCATGTGCATCACCCTGTTTTTTGTGACCCTAATCTTGATCCAAAACAATATAAAATGTGCTTGGGGTCCAAAGCTTCAACTTATGGGTCCACACAACAGCTGGCTGAAATATGGTTTGAAAAAAACGACCCAAATTTTGGGAAAAGCAGCAATACTAATGGCTCAGTGAGGACAGCCTAATGTCCAGCTATGCTGGAAAAGACTTTTTTTTTAATTATCTAATTTATTTTTGGGAAAATGTTTTTTGATAATTCACTTTTAAAAGACCACACAGGATATATTTTAGAAATCATCGTTGTTTTCTTACAAAGCGCTCGTTTTGAGAAGAACAAGGCCCTTGGGTTTTTTCGTTGTTGTGTTTTTGGTTTTGAACAAAACTGTGATCAGTATTTGCCTTCAAACAAAAAAAAAAAGAAAAAAAGAATTGTTTAAGAGTTATCTGACCAATCAGTGGAAATCTGACTTGAATTAGAATTTCCTTATGAACAAAAGATTGTTTCCTACCATTTCCACTGCCATCTTCTTGGCTGGGATTCTGTAAATTGGGACCTGAGCGTGCAAAGCCAAGTGACAAAACGCTGTGTCTAAATATTCTGGTGTGACTGCTGCCGTGCAAAGATTCTGCTCCTTTGGTTCAGGATTAGCCATTAATTTTTAAATTGCATTAGAAAATCTGAGTCGCTGTGGCGATGAGAAGGGTGGTAATTGCAGGAGGTTCGTGTTTTTTTTCCCTAATAGCTGATTATTTCAGTTTAAAAATACACTTCCACTTATTATGGGCAGGTGAGGGAAGGAAGTAAGCACAACCCACGATCCAATTACTCCTTGTAGAAATTGCTGTGTTTGATAGTTGGTCCATATATGGAGGGAATGTTTGGGGAATCCGTGGTGTGTTCTGTGTATTGTCCTCAGCTGCCGTTTGAGGGCTGAGCGATGCGACCTGGAAATGCCGAAGCCTGATGAGCGAGGGGAAGAGGCTGGGAAGTGGGAATCCCTCGCAGCCAAACGACAGCACACAACGAACAATCCAAGATCCCTGAGGAGAACTTGGAAAACTCCTCTGCACCAAGTGTCCTGCGCCCGATCGCATCGATTTTGTTCAGTTGGTTACATGATGTTAATGGGAACAATTATTACATTTGATTACTAGATTTGTTTTGGGATTTTTTTTTTCTGTATCTGCTAGACTGTTAATTTATTTAATATCCATTGTTTTAGGTTCTTGACCTTTCCTTGAATATCTGTTAGTCATTTTAATATTTTATATATATATATATGTGTGTGTAAATATATATATATATATTAGGAATGTATTGCATCTTCTCACTGATAAGGTAGTGTACATCATACTTACAGTAAATGATCTCCAAAGATTACTTTCTAAAATATTTTTTCATGAGTCTTCCCCTCCCCCCCCCCAAAATTTCTTTTAACATTTTTGGAATTAGTTCAGTGAGTTTAGGAATTTTTTTGGTATTCTAAGAGGAACTGGGGATGAGGAGGCTGAATACAAGGAAAGTGTGATCCCTATGAGTTAACACCTAGCAAGGTAAGAGAAAATACACAAAATAAAGTGCCTTAAAGCCAGATAGGGAACCCTCTACACTGAGACTTAGACAGTGAATGGACATTGTCATTGAAGCAGATGATCTCTTGAGACCTATGTACCTGTAAATATCCTGCTCAGTAGAAACAAAAATTAAAACCAGCGAACAATATATTTTTCTATCGTATCCTCCAGCCCCATTTCATCTCATTACCCTCAGTTCCACTTGGCCTACTCTTTGGGAAGTGGAGACAAGTGAAGGAATGGAGAAAACCTGAATCTTAGGTGGTTGTTGCCATGTTTGAAGGGATCTTACAGAGCAATTGCTATTCCAGTAGAAGAAATAACCATTGTTTACATGTGTATGGAATATGAACTGCAACTAGCATAGAGTCTGTGTCTTACAATGTTCATCATTTTCTGGTGACAGTCCCAAGGATGTAGGTACTGGGATGGATTCAGTGCATGGAAAATTTTTCTTTTCCTTCTTTTTATTTTTTTTTGCTTTCTTTTTTTCTTTTCTTTTTCCTTTTTTTTTTAAAGACTTGCTTCTAAGATGCAATAAAGATTTTTTATTTGCAATCGGAGCTGCTCACGTCGTCAGTCCATATCGTTCCACCCAGCGCAGGCACAGAGGTAACACACTTTGGGAAATAAGTCCAGGTAAAAGGATCTCCCTCTTCCAAAGGGTTTTGACCTCTGTGTTGTGTTTTGGCCTGGGATGAGCTCAGTGCTTATACCTTGGCTCTGAGGGAAGGGATTTTCTTCCCATTCATCAGGCTCATCTGCTCTGGTGCAGATGAGCTGTGCTATTCCCTGGTCTTGACTTTTTCCTCATGAAAATGTTAGAAATACTTCTGCTGCCTGAAAATACCCGTAAGTATACATTTCAAATGCGTACAGTGACAAGGCTGAATGGTGCCCTAATGTTTTGTGTATTCAAAACACAGTAAAAATAATTATTAAGTGGGTTGAGCACTGATTTTTTAATAGCTCTAGGAGTTGTTCAGTATTGGTGTGAGGACAAAATTACATCCCAAAGCAAGAATCTTAGTGATTGCAGAGGTGTTTCTTCACACAAGGGAAAGGGGGAAAAAAAAGCAGCTTGTATTTGTGGTACACAAAAGAGTTTGGAGAATATGAACCCCAAAGGACAGCACCAAAATGGGGGGGAAAAAGCTCTGTACTGTATTTATTAACTTTATGATTATGTAGGACTTTTTTTAGCCCATAACAGCTAGTAAAAGCAGAATGTATGTAACTGGAAAAAGCCATTTAGTGAACATCACCCATCTGGTATTGGGGTTTTTTTCTCAGTTGCCGCAGTTTTAATTCTGTTACCAAATCTCTGTTAAAAGTGAGTTTTGCACCAAGCTTGCAGCCAGCTCTTGAGGCCCCACATTGCAATTGATCACATAGTTTATGAACTCTCAGGTTAAAAGTAATCCATTTTAAAGCTAAATTTTAATTATAACCCTTTATGACGAAGTCTAACCACATAAACCCCATTTTATACTAAAATAAGTGGCATTTGCTGCCCCAGTTGTAAGGAACTGGGCTGAGGTGGAAACCATCACCTGGTAGGTGCTAACCCAGCCTTGACAAAAATCCCTTCTGGGGCTGAAACATTTCATCTGCAATTTACTCCAGTCGTTTGGTTTGGACAGAAGTTTCCTTCATGATGAGGAGGCTGGAAAACCCTGGAGGGTTTGCCTCTGGGCCACAGACGTGTGAGAAAATGAGATGGTGTCATCCTGAAAATGAAAGACATGGTGCCCAGTCGTGTGCTGTCTATCAAGATGCTGCTCTTCTTCATTAAAACAATTAAAAATGTGAGAGACTTCTTTCCCTTGTTATTCTGGTGCAGGTAACCCGGGTTGGATGCTGTATTGGCCGTGGGCGTCCTCACAGCAATAAAGCTCTCACCCAAGCAGAGCTTTGCAGCCCCTGGGCACATGGAGTTAAATCCTTCACCTTCTCTGATCACACGTGGATGGGGAGCTGGATTTATTAATGCTGTTTTCTAAAAGCTTCTCCCTCCTGCTCAAGATCGATGATGGCAAAAAGAGGCAAAGGGAGATAGGGAGAATGTGCGTCCAGAAAGGCAGCAGCAGGTACTTCTGGTGACTGTCGTGCTGGATGTGACTATTTACACGTGGAACATTTATCTGTAGCTTTGCTGAGTCACAGACCATGGAAGGATTTCAAGTTTTGGTCCTTTAGGCACAGTGGGCGTTTATTACATGGAAAACTCAGTGACCAGCTCCAGCCCCACGTAGCTCCCCTGGACCTGGCTGGATGGTTCCTTTCAGCAAAATCAGGACAAAGTCCCGCTGACCCAAATCTGCTTACTCTTGAGTTTTTGTGGAAGCCTCTAACTTTACATTGCAAATTATTATCCTGAGCCATTTCACATGAATACTTTCCAAAAATACTCAGCTTGCACAGCCAGCCACAATTGGGAGCTTTTTGGAAAGAAGATCTTACAGAGGCATTAAAAATGGGGAGAAGGTCCAGGCTCCACTGGGCTCCTCCTGTGCTCTGGGCATGGTGATCCCTGGGCTGGTGGGACACTGCTCACGTGGGACCTGTTTTAGATTAATGCTTTTGTACCCAGTGGACTCTGCCAACATGAGTTGTGCTGACCAAAACAAATTCAGGGGTTTTGATCCCAGCTGGAGTTCAAAAGCCACCTCCTTCTTGGGCTTAGGCAGTCTTGGAGACAACCTGGGCTCCCCAGCCAAGGCAGTGCATCCCATGAGGAATCCTTTCCAACTATTTTCCTGGATTTTACCTGGCTGCTGTTGCCAGAAGCACTTTTATTCCTCACGTCCGGATTGCTGCCGACACTTTCCCAGGTGTGAGAAATGTGTCCGTGTCCTTTCCAAGCTCCAAAACCATCTCCCAGGTCTCCTCCAGCCCAGGAATCTCCACCTTCTAAATCACTTTTATGGGTGGGGTGAAAAAAATCAGTATCAAAAAAATAACAGCCCAAATACTGGGCTGGCGTGTTTACTTTCACACTTTTAATTCAATAAAACTCTCAACTTTAATTGACCGGAATCAGCTCCAACATTTCCAGCAGGCTGGCCTGGAGTGTCTCGGAAACTGGGGGTCCCCCCTGTTTGGCTGGGGGTGTGGGGAGGACTTTGCTGGGGTCCTGCTCTGTGTCTCACTGACTGTTTTAGAAAAAAAAGACAAAAGAACACCACCACCTTTGTGAGGTTTTGACTTTTCACCTAGAGGGCTCCCAAAAGCAGCACAGTTTAAAGTTATTCTGTGATAAAACAAACCTCCAGTGCAAACAGGCTGCGATATGGGGCAGATAAAGGCTGTTTGCTGTGCCAGCACTGGCTCTGCCGGGATGGTTCTGTGTGCTGGGCTAGGACCATAATGGCCCTGGGAAACCTGAATCACTGTTCATGTTCCACTCATGGGTTGGGGATGTACCCCAGCCTTCTGCCCACTGCCAGCACAACTTGGCAGTGATTCCCCCAGTGCTGAGCACCTGTCCCAGGTGAGCTCAGCCCCAGCCCAATCCCTGGCATCATCCTTAACCCCAACCCCATTCCTGGTCCCATCCTTCTCCTCATTTTCATCCCCACCCCCAACTCCATCCCTGGCCCCATCGTCATCCTAATCTTCATCACAATCCCCATCCTTGTTCCCATCTCCATCCCCAACCCCATCCTTCTCCTGCTCCACCTGGGTTAAGTCCCTGAAGCCTGACACAGCTCCCATCCCACCACCGCCGGCCGGGGTAAGCCGAGGACAGGCCGGCAGCCTGAAATAGCCACGATATTTCCTGTCCTTTTAAAGTTTGCTTAAAGAAAACTAATTTCCTCTGTCCTTTCAGTAGCAGAATACAAAGCAGCCAGCGCTGCCCCTTTCCCCACCCCCCTTAGAAATCACCTTATTTTTCCTTTTGCTGAAGCTGAGAGCCCTTGGTGCTGTGTGGGATGGGGAGCTGGTGTGTCTGTGTTCACTGGCCCCCACCCTGTCATGGGGGCACAAGGAGTGGGTTTTGCTCTAATATATCAAATTATGACAATTCCTGCCCCACTGTCCAGGACACTGTGTGCAATGAGGCAGAGCCAGCCATTCTTTTCTTTCCTAGCAGAACTAGCTGTAATATTCCCTGTTTTCCTGCACACTGAGGGGTTGGTTGGGTTTGGACAGCCCCAGGCTGGTGGGGTCTTGTGCTGGGGCCCCAAAACGTCCTGAGTGAGTGCCAGGATATGGGATCTTGGATATGGGATGCAACCAGTGGTTTGCCTCTGCATCATGCCTCTCCCCCAAAAATATTCAGGCCATGCCCGAAGCTGGGATGCTGATATTGGGCACGGCCGTTCTTCATCCCAGGGCCTGACCCTGCATTGATGCCAGCAAAGAAACAGCCCAAACCAGGAATAGGAATCAGCATCCAGGTTGGGAATTGAATATATTCCTTTCAAAGCAGGTAAAGGACCACTGAGCCCTCCAGGGAAAAGCCCAGGGTGACGTGTGTGGCTCACTGCTCTCAGGAGGCAGCTGAGCAAGGGAGTGAAGCTGGGGGGTGGTTTGGGCTCAGTTAATCCCAGGCAGGTCCTGTTCATCCCTCTTTGCTTCCCTGATGAGTAATTAACAGCTCTGGCACCCGCTGCCCTCCCACTGCTGGTGCTGGGGGTTAATCCCATCTGAGAGCATCCGCTTCCCTCCCAGCACCCAGCCCCTTCCAAGTGCTCCTGCTGCTCTGAGGCTGGGCGAAACCTGGCCTTGACAAAATAAGTCCAAGCTGTTTTCTTGCCTCTCCTCAGTCAGCTGAAGGAATAACCCTCTGCCAGGGCCCTGCCTGGGCTTACTTTTAGCACCTGAAATGAAATAGTGAGGACTGTGATATACGCAGCTCCCCCAGACCCACCCCTGGGACTCGTGCTGCCCCTTGTTCCTGGACTCTGGGGGCTTTTCCTGCCTTTGACTGTTACCCCATCCCTTTCCCCAGGATGCCTGATGCCATCAGGAGGACAGGCTTTGCTGGTGGGAGAGGTGGAAAGCAGCACTGAAATCTCAAACTGTTTGAACTGGTGCTTTGTTTTAATGTCTTTGAACTTTAATGTCTGTTTACTTCTGCCCCTGGGGAATCATTCCTGCAGCATGTGCAGTGCTCGCTTAATGGAGCCTTGTACTAATGAGGTTTCAGGTCTGCTGAAGGGGGGGATTTTGTTCTTATTCCAGGGTAGCAACACTCAGGCTCTCAGCTGCTTTTGGGAAGTGACCTCCTGCTCCCAGGAGGTTTTGGGACACACACCCACCACTGCAGCATCTCTCCCAGGTCCTGTGAAACCCAGGTGCCCCTTCTCTCCCCCCCTCCTCAGATGACCACCTTGACCCACCTGGCAGGGTTTGGAGCAGGGATGCCTCAGCATGTCGGGAAAGGTGGTGTGCAGCAACAGCCTCAGAGCACAGTGCCCAGCAGAACAAAGGCCCTTCTGTGTCCAGCCCTTGGCCGAGGCCCACCAAAGGTTTGGGAGATGCTCCAGCAGCCCCCATGAGCACTGGGGAGCCCATGGTGGGCACAATCCCACTGGCTTTGGAAGCAGCAGAGCATCCAAGGTGTTCTGCTCAAGAGGGAGAATAAGGAACTGCTGTGGTTGTTCCACAGGGTGTTTCCTCAAAGGAAACCTGCAAGGCTAAATGAAACAATGAGCTCCTTTATAGCTTCTGTTGGGGCTTCAGGTGTCACAGGAAGAGTTCCTGCGTGTCAGAGGAATCTAGCATCTGGAGAAGGTGACTGTGAGATGGTTGAAGCCCAGCTCAGGCGACAGGGATGCACGGCAGGCACCTGCAGGCTTTGGGTGATGGAGCAGGATGGAGACAGGTGACAGTTTCAGGGAAATGCAGCTGATGAACTCTGTCACAGACACAGCTCCTTCACAGCTCACCCCAAGTCAGGATCAGCTCTCGGTGTGAGGTATGACAATGCCTCAAACCCCAGCAGCAGTGAAGAGCTGAGTCACCTCCTCCCCAGCCCTAAGAGAACAGGCAGAGAGCATGTCCTGGCAAGGGAGGGAAACTCTGGTGCTGCCATACCTGCTTCAGGAGCTGCTGGGAGGCACAGGGTGACAGAGACAGGCAAGGCCAGATATGGAGACAGTCTGTACTCGTAGCCCCAGTTCCGGCTGCGCTCATCAGGACAAGAACTTGAATCACACTGCAAACCCCAATTGCCCAATGCCAGTTGGGTTTCCAATAAAAACCACCAATGCAGTGTCATCCTGGGGAGGAATCAGTTTATTTTAAGATACATTCTGTTTCTGAAGAAGGATATTTTTGCAGCCTGCCACAGAAATGTGAACCAGAGGGTTAACCTGCCCGTTCGGCCTTGGCCAGCCTTGCCGATGCTCACACAAATTTCTTGGGATAAAAAAAAGAAAAAGAAAGGTCCACAATTCAAACTGTACACCTTTATACAGAGTGTGTAGCTGGGGGCACTTTTTACACTGCTGTACATGCTTGGGATAACTAAGTGCAATTAGATTCAGAGCCAATACAGCATCCCAGGCCACTAATGAAGATAAAGTACAAGCTGTGGTGGGCGGAAGCTGCACAGATACACAGGCAAACTGAGCTTATTGTGTTCCTGCTGCTCCAGAGTGCATTTCCCCAAAGAGAAGTGGAGCAGAGACAGCTTATAAAGCTTCCTGGTCACAGGGCTCCTTCCTCTCCCACCAGGAGTATCTGTCACACCCAGTGGCTTTGCTTTCCATCAGCTCCATCAACAAGGCAGCAGTGCCATGAACCAGCTCCCTCAGTCCTGGTGCAGCATTCCTGGCAGGTTGTTTTGGGCTCCCTCACAGGAACACTGCACCACTACAGCTTTTAGGAACCAGGAATGCGGTGGCCAGCCACAGCTTCTCACTGGTTCCTACACCAGGCTGTCTCTACATGGGAACTACACCTGAAGTAGCCTCTAATGGAGTTGCAGGGAGGTGGGAAGCAGCCCCACAGTGCAGGGCTTCCAGCAGATGCATTTGCCCTGGGAACAGGGTGACAGCCCACAGTGCCCGCGCTGCCGGCCAGCAGGCAGCCGGGATTGTAACGTGCTCAGGCTCCCAGGGAAGAGCCCTCGGAGCTACTGGAGCTCTCCTGGCTGACACACACACAACAAAAGCAGCAGCAGCAGCCAGGGCATGCTGAAGGTGAGGAAGGAATTGAAAACGGGGAAGAACAAACTGGAAATCGAGGGATGAGCAGAACTGCAGCCAACTCTGCCTCTGCTCTCAACTAGTGCAGCGGAGCATGTGATGGAGGAGGGGAGCCAAGAGTTGGCCCAGCTCCCAGGCTTGTCCCGGCCCTGCTCACACCAGTTTCATTCCCCAAAATCCCTGATGGGGCTCTGGGAACCCCACAGTGCTCACTAGCAGCAAACCAGACACACACTCCTTCCATCACCCCTGGTCCAGGCCGTGTCTCCCGAGTCCAGGACGCTCCTGTCCCCCGTTGAGTCTTGGATCCCAGCGCCACGGGCACTACCTTCTCTTGCGCATGCAGGTCTCGAGCCTCCCCAGCTCTTCGTAGGCCTGGTAGAAAATGTCAAAGTCTCTGGCACTCCAGCCCCTCCAGACAGCCAGGCACCGCTCCGTGTTTTCGTTCTCAAAGCAGCACACAACCGTGTCCTTTGCTACAAGAGCTGCATCCACCAGCGTCCTGGGGAAGGGAGAGGAGAGCAGGGAAGGGCATTACAGGGAAGAGCAGTTCTGCAAGCACAGCACCGGCTCATGAGCTTCCCTTCCAGCTACACAAGCTTTTTATAAGATGCAAATCCTTGAGCAAGGAGAATGTAACAAAGAGAGGGATCAGAAACTGTGTCACATCAAAACCAAGCAGCTCAGTGACATGGGAAAAGGTTTTTAAAGGGATTCAGGTGCCTAAACATGCAGGTGGGGGCTTAAGCCTGCCGTGGCATTTGAAGTTGCTGCTAATCTCCTGATTTGCTAAATCCACAGACTCTTGTTCCTGCTGCCAGCTGGGCATTTTCAGAACAGCTCCATCATAACACAGCTGACAGGCTGTCGAGAGCTTCCGCAGCCTGGAATACAGTGTGGAGGTGGAATGGAGCCTGGCTCTGTCTGCTCAGGGTCTGAGCCCAAAGCCCAAAGCAGCAGGCACAGCTATGGCAGCGCTCAGGGATCTGTGTGGTCCGTGTTGTATGTGCTTCCCTTCATGGTCTCATGACCACTGAAGCTGGCCCTGCAGGTACCTCAGAGGGCGGTGGCTGGGCAGATAATGGCGCTTTTCCCTTGCAGGGTCCAAGGGACAGGAGTCCAGCCCTCACTAGGCTCCTTCTACCATTCCAATAGCAGATGGGGAAGGCTGATCCCAAACTGTTTCCTCAGAAAGGTCCCCAGCTGGGAGCACTGGCCACAGGACTGTCCTTGGCAGCTGCTTTTTATCATAAACTGCCCTACGAAGCCCTCTCCCTTCCCTCCCCTCTCTGCTCTGCCCTTCAAGCAGGCAGGCACTACCCTACTCTTCATCCTGCTGTTAAAACAGGGAGGGCCGATGGCCACGGTGCCTGGTCCAGTCAGGCAGCAGGGCAGGACAGGTGTGAGATGTCGTGTCACTTTGCCTCAACTCCACATGCAATCTGGGTTAAGCAAAGCCAACCTAAGAGTACCTGCGACCAATAAAGAGAATTGTCTCCTCCCAACTAACTGATAAAGACACTCAGTTCAGAGTAGAGGGAACGGCAGGAGCCTTTGATCTCCTGTTGTGTTTGCCTGGTGGTAATAAACGATCATTTACAATCCTTAGCACTGCTTAACCTGCATTTGTTTGGACATAAATAGTACAATCCCAGACCAGTATTTAAGTGATCAGCAGGAACACCCCCACCTCTCCAGCAGCTATTTATTTACTTGGACTCTCCTTCGCTGTATGAAACATTTTAAATTAACGTATATAACTGCTCTCCCCTGTGCTGCGGGAGCCGTCCCCCGGCCTGTCATTGCCCACAGCACAAAGGTGCTCATTTAGAGCCAGAACATCAACCTGACCCACGTGAATGCAGCCACAGACAAGCGCCGTGCTCTGCATAAATACACCTCTTGTTCTGAGAGCGGGGCCTGAGTCTGCCAAGCTGCTCCGACCTTCTGCCAGGTGCCCTCGGAGCACTGGGAGCCAGCACCAGGCCGGATCAGGCCGACTTTATCACACTGTGCACGGTCCTGTCTGTGTCATTAGGGGGGTGCTTGGTCTCTGTGGATTTTGGAGACCAGGTTGTAGTGACAGTGCCTTCCCCTCACTGTCTGCCCCACTCTAACAGAACACACACACCTTTATGTGCAACCAGTGACTGCATCTCCTCTGGGTGGGAACTCCTCAGAGGCTGCTGGAAGCTAAGAGGGAACGCCCAAGAGCCCTCGGAGCCTGCAGGGCCTCCCCTTGCCCCCCAGTCCCCTTGTGCCCCTGGAGACTGGCGTGCCCCATCAGCCTCACCCGTAGGGAGCCAGCTCCCCCGCCTTCAGCACTGCGATCACTCTGCCCCGCTGCGTGCCTGATTCCTTCTCCAGCCCGATGACAATGATGTCCCCTCCTCTCCTGGAAGAGAAAAGAGGGAGACGTCACATCCTCAGCACTGCTGTCAGCTGAGGAAGATCCATGCTGGATATCCATCCTCTGCTCCACGCCCACCTGCAGCCACATGATGTCTTGCAGGGGATGGAGAACTGCGATGCCACGGGGGCATCCTGAATCCACTGCAGTGAGAGATCTTGTGACAAGCAAAATCAGCTTCCCAGAGGTTTCCATCAGCTCCACAGGAGCAGCAGGACTTGCCAGGGCTTTGTCCGAGCAAGGAGGCTCCCTGCTGCTCTTTGCTTCCTCAGTAGCTGGGGAAACAGGGCTTGGAGTCTGACCACCCCCTTCTCATTCTGCTGAAACCAACCCAGCAAGTCCTTCCACGTGGCCATTCTGCTCAACACTACTACTTTCAAAAGGCATAGAAAATCCAAGTTCCATTGTACTGGGAACAGAATTTCTTAATGGTAACCTGATTTTCTGGCCAGGTGAATTGTACTGGGAATGCAAAAGCTGCTGAATTAGCCTGAGCTAATCTCATGTTCAGCCAGGAGGGATTTTGACTAAGTTGCTTTGCTAAGTGACCCACTTACCTGGGGATCCAGATGAGGTCTTTTACAGGAAGAATCTTGACTGCTTGGAGATGCTCTGTGTTGTCACCTGCAGGCAAAGCATCATGATCCAGGGAAGCCTTAAGGTCACGGAATTTCTCTGACTCCTCAAAATCTGTGGAGAAGGGTGCACTGGAAGAGCTCATGGGTGAGCTGGGCAGGCTGGAGGGGCAGCGGGTTACCCTGTTGGGAGGTGAGGAGGAGTAGGAAGACACAGAGCAGTAATCTGTGAGCGAGTCCTGGTGGTTCAGGATCTGGGTGCCCACGTCCGGGCTGTACATGATGCTCATGTCCCCTGGTGGGCTGTTCTCCATCGCCCCGTGGCTGATGGGGGCTGTGGCTGGGATGGCAGCCGAGGGCTGCTGGATTGTAAACATGTCTCTGAGGGGGCTGCAGTCCCCGCAGAAGTAGCGCGCACAGAGTTGGTAGGTGCTGGCGTGGTACATCACCAGGAAGTTGCTTTTATCATCCAGACACCACACCACCTCCTCGCCGTGGCACTCGGAGTTGCAGGTGATGGATGTGATGATGGAGGGTGGGCTGAAGGGCTCCAGCCTCCTGCTGATCTCCATGGAGGCGCAGTCGATGACGAGGATGCCGGGCCCGTTGCTGTACCACACCTCGGCCCCGCTGTTGGTGACCTCCATGGCTCTCACCGGGTACGGGTTCTGCCGCGGGTCATCGTCAGAGATGTTGAATTTGGACCTGTTTGCTGTGTGGGAGCACAGGTAGGAGCAGCTGTCCCCTGGCAGGCCCTGGGACACTGAAAACGTGGCTACAAGTCCATCTGACAAGCCAGCCAGCACCACATATGAGTTCTGCAAGAAAGAGAAAAACTTCATGGAATTATAGAATGGTTGGGTTGGAAGGAACCTAAAAGACCATCTCATTCCATCCCTCTGCCATGGGCAAGGACACCTTCCACTGGACCAGGTTGCTCTGAGCCCTGTCCAACCTGGCCTTGGACACTTCCAGGGATGGGGAGTCTACAACCTCTCTGCGCCATGGCCTCACCAACCTCACAGCAAAGAATTTTTTCCTATTTCTTTACTTCTCTATAATACAAGAGCTTTCAATCCCAGAAGCTTCTCACATTCTGCAAGAACACCAGTACCTTACCCCAAAACAGCGATAACAGCAACGTAAAAAGAAGTCATTCCCTAGAAGCCGCTGCAGAGCCACACCCCTCTCACCCAGTATTACCTCCCTCTTTACTGGCAAGGGCGGATAGATGGACCTGGCAGCCTGCCCTGAAGGTTAACAAACTCAAGCTGGAGTCTGTTCAGAGACAGCCATCATGATTCCTAGGACTCCAGCTGTAGAAACCCGGCTCACTTCCAAAAAGGAGTAAAGCTATTGCTATCAGTGTAGGTAGGAAAGGAATGGAAGAAATGCAGTAAAAATTGAAAGAGGAAGCCAATATTCTCACAAACATGAGCATCCAGGGATTGCTCCACATCCAGAGTCTGCTGCTCTGAGAGCACTGCTTCTCCCAGGGATGTGCTCTGGGTCTGGGATCCCTGGCAGCTCAGACATCCCAGCCAACGGCACAGAAGCAGCAGCAGCTCAGCAAAGCACCTGCCAAGTGCCATGAACAATTCTGCAGGTTGGTGAAAACCTGCCTCTAAATGTACAGATGTGCTGGACACAGCTCCAGCTCCGTGGCGATGCATCCCTCATGTCCCAGGGGCGGGAGCTGCTGAGAAGGCCACGGCTCAGCGACTCCAGCTCATCCCAGTGGGGCAAAATGCTGTTAAACAGACTGGGAAATTGATCTTTTGGGAACAAAACTCCGTGTGGCCTTGGGTCTGTACCAGAAACTCCCGCATCTGTGAAGCAGATAAAACAATACTTACCTCAAAGGCCTTTCTATTTCCTCCCTGCGGAGCAATAAATTCTAAAAAAAGACCATTTTACCCAGGACTTTTTTTCTGTTGTTACAATCTACCTGGACTAAGCACAGCAAATCAAACAGAATCAGACAGAGCGCCACAAACTGTCACAACCTCATCCCTCTTAAGCCTCTCCACAGTGGAAAGCCCTGCCTTTGGCATGCCCAGGATGCCAGTGAGATGGGCTGAGGGCTCAGAGTCACCCTTTGCTGGGAATGCAAAAATTAAATTAGGGCATCCCTGTGCCCTTCCAGGGATCTTGACTCTGCCAGGCCTGGAAACTCTTGTCCAGGACAAGAGTTTCCAGGCCTGGACAAGAGTTTCCAGGCCTAAAGCCACAGAAAAATCAGTATCTTGACTTGCCCCAGCTATTGAGGGGCAGGCAGTGCAGGGTGCTATTTAATTGACAGCTCTGCTTCCAAGGCTCATTGAGAGTCCTGGACAAAGAGACACTCTCTGCACACCAAGTATGAGTAAAACCACGAGAGTGCTGAGCCTGTATGACTAATCCAAATCACAGCAGAATTTTACTGTAATGGGAAAAACTAGGAAAGCAAGTGGAAAGTTGTGAAATGGGGCTCGGACTAACTTAGTCCAGTCCCAATTCTCTAACCACTAATTAAAAGAAACCCCAACGACCTGCAGTGCTCAGTGCCATGTCCCTGCTGCCATGTGGATCTGGTGCAAAGGCTCCTGGAAGTGGCTTTGCCAAGGAGTTGCATCAGTAGGTTGGATCATGGCACGATGCTTTGCACAAGCTGGGTTTTGGGTTACTCTTTCTTTGGAAGGGAGTTCAATTATTTAAAACTGAATAAAACAAAGCAGAACAGCCCACATTTCTCTGGTAAAAAATGGTCCAACTTTTTCAGTCTGAAGGACCCCGCACAAGAGGCATTTCTTACTAAAAATGGAAAATTTCAATTGAAATGGGAACATCAGATATTAACTGTAATGTGGGTATGTCAACCTGAACTGCTCCCAGTGTGACACAGGACACTATTAAAATCCTCAGAGATTATAATTTTGTCTCATTTGATTTGATAACACTGAACTATCCAAGCATAGTCTTCATAAAAAATTATTTTGAATTCCTTGATTAGTTTCAGCTACTGCAGAACAGAATCCCTACTCCCTTTTGGCTTCCACAGGCCAAATTTCCCTGGCACTGAGCAGCTGGCACCATAACCAGGCAGAGGTAGGTCAGTGACCCCCTCCTGGTGCTACCAGTAATACCAGTGCCAAATCCTGGCCTGAGACGGCACAACATGGTGGCAGCAGATTGGGAAGAAATTTTTCCCACTGGGGCATTTATTACTCTCTGCCTGGGCTATCAGGACCTGTTTCTATCCTGCCATGATTGTTATCTCTCAGAGAGATAAGAAACAAGGAGCAGGAATTCAAATGCTGAGAAACACCCTCACGCTGCCATCCCTCACATGACTGAGCTGAGAGAGTGACCAATTCCACAGAAAACCATGCCAAAAAACCACCTCCCCACAGGTGCCACCGACTTGCCAGATTTTATTTGGTGCCGGTGAGGCAAAACTCTCCTGATCGGGGTATTCCAGGAGTGACCAAAGGCAGGCAGGGCTGCAGCCTCCAGAAACCTTAAGTAACTTTCTCAGAATTCATTTTCAACGTTTGGGCTCCACGAAGAGCCAACAAAAACACACAGCAACAGAAGTGTGTTTGAAGGCTCTGCGCTGCCAGCAGCCCCGCCGTGCCAGGAGGAAGGCCCGGCGCGGGGCCGTGCTGGGGTGGGGTGTGCGGGGATGAGCCGGCTCCAGACGTCCTGTCCTGTCCTGCGGCCGAGCCACCGCTGCCAGCAGGTCAGGAGAAATGGCAAAAAATACTACACCAGGGCCTGGTCACCTCCTCCTCCTCTTGTCCCCGCAGGGTCTGGCACTGTTGGCTGCAGCCTTTAAATGCAGCTTTTGTTTCCATGTGTTCCAGGTTTCTGTGAGAGGCCAAAGATTTGCACCCATTCAGGTTTCTCTCTCCCTCCACATCTCTTTGTGAGAACACTGCAAACCAAGGCAGAACGTGTCTTGGTTTGCCCTTTTTAACCCACTCATTCACTGATTTGGTTTTTTTTTTCCTTCTGAAAATTGTATTGTTTACCAAAAAGAATCATCCTGGTGACAAAAAGCATGCAACAAAAAGCTTAAATTGTACAAGACTTTTCCTTGGCGGGTGAGTTTCAGATTCTGGGCCCCTCTCAGCTGCTTTCAAATTTCCATGATGCTTCCTTTGGATTAGAAACCAAGTTTTGGAAACTATTTCTTTTGGATCAGCCTTCCCAAGGCAGTCGTAAAGAATTCCCCTTCCCAGCAACATCCCTCTGCAATTTTCTGACTAAAAGTTACCTCACACCTCACCAGCTAAAGGCTTTCCTCCTTTAAAAATGCAATTCCCTTCTCCACTGGACAACAATGACTGTGATAACTCTGACAGAGGTTACTGGCCATGCAGTGAGTGTGACAAGTGTAAGCTTTCCACATCTGTTTTTTGGAAGAACTGGCTGGTTTAGCTCTTGCCAGCCTGGTCTGCACATCCCCATGGCTGCTGCTCTGGCCATTTCACTGCCAAACTCATTCATAGAAAGGAGAGAGGAAAAAGTAAGTCCAATAAACTAAGAAGGAGTGAGCTGAAGGGATGTGGATTTCTGGAAGGTTGGGTAGGGTCGGGGGAGGAAGGGAGGTGTCTAGACTCAATATTGCTATTGTAGGGCCTGGCATTATTTATGACATTTTCTAGGCAAGCCACAAACTGGAAATAGAAACCAGGAGACATAAAGCCACTAGCAACCCCTGAGGAATGGCTTTGCAAGCTGTGTGACAGTGGAAAAGCTGAAAGAAAAAGACTCCTTCGACTGTCCTGGACAGAACCTCAGGCAGCATGAAAAAGAAATTTGTCCTACAAATCAGAAATGAAGCTCCACGGCAGAGAAATGCTGAAGTCAGGGAGCCAAGGAAAGCCAACAGATGCAGAGAAATCCAGCCCTGTGCCAACTTCACATCGATGCCCTACTTTAGTCCTATTTAGACCATGTTTGGAAGTGCAGCAGCACACCTTACACAAACCATCTGCCTCGGATTCAGTCCATGCAGCAATCCAAGCAAACGAGCCAGAAATGGACAATGGCTCAGGACAGGCCTGGTATAAACCAGCAGCTCTGAGAGCTGCCCCGTGCTGAGCTCTCAGACACATCCCAGTCTGCTGGCATTTGCAAAGATTACACAGCTACCAGTAATGTTGGAACATAATTACATGTTTTCATTTGAGGTGGCTGTAAGCAAACTGGAGGTAATTTAGCTCAAAACCAGTTTTTATACATCTCCCAAGACTTGCCCCAGTAGGCACTCAGGTCAGATTTCTCCTGCCAGAAACGGGATGTTGGCAATTCCAGGACTAGGCAGATAACATATAACTTGTTTTAATGCCCCTAAGAGTAATCATCCATGTTACCCATAAAAGCATTACCCAAACCAGTTGTATTATCTAAGTGTTCTCATTCAAAACCAAAACAGGAGGGTGGCTGAGCCCAGGTAACATTTAAGGACGATTGTGCACACAAATGACAGCACACAGCCCAGGAAAACAGTGGGTACAAGAGGCAGGATGTACCCATGTCCTGCATTAGCACTCAACAAATCTCTATTCTAATTATTGTTTCATGTCTTCTCTACTTTGCTTGATTAGCCTAAACCTTGTGTTCCAGTGATGTGGAAACGCAGCTGGAAAACTTCCTAGCCGAGGAATTTGATCTGTTTTGACTCTTTTCCCAGCAGGCTTGGAAGTGCCAGCTTTGATCCCCTGACTCGGGTTCTTGCCCACACCTCTGTCCTCTGGCAGAGGCACAAAGACCTGGAAACCTTCTCCTTGCACTGCCAAAATGTTCCTGGGCATTGCAAAGTCCTTCAACACCATCTGAGTGTGGCAGCTTGGCCCAGCAGCAGAGTCTCACTAATGCCCCTTTTCCTTTGAGCTGCTCCTTACCCTTTTGACAAGAGGCATCACTAGGAAGCAGCTCACAGTGGCAGGAGTGTCTAAACCCTTCAGTGGAGTCTTTAAGGGACACATGCCCTGCAGTCCATACACAGAAATCTTCTGGTCCTGTGAAAGAGCACATAAAATTCTGTAAATGTCAATCACCTCCCTATTTTTCATATTTTGATACCTGAACAAGATCCAATTGGTTCCAAAACCAGTTTTTATTGGTACTTTTTGATATCCAAAATGCGAATTTCTGCTTTCCATGGAGAACCTTTGGCATGTGTGTAAGAATCAGGTGCTGCCTTCCCCAGAATGAGCTGTGGGCAATATATGCATTATCCAAAAGTCACCACAATTGGGGTTTTCTCACCACATCCAAAAGCAGCATCTGACAACCCCAAATGCCAAAATCCCAATCTGAAGCAAGTTGTATGTTATTTTGCATTAGTATGTCCATTCAAGGGAAGCTGGTACTACATTTTATTTGGAATTACACCTGCCCCGCACCTCCTAAATCTACTAGACTGACCAAGAGCACCCAGTTTGGGAACCAGCAACACTTTTCATTCTGATCCAAAAGGTGGAAATACAAGGCTTTAAGATTCTTGAATTTTAATTTTTCTATACTTACTGTTACAAAAAAAATTGGAATATTTGAGCTTTACCTCTACTTTATTTTCCTATGGGAAAAAAAAAAAAATCTATATTCACAGCATCCATGCCAGGGTGGAGTAAAACAACCAACCTAAACGATTTATTCAGCAAGTGTAGCTTTTCTTCCCCTGCTCTAAAACACTGAACTATAGGTATATTTAAATTTTTTGGCTGTTTTTGATTTGTTTCCTGTGAAATGATGGTGTCAGAACTGGCTGCCACTTAACATAGCCCTTTTTGATGGGTGGACAGGGGCTCTGGGGGATAAATCAGCCACACTCCCTCACTCTTATCTTTTTAGCTGCCATTTTCCACGGTGAACACAAAACTTGGGTACCCATTTCCCACCAACCTTCAAATCCCTCAGGCTTCTTTCAAAACTCCACCCTTAAATGCATGTTTTCTGTCCCTGCCTCCCTTTATCGCTCGCAGATAAGAACATTTCCCAGCGAACCCCTGGGCACAGACTGCTCCAGCCCAGAGTTTCCCCTTGGAAAGCTGAGGTTCCCACGATCGCTCTGGGCTCTGGGAGGCACAGTCTGGATCTGTGTGTCAGGTAGAAACAAAACACCTGGAGACAGCAGATGCAAAGTCACGCTGCTCATCTGAGACGCCCTTTGTCTCACACACTCCTGGCTTTACTAATTTAACAGGCTCTTTCTCTTCGTTTGCATCTCTCCTAATGACGCCCCTCTCGAGGGGGCACAGGCAATGCTCACCTCCGTAGCTGCCCACAGGGCATTCTGAAATTTGAGTTGGCAGCACAGCTTCATTCCTGGGCAGCTCATCCTCTGCACTTCCATGACTCCTTTCTCCAGGTTCACCACTGTGTAGTTCCTGAAAGGACCAAGCAGCAATTTCCTACAGCCAACATTCCACCTGCACGGGGCTGAGGCACTTGTGGCACTTGTGGCCATGCCATAACACAACTGCCCAGATGTGGATGATGCTGCAAGGATCTACACCCCTCCAAACTGTAAATTCCTCATCGTAAAGGAAGAGAAGGATGTGCCATGGCTCTTCCTCAGGGGCAGATGTACAATTGCTTGTGCGAAGATTTACACTCAGCTCTCTGACTCTGCCCAGGGTTACGAAGACATATGTGGTCTGTTCCTGTAATTGAGCTATGAGACAAACAGCTCCAGCTGAACAGCAGTAATTAATAGCTGGAAAGTCTCAGCCCATCTTGCCCATTAGGTTCTCAAGAGAATATCTGCTCTCCAAGTTTACTGCCTCTCCATTATCTGGCTTCATTATTTTTCCAGTACATAAACAGAGGAGCATCATTCTACAGAGCAAAGATCTGTAACCTAATAAAATTATTTATAAATATGACTAATTAATAGTTTTTTGTAGCTAAAAGGATTTTGTTTGTTTGGGGAAGTTTATTGGGTTTGGATGTTTGAACAATAACTGGATATTCACAACCACATCTGTGAGTCCCAGATGTTTTACCAACTGTGGCACAAGCAATTACACATCCTGAAATCTGTCACATGTGAGTAACTTGTTATTCAGCAGTCTCTAGCAAGTGGATTGTCCAGTCAGGAAGCAGATTCACTGAGATATATTGCTGTGAATATTTGAACAACCTCCATGTATTCAAAATACATCTGGGAGTGCCATGTGCTTCACCAGTTCAGCAGGAAAAGTTACACTGGCTGCACTGAACAACTGACCAGGCACCACAAATGGCAAAGCAAATAGTTCAGGAACAAATCATGTGCCTTTCCCATTAGCTTAATGCTTACAAATAATGAACACATTAATGTAAAATTCAGATCAGTTTGTGAACGTTTCCAAGTAAGACTGAGGCTATAAAAATCAGTAGCATCCATAAGAATGAACCTAACTAGCCACAGGTCACATGTGGCTGAGCAAAATGCCATCACCTCAGTCACAATTTAGTAACATTTTAAGCACATGCCTTCAGTCCAGAACACATTTTACTGGCAGTGCACACTTGGATGCACACACAGCTCCAGGCATGTGGTTAACTCCCGATGATTGCAATAGGATTTAAGCATGTGCTTAATTGCTTTGCAGAAGAGAGATGGAACTGCAGCCTCAATTAGGAAAGGTTTAGTGTTAAATGGCCTCATTAGGAAAGGCAGAACACGTCTGTTCTCATGTGCAAATGCTTCATCCTGTGTGTGTGAATCATTACACTGCCCTAATCTTCTCCTCATATTAACTGAAGCAGAGTTAAGCTCATTAAATATCCTTTATAAAGCAACCACTGTTCCCAATTAAAAGAGTTTGGGAAAACAGTGTTTTACCGTATTCTTGGCATTCATCCAAGTTCACTTTCACCTTCTTCACCTCCCTCCCAGAGGCAGAAGCAAAGACACTGAAGGATTTTTTACTTAAAAAGGAGAAAGAAAACAGAAATTGCTAATATGAGCCATCTCACCTGGTGTCCTCCTTCCCATCCCAGAATACCACTGTGTACTCCTGCCCTGGGGAGCAGAAGAAGGAAGACTGCTTCCCACAGGGCAGCAGGTACATAAACGTTGCAAAGGTAGGATCTTTCATCTGCCCGACCACAGAAATGGCCAGGGGACGCTGAGGGGGAAGGAAAAGAGAAGACACATCACACAAGATGAAACAGGAGAACCATAACAAACATGAGGTTCAACAAGGCCGAGCACAAGGTCCTGCCCCTGGATCAGGGCAATCCCAAGCACAAGCTTGGGTGTCCCTGGAACTGAATTATATTTAGGGTTCCTTCCAACCCAAACCCTTCTATGGTTCTATGATGATTTAGCAAAGCTTGGTCTTTCTCTTACACATTTTACTGATCCATTTCTTCAGGCTTACGAATTTTGGAAGCTGACCCATTGCATGACAGTGTGTCACTGTCTGGGAGGCAGGCTGACCTTTGCTTGAAGGACAGCAGCTCTAAAACACCAACTGAAATTAATGAAAAACGCAATGCAGCATAATCCTTTACTTGTACTTTGAAGCTTTTTCTTCCTCATACCTCCTTTTATAATCTTGGGGATTTTGAAGTCTTTGTAATTGCACTCACAGCATGACACTGGAGCTGTTTCTAGAAATTATGGGTAATGTCTTGCCCTGGTGAAATCAGCAGCCTAACTGCCATCGACATCAAGGGACCTTCAAGTCCCTTCAGATGTCTAAGGCCACATACCTGTCATCATTTCATTCATAAAACTCTCATTTAAGTCAACAGAAATTCTGGGCCAAATCAGCAGGAGGGATAAATGGGCAATGGAGCTGTTGTGGTGCACCAGGAGCAAGCTCACCCCTCCTGCATGAAGAGGGCAGCCAGATCTGAGAACACGGGTCAGGAGCAGGGTCTTGTACCTTTTCTGGCTTAGTGTCCCAACACTCCATCATGAGTGCCTGCATCCTATAGAGCTGCACCTCCTCGGGCTGCCCAAGGACAGGACGGATCCCTTTGGACAGTTTCTTTGCGATCTGGAGCTGGTGGTGTCCCAGCACAGGCCGCTGGCCAGACAGCAGCTCGTACAGGACCATCCCATAGGAGAACATGTCCACCTAGAGCCAGAAGCAGAGGGAAAATCAGGGCAAGGCTCTGTTGGTGGGTGGAGAGGAGAGGAGAGCAAGGGTGGCCACAGTGGGAAAGCCAGTGCTACCCCCACACATGGATAAGGGAATTGAGCCATGGAATGGTGCCAGGCCCTCACTGCCATCATGGAGCTGCCCCACAGACCCCCCCCAGTCACCTTCTCATCGTAGACGATGCGGGGCCGGATCTCGGGGGCCTGGTACCCCGGCGTGCCCTCCACGCCCAGCGCGCCCTCATGGAACGACTGCCGGGAGATGCCGTAGTCGGAGAGCTTGATGTTGATGTGCTCCCTGACGTCCAGGGACCACACCAAAATATTGTCTGACTTGAGGTCGCAGAAGATGATGTTTTTCTTGTGCAGGTAGGCCAGGCCTGTGACGATCTGGTAGGCTATTTTGTGCGTCAGCATGTGTCCCAGTGGCACAAAGGAGGACCCTGGCACAAAGGAACAGCCCGTCTCCAGCTCTTGTAATTGCCATAACTGCTGCTTCTTCCCCCTCTCTCCTTCTCTTTTTAACTCCAGAGCAATAACTGACAACCTTTTAAAACATCACTCAATGCCACCATTTGAAATGACACTGTTTATGTTACTATACGTTTCTGACAGTCCTATTAGATTCTTTTTTTAAACCCTTTCACTTCTGGGCCGCTAAATCTTCTGGTAGAAATTAGTGTTTGACTGAAAGTTGACACGAAGCCAAGGTGCCAAGAGGGTCAGATGGCCTCAACTTATCTTGGAATTAGTGTCGTTCATTTGACAATGACAGCAATACAGATAATTATGAGATAATTTAGAGTACCAGACACCCATCTGCAGGGGGAAGAACACAGCACAATCCATGGAGCACTGAAGAGAGATGCACTACATATTAATTTGCAGAGAAATTGAAAATCCAGGTCTCCAAAGTAGTTTCGAGAATCCTAAGCATCAATTTTTACTAGCTTCCCAAAAGTCCAGTTTAAGGACAATTCCATCCCTCCCACTTCCCTTAGTCAGGAAAAAAAACATCCTCTCCAGCAAATCAAGCAGTAATTTAAACACTGCTGACCATTCGTCACTAGAAAAGGAGTGAGGGGAGGGCCTGGCTTTACCTTTGGAGTTCTCAGACAAGACGGTGGTGAGGCTGCCCAGCGGGGCCAGCTCCAGGGCGAAGCAGAGCGGGTGGATGCTGATGCCGATGAGGGACACGATGCAGGGGTGCTGCAGGGAGTGCAGCATGCTGGCTTCCTGCCGGAACTCCGAGAAGTTCTTCATGGCATCCATGGCTCGCAGGTGCTTCAGCATGGTATCTGACAAGACACACAATCCCCTTCTCACTGCCCAGCTCAGGAAACGAGTCACAAACTGTTTGGGAGGTGATCACCGAGCAAGGGCTGCAGGAGGAAGGCAGCTGGTGGCATTATGCCGACAGCAAGGCTTTAAGTTGAATCCTTATGTTGATGCATGAGGCATAACAGACACTGGCTACAAGCAGGATATACCTGGTGCCTCAGGAAGCAAGAGCTCCCATGGTCCTTAAACACCAGGCTCAGGTGTCTGGCACATGCTGTTCTCACATACCCCCTGGATGACTTTGGAAAACTCGTGCTGTGCTCCTCCCAGCAGGGTCTCTGTGTAGATGGCACATTGTAGAGCCTTTGCTGGAAGGGCTCTTCCCTACAGTTTCCCAGCTTCCCTGCCAGAAGAGAGACCCACCACAATAATGATCCTGCTGCCACAGCACACCACAGGCTGCTCAGGCAGGTCGGCTCTTCCTGAAGAATGTTATTTGTCACTGGGACAGCAGCTGGCCTCCTCCACAGCTCACCACATCCTCCCCTGACAAAAATGAGGAATGTGAGGCACTTTCCCCTTTCCTCTGTCCAGAGACCGAGGCTCTGCTGGAAACCTGGGCTTCACAGGAGAACCCATCCGTGCGTGGAGAAGCTGGTGGGCTCAGAAGGATTCCCAGTTTGCTTTCTGCAGCTGCCGGCGCAGATTGGGTAAAACACTAATTCAAAGGTGGAGCCCCTCTGTCCTTAGTGCAAACCCAAGCAAACCCACATTTCTCACGGTCAAATAGCGTGGGAACAGGAGTTGAAATCTTACCTCCCTTCCCAGTCAAGGGCTCTGCCTTGGCACCCTATGAATCCACACACTGACCTGCAGGAGAGAAGCCTCCTGCAGTGCCAGTGACCTTCATCACTACAAGTGCTCATGAAGAACTCTCAGATGCATCCTCCTCCTCCACTGAATCCCATCAGTTTTGCAATCTATTTCCATGCTGTATTTAAACAGGTGCTGTCAGCACTTTGCAGACTCTTTGGTCTTAGCTTGGGATCCCAGATTGCAGGAGATGATTGCCGACACTGAATCTGTGCACTGTACCTGCAGCTGAAGTGGGAGAACCCTTGCATTTTTTAATCTGAAATCTCTTCACAGCCACTGGTTTTCCTTGGTATCGTGCCCGATATATAACAGTTCCACTTCCACCCTGGCCAAGAACATTGTTTTCATTTTCACTGCATTCCAGTTTGCTATTTTCCAGGAACAGTCTGCCAAATAGAAATTGGGGGTTTTTAATTAAAGTTTCAAAGACATTGTAAATTCATGTTTTTAATGTGATTTCCATTTTTACAAATGCCTAATAGGTTCTAGCCTTATCTACCAAGAGGACTGGATCACACAAGCTACCTTGGTCATCTCAGTGCACTCCATGTTGGCTCATGTTTTACAACAGATTTCTCACAGAAAAAAGTAATTTGAGCAAAGAAGCACAAAAGGCTTTTTACTAATTTATCCCACAAGAATCAAATAGATCTGGAAAGCACATAAGCTCCTTTTCCCAGCAGACGACATAGGTACTGATACTTGTACCATTTATCTGTATCAACGATTTTTTTTTTCCTGCATTTACCTCCTGTTCCTCTTTTTTCCACCAGGGCAGGACAGGATGCTTATGAACAGCCCCATACTCTGAAACCTGATTATTCAAATCAGCTTAGTGCTCCCAAGCTGCAGTTCATCATTTCCCCACTCTCCCAGAGACTACTTTTACAGCTGTTCACATTTCAAACATCTCCACTCGCCTCACACCCGCCAAATAAATCTGCAGGAGATAACAGGGTGAGGTAGGCTGGCGTGACGAGCTGATGGGGTGTTTGCCCAGAAAAATGACCCCAACAAAGCAACAGGGGCCAGTGAGAGCACAGAGAGCTCTGACAGCAGCCAACAGGACAGTTTGGTCTAGAGGTCTCGTGATTCTGCATTGGGCACTCAAAGGTCTGAGAGAGGGCGAGCCAAAAGGGACACTGCTCTCCTGTCCTGCCTGCTCTCAGGTCTCCTGCTCTGCACACCAACTAATAACGAGTATAAGACTGAGCCCATCTGGGAATGCAGTTAAGCAGCTTAAAGATTTGGCAGTGCTGCTATGGGTAGGGAAGAACTCCTTCAGCTGTTCAGGGCTGCCACACACCCAACACATCCAGCAGCCCTCAGCCGAGCAGGAGCCCTGACTCAGTGTGAATCCTCCTGTGGTGTCCATAAACTCACTCACCTACAGGTCCTTACAAAATTAAGGCCATTTCAGTGCCAGTCTTGTGATGCAGCAGCACTTCCTTTTGGTTTTGCCACATTAAAATCTCCTTTTGTGGGATCCCAGAAAGACTCCAACTACAGAAAGTTCTGGCCAGAGTTCTGGGCAATGCAGGACAGCTGTGGCTTTAAAAAGGGACTTTCACATTGCACCACAGTGATCTCAAAGGACCCCTGGTGTGATGACTCGGTCAGCACACAGCTATTGTCTAAGCAAGTTGCTGAACACCAGGGGTGCAGCTCAGGATGAACTGCCAGAGTATGGATTGAGAGCAGATGGGTTTGTTTCCTGTGGTCAGTATGTCCCTCTAGAGGAGGCGACTTAGGAAAAGGGCCCAACCAAATTGCACAGGTACACTGAAACTCAATCAAAGGCTGTCACACATTACCTGGCAGGAAAATCAGTCATGAAAAGCTCCGGGACCAGCTCTTGGAGAGACACGGGGATGTCAGGGTGGTTAGGACACGTGATGTAGTCCAGTTCGATGGCAGTCAGGACACAATCCTCCATGTTAAAGTACTGCACGTCCTCTGCCCTTTCACTGCCCTCGCCCTGCTCCGGCCTGGCAGCTGCACAGATGTGGCAGGGCACATACTGCTCCATCAGTAAAGTGCCATCACTCTCCATGGCTGTGAGGGCTTCAAAGAGAGCAAACAAACAGGAAAAAATGTCATTCACACCAGCTGAGAAGGAACAACAACTCCGAGTGCATTCCAATGTCTGCAGGCAGGACCTGGATCCACTGGCTGGAAATGGTCACGCTCACACAGCAGCAGCCTGCTGCAGGGTATTGACTGGAATAGAAAATAGCTTTTTGCAAAGTATACAGGGACAGTGCTGGGGAGACAGGGGTGTGGCTATAACCCAACACTCGCCCTGCTCTGGTCATAGGTAACGCACAGGCTTGCAAGGAAAATGTACTCAGGACCAGCAAAAATTAGGAGTATGTGAATAAAGCATTGGAGAGACCCTTCTACTTGCTAAGTGTCTCTGTCTCTTCCCAGACTGCAAACTGCCAATGGCTTGAGGTGGGAATGGGGATGCGAGCAGGCTGGGAGGCACAGCACACTGAGCTCAGGCTGAGCACTCACCTGCAGCACCCAGGCTGGGAACACAGTTCCTGCAGCTCCCTCGTGGGCAACACTTTCAGCCCCTCCAGGGGAAATGTGGATTCTACCACGACTAAGCCTTTGGGAGGTTCACACCTCTCCCAAAAGTACAGAGGGATTTTGCGGTGACAGGCTCTGTTAAATGCCCACAATTAGTCGGGGTGAACACAGGCTGCAGCCTTTGAAGTCGTGACTCTTCTCAAGCTTCACTGATTAACTTTAGCATTATTTTAATCCAAAGGCAAATAAAATGTTCTTTTATCTTCAGAACATGTAGAACGTGAGTATGTGAGAGTGCACCACTGTTTCCTCCACAGAGCCTCCAATTAAGAGACTTTGGCACTGCTTTCTAGACCAGGGTAGGACGACAAAGAGCACTTCAGATTTTGTTTTGGTTTCAAACAAAGTGTATTGGGATTGCAAACAGCCTGCTGGGTAACAGCAGGATCTGTGCTGAGCACAGGAAAAACAGCTGCAGGAGTCAAGGAAGTTACCTTGGCACAGAGTCCTTGGTAGCACATTCACTCATGCCTCTCTCATCCGAATTTTATAACTCACAGAATGTTAGAAATGATGGGCAAATTCTCATCCCAGCTGATGCCAAAATGAGTTCAAGGGACAGCACCAAGCAGTTTGGGTCAAATCCTGCCCCGCTATGAGCACTGGATGAGTCTCTTGAACTCCTACAGGTCCTGTTTGATCTGTAATGTTTCACCTGTGCTGCTGTGACAGACAGACTGGAAGACACAATGTCTAGACCAAAGGGTGTTGGCAACTAATCTGGATCCGTCTGCAGGTTTATTAGCTTTTATCAGATGTTATTGGCTCGAGACTGTCAGAGCCTGAGGGGTCTTCAATTAGCACACAATATTGTGCACCTGGAGAGGTCTGTCAAAGAACCCTCTGTTTAAAAGACATAACACTGCACAGAAAATTACAGTTGTTCTCTTACCAGGGAACCACTGGTCTATCAAAGAGTTGACATGATCCGTGATGAATGCCATGGCTGAAAAGTCTCTCACTTCTGACTGGGAAATTATTTTAATTCCACCACTTTTTTTCTTTTTCCAGTTCACATCAGAAGACTCGACACTGTGTGAGAAAGCCAAAAGACAGACCTGTGAAGCCTTTCTGAAGTATCAGTGTCAACAAACTTTCCTTCTGGCAGGAAACCTGAGTTACATAACAACACATAGTTCATGAGTCATCAAAACACAAAGCAATCTAGCTTCGAGGGTGATTTTCAACTCAGTCTGTTCTGCAAATGACTTTCAGAAGAGAATTCTTGCACAGAAATGCCAGTTCCTCACAAAGGATGAATGCTATAGAAGGTCAGACCTAGGGAAAACTGTGGTCTAAGTAAGCTGAGTATGATGGAGAGTAATGCCCCATACAGAATGATGGAAGGTTGGGAGTTGTAAAATCAGTAATAAAATTCCAGTGGAATAATAACGATATTTCCAAAAACCATTAGGAAAAGTTTATGAACATAATTTTTGCACAATTCCCATGGAAGTTTAACTCCCTGAAATACATGGGGAGGTAACAGTATGACCACAACCATGGTCCAGAATTTAGGATTCCAGCCTGTGGTTTGCAGTGTCTGGGTTCAAGTCTCTACTTGAGCTTGGAATCTTGGGAAAGTCACTGTTTCCTTCTGGTCTCCAACCATGCAACAGCACCAGTGGTTCCTCCCTGTCTTGCCAGGGACTGAAGGAGCAAAAGTCTTGAGTGTCTGCATTTGTGAAAGAATGTGGACAGGAGGTTTTCCCCAGGCTTGCAGCCAGGAGACACTCTGCCTTGGCCAGGTTAAGGCAGTTGTCCACAGTCCCTGCTGCACAGAAGCACCTCCACTGACCTGGATTACTGCCCAGCAGTGGTGAAGTTTTAGGATTCAGTGGAAAACTCATTGAGGTAAGGAAATCTTTGCATGTGAAAATGCACAATTTTAAGCTGGCAGAGCCCTGCTCTGAATTTCACTTTCTCTTCTCAGGCCTCTTTCAATTTGTGGCTGCAATAACAGATAAGGTTGATACATTCAGACCTGCCAAATAATCAGTTATTAATCATTTTTTGTCATTAGTTGCTACCAGATGAGTTATGTCCATTAGAAGAGCCTCCTCTTCTCCTGATGAGTGAGCATATAGCCTGAGTCAGGCCCATTCATCTCCATTCAGCTGATGTGTTTCATACACTGTATTAGTCCCCTGTCACACATGCTGCATTATGAACACAAATTACCTAAGATAGCCTCCATCAAAGGTAACGAACAGACCTTCCTGCCAGTAAACAGTGTGAGTCCTTTTGACTCGGAACGTGCTGCAGCGGTTCCTTTGCGTGCCTGTGAAGCTGTAGATGGTCACCTTTTTGTTTCTTGTCTTGGTGTTCTTCTTGTTTTCAAAAAGCTGAAACAAGCAGAAAAGCATGAAAATCATTAAACTGCTGAATTTTCTCATAAGGATGTTTTAATCAAGCAAGAAGGTGATTTCTTTTTTTGGCTTTCACAGGTGCTGTTGTACCTTTTCCAGTAAAAGTGACTTGTGCTCATATAAAATTTTGTGATGGAATGGAAATACAAGTGGTAAAATTGATTTTTCCACAGTGGAAATCTTTTTCCTGCCACTCAAAAAAGAACAATTTCATATCAGTGCACAAAGCTAATTCTATAACTGTGACATTTGCCATATTTATTCTGCATTTGCAAAAGTCTTATAAACCTAAAGTACTAAATGTTCTAGTGAATGATGAAGTCTGCCCTCAACGCAGAGAGTTAACTTTTCCACCTGTTTTAGTGGGAGGAAGATGGCTCTTCTCCAAAACACTTCAAACCAGCACTTAGAGCAAAATGTATTTCTGTCTTAAAACCAAAAAGTTAATCTGCGGGACTCCGCTGTACTCATTGCTCCAACATTTATTTGCCTGCAGACAGGTCTGACGCCTGGCATCCTTTCCACTCCCTTCATGAGGACTGGATGAAGCCCCTAGGAAAGGTGCTCTAGGATTATGTAGTGCCCAAGAGGATGTAAGCAAGGGGTTGCCAAGACAGCCCATTAAAAGAGGTAAAGTTATTACATGGTTTGAGAAGCCTGGAACACAGAGGACCTTCCAAAAACAGGTATCATGTTTTCCATGTTCTGTACATCACTGACAGACCACAGTTTAATGGAGAGCTGCTAAGAAGATACCAGAGCAGTACTATAAATATTTTGCAGGTATTTATTACAGTTTCAGATAGAAACTGCTGCAAACATCTGCAACAACATCAAAATTCACTCGGCTCTCAGAACCTTGCAAACACTACTTTAATGTCACTCACAGCACTTGCACTCACAGGGTGCCTCATTAAGGCAACAGTCCTGTAATTTTCTTCCCATTTAAACCCATAGAGATCCCGATATCTGGCTTTGGTGGAGCTATTCCAGATCTCCTCTGGCAAAGCCGTCAGGGAGTCTGGCCTGGTGGAATGGTCATGGACAAGAGCCACAGGCAGAACTCTAATTACTTGGAACTGGAGGATGCTGGAGGAACTAAGACCTTCCAGGGGATCATGTTATAAAGAGGCTGTGAAGAACTCAGGTTTTCTCCCCCAGCGCAAATTTGTTGTTCTCAGTGACACCTACTGTAAAAACAGAATCAGATTTTCAGTGCAGGGCCTCGTCTCTCCCTATTTACTCAAATAATGTTACTGAAGTCTTGACAGAAGCGAGCAGGATGTGAAGAGACATCCCACTTACATGGAACCACTTTAGCTGTCTGCTTTTGTTTGCAGACAGACACAGTAACCTACCTGGAGGTCCATCTCTGCCAGGCTAATTAACATCCGGGCTATGAACCTTTGCCAAAAGCCAACGGGGACAAAACTCATCTTGAAGACCCTCTGGACCGTGTTCGTGGTCTGGTGGCAGAGCCCATGGATATCTAATGCAGGCTTGGTAGGAAGCAAATGAGGGAGGAGGTAGCTGAAACACATCAAGTTCAACAGCTCAGATTGTAGCTACAGCTTTTAACAGTGAGTACATTGTTACCAGATAATAGGGCGATTCAGTCTCCAAAGAGATTTTTAATGGCACAGCCTACTGCATATAAAAAAGCTTTTAGACTAAAGCTCTGCAGCAATACATGGAGAAATTAATTTACACTATGGAAGCAAGCAGAGGCAAAACAGACATTACATAATTCAGCCAGGGCTATTGGAAAGGGCTGAAATTGATGTAATGAGCATTTGTGTACTCACAAATTAAACGCATTAAAATATAGGAGCCATTAGAACAGCTGTGATGTCGGGACTCATTTTTTTGGTACTACTCTGCCCTGGTAGTAAGCAGGGAATTACAGTTGTGGAACAGGAGATCAATGCAAAAACAACCTCCAGCAGCTCAGGTTCAGTAAGCCCAGACCGGGGGGAAAGGAGTTCCAGGCTGTAGGGACTGGGCTGCTCTGTCTCAACCCAGCTCCAGAATGAGAGCACCTCATGGGTCAGCAGGACAGGGATTCCTGCTGCTCCATCCTGCAGCTGATGGATTCCTGCCACATCCCTAACAAACCCCTAAAGCAAGAGCTCACATTGCCAGGCTGCTGCCAGCAGAGAAATCACTTGTCTAGCTCAGATCCTCTGCAATCAGATTATTAGGTACTTTGCCCAAGTGTGAAGGAGACTTGATTTTATCTATGCCTGACCAGTCAGCAGTAACAGATTTATGCCGGAGTAGGGAACCACAATGTTTTCAAATTACTTTCAGATCTCCCAGTAAGCCCAGAATATCCATTTGTCCTGATCTTTAGTATTTGGGAAGTTAAACCTCCTGGAACACTGGAACCATTTTGAAAACCATGAGCTTATGGCTTTCAATACTTGCCAGTAAATCTCTTGTCAGTGATACTCTTCTGTACCAAACACATCCCAGGACGCCTGTACAATCTAAAATCTTATTTGCTTATAAGCATTCACACTGGTGTTTTATCAGTGTTGAGCTGGAGAAAATGTGTTGGCATCTGGGGCTCATCACTGACGGGCACAACGACAGCAATAAGGCACGTGGCCAAGAGATCTGACCAAAATAACACTGACAGGGACTAGATACAACCAGAACTAATGCTGGGTCAGAATCCAATGCTTTAAAGCCTCTCACGTTTTCTCTCTAGCAGCTGCAGCATTCTGCAAAACCTGAAGTATCAGCTCAGAAAAAACAGCCATGATTAGACAACAGCTCTCTCCATATGTCACACGTGATGACATATTACATGATCAAATTATCTGTTCCATGAAGCATCTTTGGAATGTAAAACTGGCAAAAATTTCAATTATAATTTGCAATAAGAATGGTCACGCTTTTAACTGTATTTTAAGAAGCAGAACACAGCTAAGTTACATGCACCTTAGGCACAAAAGGAGTGCAACAAACTAAAACTTCTTGCTCTATAAAAGTAGTGGATGCATCATCAGCCAGCCAATAAATTTCCCTCAGCACATCCAAGAAAGGGTCTAGGAGTGTAAGAAGGGCCAGTGAGGCCCTTCTGGGCCACAACTATCTAGTGGATTATAACACAGATGGTGATTCGAGGCTCTTGAACAACAGCCAATGCAAATTTTGAAAATATGTGAAACATGCCCCCATCCACCCTTTCAGAACAGAAACTGGCAGCTGCTTTCTCTACTGACTGCACAGAAACCCTATCTGGCAACCTAGACAATAATTGCAGCAGCACAGTAACAAATAACTGCTCTGTGTCTGGCTAGTACATTAAATTAATCCAACCTGCTATAGCTACAGCCCATCACTGGGAAGAATATTCTGCTAGTGTAGCTTGGATCGCTCAGAAAAACATTGGGCAGGCCATGAAAAAGCAGTTTCCTTGTTCCCGAGGCACAGACAATGTAATTGCCTTAGAGAAAAATGGCAGATAGTGACAAGGAGTCCAAAAGGCATTTTGGACTAAGCAGAAACATTGCTGCTTTATCTGTGTTAAGCCTGAGAAAATTTGTTGGCATCCGGGACTGGATAAGTGACAGGCATAATGACAGCACAGAGAATGCTGCACTTGTGCTGGCATTCAGAGCTCCCGAGAGGCTCAGGGCGATGCAGCCGCGCTGTCCTGCAAGGGCAAGGAAGTGAAATGCAAATGCCACATCAAAAGTGCAATACAGCTCTGGTCCCACCGCCAGCCCAACAACAGGCTGTCGCCAAGCAGATGGGAGAGAGAAAAATCGCAGGGAACTCTGCCCAGAGGAAAAGGGATCGGGGGGCAGAGGGGAGGAGGACTCATTAACATTTAAAGAGAATGAGGTTTCTTAGACTATTTCTAGGAAAACTACTGATCAACACCTACTGAGGTTAAAAATCAAGCAAATCACGTTGCTGCTGCAGCTATACTTTCCTGATTTCACCAGGAATAAAATGCTGCTACTTTCAGGGCTGACACAATTATTGATTACCTGAAGTTTTCTGCCACACTGAAGTGAGGCTCTTTCACTGGGAACAGATGACTCCAGCCCATCTATATTTCAGGCCTGGCAGCCATGGCCTCACATCCTCTCCCGGCTGCAGCTGCGCCGGCTGAGCCCTTACAGCTTCCACCTGCTCGTGGCCACATCCCCGGCGGTGTCACTGCCCCTCCGGGCTGGTGGCTGAGCCTGTCACCAGCCTCAATACACCCAGTGGACAAAGACTGCTCTGGGAAAGTTTTCACACGGGCTGGTTTGGCCTAGAGGATGCTCAATTCAGGAAATAGAGCCCAAATGGATGGGTGCCTTCCATGATACTGCTGAACGCTCTCAGATACTTTCTCAGCACAAGAACCCTGTCAAGACAACCACTTAGAGTGGTAAAGCCCATTAATATCCACTGACTAAATGGCCATTTTTCTCCAGTCTGACTAAGCCTCTCTAATTATCAACATACCTGTTATTGGCCACAGGCAGGGCGATCTCAAACTTGGCCAAGAACTGGAAGTACTGCTCTTCGGTCTGCTCGGTGAAGCCCGTCCCAACCAGCAGCATCCTGAGGTCCTCTGCTCTGATGACTCCATTCTTAGCTACAGACTTGGAGCTCTTGATGTTGAAAATCCTCTGTAGACACTCCGAGAGCCAGACGGGGTCAAGGAAGTAGAGGTTCCTCAGGCCGTGGCTCGTGTCTGGGAAGTGCAGTAGTGTCCCTGTTTCTATGAGAAAATTAATGGCTGCAAAAAAATAAAGAATTGGGGATTAGCAATAGACAAGCATTAGGAAACCATAGTGCAGAAGAGTAAGACTATGAGGCAGTTTGTGCAGTTTTAGGCATTCCAGATACAGCCAGCACGCAGCCAAGTCAAGAGAGTGACATCTATCTGAGGAGTGCTGCTATCTGACACTCCACTTGTAAAACCCACATCTCACTCCTTCACAGCCAGTGTTTCTGTCCCCATGACACCTCCCCTTCACCCTCCTCCTGTCATCCTCACAAGGAAGGGCTCTCCCTGCCTCCTGTGGAGCAAGGCCTCTGTGAAGATAACAAGACTGGGGCCCTACAGAGAAGCCAGACTTGAAACTATGGCAACCCTCACTCCACACAGAGCAGAAATGAGACACAGCTTGCTTAAAAAAAAAAGAAATTGGTAAACTCAGACCATCCTAGAAACTTCCCAGTCCTGTCCCCAAAGTCCCATTACTAATTTTATTTCTTACCCATTTCCAAAGTGAGCTCTAACTGGTGTACTTTGTATTTAATATTTGTGAAATATTTCAACTGGACATACATAATAATTTCCAAGAAATTTCTGGTCTGCTCTGACCTACCAGTTTGCAAGTCCTCATAGTCTTTGATGTCATTTCCAGGCGTTTGCTCGATCATCAGTTCTATCTGTCTGTCTGTTAAATACTGTACATCATCATTCTGACTTCTTCTATGCTGTTCTGCAAGGACAGCTTCTTGAAGGCTAAGGTAACTCCTTGGTATCTGCAAGCCAGAAAACCAGCAGGATCAGTATCAGCCAGCAAGAGACAAACTGGCTGCCATCTCCCCTTTACAGGGATCTTACAGCACTGTCTTTTCCCAAAGCCAGACTGCCATCTTAAATATTCTCATGCCTCCTCCATCAACAATAACTCCTAAAGTTCACCTCCCAAGCCCCTCAGAAGCCCCGCTCTGGTAAGGATCACCAAGAAAGCCCAGCTCTCACCAATCTCCCTGCAAGTTTCTGGGAGCAAATTGAGCTGCCAACATCCTTCATGTTGCAAGTGACATGAAAAATCAGCTGCCGCAGTCCCTCGAGACCTTCCAGAGTCTTACACGAGAGCTCACTGCAAAAGTCATGCAAGGGTGAAGGTTATCAAATCTTATCAGCACACTGGCTTCCTTTCCAGGCTCACTTTCTCTTATCACTGACTTTAAATTTCCTGTGTCAGCTGAATGGGAGGAAGGCTGTCAGTGAGTATTTTTAGATTTGGAGAAAACACGGAGTCGCCTGGAAAAGATGTATTAGGCCACATCTGTATTAGTCCAGCCTCTGCTCTGCCTGCTTCACTCAGTGCACTGCTGTCCCCTGTGCACTGTGATGTCTGGGGATGTCCCTAGCAGCCTGACCAAAGTCATCCCCCTCTGTCCCTCCAGAGCCACACACATCCTGAAAGGGGCTGCGGGGAGGAGGAAAAACTCTGTGCCCCAGCAGCCTCTGGAGACAAGTCCAGTTCTCCCTGCCCCAGATCAAAGAGGCAGGATGATGACTACCAGACACCTTCTCCCACCCTCATTCCGGTCCTTTCTCAGCTGGATCCCACAGTTTGGGAATTGATGCTTAGATCCTAAAAGCTGGCCTTCATTATCTCTTTAACAGCTAAAAACCCGCTCTCTTCAACTCCCACTAGTTTCACTCTTTTTGTGGGCTGGGTAAGAACAGTTCTATTCCACTTTCCCCAACAAAGGGTTTTTCTAACTGATCCTACACATGTTCCCATGGCAGACAGAAAATCCTTCTCTAATGAAATATGCTTTATCTTAAACCTCAGCCCTCTGTGGCCCTGGGAAGTGTGCAACTCATTGGGATGCTGGAGGACCTTGACCACTGATAGAAGCACCCGAGGTCACCACACAAGGATTTCACACTCCTCATACTCCTCCAGCCCCAGAGCTTAATACACCATATATTCGAGGTGGATGATAGGGTGTGGAGAGGCACAGGAGGGAGGAGGTATGAAACCAGGCTGGGAAGAAATGCAAGGGGAAAGGAAGGTATAGAGGAAAGGGCAGGATGCGTGTCAGGGTAAAAAAAAGTCCCCTTGAGAAAGAATGATTGAGATCGTGTTATGATGCTCTGTGGTGATGGGAAAAGAGGCTTGAGGTGACATAAACACAAAGTTTTCTTCTTCTTATGGTGAATCTTTGAGCCTCACAGTGGGTCCCTGGTGTTCCTCCTAATGGGGAAGAGCTGGCTGGGATGCCTGAAATAGGCTGGGATGCCTGACAGTGCCTGCAGAGCAGTGCGTGGGAGGTCGGCTGATGCCTTTGCCAGGCAGCAGATGGGAAGTGCTGGGGACATCACAGTGCCCTTCCTCACTTGCCAGCTGCCACCTGCTCTTGCCCCAGGCAGAGGCATTTTCATGTTGTCTGGTGCCAGCCTGCTGCATCCACGTTCACCCCCTGACTCACAGACACGCTTCATTCCCAGCCGGAGGAGGCTCCTCTCCCCAAGGGCATTCTCTTGGAGCACTGTCAGACTGCTTGGCCTGAGTGACACCTGTCTCCCAGGCAGCACCAGCCCTCTGTTGTGACACCTGGAGATGGATGGCACAGATTTGGACTGCCATGAGCTCGGGGGACTGATCCCTCCTTGCCCAGCCGGCAGTGCCACGTGAGCCGTGTTCCCACATCAGGTACCACGCACACCCTCCCCTCAACAAAGCCCCCGGCACCCACCCTGTGACAGTCACGCTCTCACGCTCTGCAGAATTAATTAGTCAATCTGCACCTTCTCCCCTCGAGACTAATGTGTCACCAATAAACAGTGAGAAACTTGAGTGAAGGGGGAGCAGTAAGCAGGCTCGTCAAGGTCATGACTTTGGAGCTTCTAGCTCTCAGACTCATCATCAGCCCCCTGAGCAACACTGACCTTCTCTCTCATTATAATACATTATCTCAGTCAAAAATAGATGAAATGCAATGCTGACGAGTCTCTAAATTGGTTCCGTTGCCAAGGAGATCAAGTATCTCAAAATTGTTAAAAGTGTCATAAAATAAAGAGCGAGTGACTGAACTTCACAAAGGCACAAGTACTTACTGCAGGTGCTTGAAGGTGATATCTGGGAAGCCAGTTGCTCTGGATCCAGAGGGAGACCGACACAGAGCCAGGACATATGCCCTCAGAGTTGCTATCCTCTCCACACGGAATTTCGTTTCAATCAAATCAAGGTGTGTTCCTACCACCAACACCACCGAGTTCGGAGCCTTGGCCTGCAAGAGAAAACACCGACAGTGATCTCACCCAGATTACATCACTGAGGACATGTGAAAAGTGTAATATTTAAGAGGAGGGAGGCACATATATTAATAAAATGGAATATATATATATACTTATAAAATGTAGACAACCTGTCATGGCAGCTTGACAACAGCTACAAGTGATCTGAGGATTACAGAAGTTCTGCAGAGCTTAATCTGCTGCTGCTGCTGCAGAGCAGGAAACTGTCACTTTGGGTTTTTACATCAAGATTTAACACAAAGGGAGTTGCTGTGAGTTAGTGAAATGAAGGGAACCATATCTGCCCAGACAAAGTTAACTCAACCTGCAGCCAGAAGATCTGATATCCTGAAAAAGGCTAGTTACAGTCTGAAATGGACACCTGGGGAAGTCACACAAACTTTTTCACTGGAGGTATATGGAGAGGTGAGATAAACTTCTAGAAAAGTCTAAATCGACTTAATCCTGAATCAGAGCAAAGGAATGGATTAGGTTATCTCATGGTTTCTTCCAACCCTTCCATGATTGTATTATAACCCTGGAATGTATCCAGATCTCAGGGAACATGCTGCCAAATTGCACAGGCTTGAGCAGGGATCATTTGCCCATCCAATTGACTTTGACCACGGAGGAATATTCAGACGCAGAAATATATCCTTCTTTGCAGGCAATCCATTTCCCTCTTAGGATGCCCACTGAAATCTCCCAGCCTGAGTGACACCGAACAACCCCAGGCAGACCCAGGAGTGGTGGCTACACCAATCCACCAATCCAAAGGGCCCCCTGGCCCAGTATGTTGCTGCCTGGAGGCTCATGGAGAGCATAGGCACAGGGTAGGCTGGAGAGATGTTCCCTGGTGTGTTCTCCCAGTACCCAGCAGCCCGCAGGTCACCAACTTCCTCAGCACGAGGGAGTATCTCGGAATTAACAGCACTTGATGGAGTTTTCATTCACCAGTCTGTCTTTCCAATTTCTGGTACCCCCAGCACATTGTATTTCCAGTAAATTCCACAGGTTAACCATCCAGTGTGTTTAAGATACTTCCCACTGTTTGCTTCAAAGCTACAATTTCATTTGTTCTCTCCCAATTCTATTGTAAAAGATCATGAACAAAGACTCTCTTGTGTTTTTCTCCTTTCCCCATCACGTCTACACACAGCCCTCATCATTTTCCCTACTTTTAACCATTGCGATCATATTTCTCTGCATTTTTCCCAATGCTACTATGTGCTTGCTGGGACGTATTAAGGACACATCATACATTTTTGAAACATAATAATTTTCCTTTCAGCTTTGTTACCTACTTTGGCTTTTTGATTGCTGCTGACCATTAATATTTTGATATAGACAAGATGTTTGTTTTTTGAGAGGCACCCATTTCTGTGCATTTAATGTTAAGACAATTATCAAGTAATAAACAGTTACAAACAATTATGAACATGGTATTACAAAAATCAACCCACAGCAGGGAATTCACTGCAGCTCGGAGTCTAAATGAGAGCTGTTTTGGAAACATTCTCTAGCTTACCTGAATCTAAAGTGTTAAAAATATAAACTCAAGACTAATGTGTGTCTAACCCACACAAAGAAGAAAATGCTTCAAACCCCCCTTGGAGCACAGTGTGGTCAAACACTAATTCCAAAATAAGTATGTTCAGCCTTACTTAGCAAGGGTTTATAAATCAGCTTTTGTTTCATTCTCTGCTGTGTGTGAGGGAGAACAAAGCAAATGATAAATTTAAACCATTAAATATAGCGATACGCCTACAGCGTAATGGAAAATGAATTCCAAATGCTGTGCAAAATTCATAGCTTGGGGAGCTTTTAATAGGAGAGCAAAAAGAATCTGCAATATCACATATCTGCGTGCTGAGCTACTACTTGATAAATAGATATCCCAGAGCCCACCAGTGACTTCTTACCTCAATGTTCAGCAACCAGAACTGTAAGTTTGCCACAGCTTCTTCCCCCAGTGCCAAGTTCCAGACCACTATGTACAATGCTTTGTCTGTGAAGAAACACTGATTGACTGTAGACATGCTCGCTGGGCCTCCGATATCCCAGACATTGAACTCCACTGAATCAACCTACTTAGACAAAGAGAAGTGTTCAAATCAAACCGTGGCAGTAAATCACTGGGAGATAATAGCTGAAGTATAAACCTAAGCCTGCATAATGTATGACACAAGAAGGGGTTCAATGTCCTAATTGTGCCTCCAGGAAAGATAAATCAACAAGCAATTGTTAAGCATGGCTACCACTTCCCCACAGGAAATCAAGACTAATTACTTGCTGCTAAAACGATAGAGGTGCCCTTGATGCTGGTAAAACTCCGGTTAATGCTGTGGATTCTCCAGTACAAACAAGGGTCTCATTCTGAGCCCTGTATTTCACTGCATCTGGAATAGAAACTGTTTCATCCTTGTCTATGCCACGCTCGACAGGACCATTGAAGCTGCTTATCTGCCACTGCTGTGGGGAACAGGAAACCCCTGCTGAAATCACTTCCACTGAGCTCAGACTGAGCTGAGCCAAGCAGAAGAGAGATGCTCAGGAGATGGGAAGCTTCTCAGGCCTTTCATAAACACCTCCTACACGTTGCTCCCAGGCTTCTGACGTCTGTGCCACCTCAGAGATGGGCCAGAATCACAGTTGCTGTGAATCAGACTCACTCATTTCTGGGGGAATGCTTAAATGGGGGCCTCTCCAGCTCTGGCTCTCTTCCCAGTATCCTTGCATCCATTGCTCTGTGCAGACCCATGACAGCACTAAGAGGGAGCCTGGCTCTCTGCTTAAATGGCATTCAGGCTCCCAGTTGCAGCAGGAAGTGCCTGCCTACCTGGGAAGCTCTGTCCCTAAATCACTTGGTCCTGGAGAGTCAAAAACCCTAAGACTGAGCACAAAACTAAACCCTGCTCCAGCCACCATCCTCAGAGCATCACATAACACCCAGTGGGCTCTGCTTGGAGGTCTGGGGCCAGGTACTGACTGATCCCACATGAAAGTTACCCTATGAGAGTTCAGCCAGGAGCTCAGTATCTCAGCAGGGCTCTGATCTGGTGCAATCTGTGTGAAGTATCCCAAAAACAGCTGGAAGAACTTCCATATTGTTGAAACCAAGCCCTAACCAGCACAAGGACTGCTTTGTTCACCCAAAAGACCTTCAGCTGCATGTGTGTGTGTGGACAGACAGACTCTGAGATAGGGATAAAAGCCCGTTTAGTGTCTTGATCCCACTCCAGGTCTCTGGTGCTGTCTACGCTTTTATTTTATTCAACTGCTCTTCAACACAAAGTGCACAAATCTATTCTCTCACCAGTCTTCCCTTCAAGAAGTCAGTCTGTGTTGCTGTTTTCTTTCTGTCTCTGGCCCGGCACTCTTTGCTGTAGAACAGCTGAACTCAGCAGGCTCCTTTCCCCCTTCCAAAACAGTCTGGTGGTCATGGCTCTCATTTGGGAAGGAGGAGCCATGAGTCTGCATCCCCTCAGCTCTGACAAGACCCCAGGACTAATTCTGCATCCTCTAATCCCTGGACTACTCTGGAGGCAGTGGACAGAGCCACCTACAAATGCTTGGATTAAATCAGTGCTCTCCAAATGAGTTCAGTATGACACACTCCCTGAATGAGCCATCTGAGATTTGGATGTTTAAGATATGCCTTAGACATCCCTGGATCACACCAGAGGTCAGGCATCCTACCTTCCACCCACATTCCTCACCTAGGACAGTTCTGAAATCAAGGAAGTCCAGCTTTAGGTACTGATGTCCCAAATGAAAGGACAATCTGCTGTAGAGAAGCTGATTTAAAGCACTGTCTCAAAATTAGTGCCCACTCAAGGTGGGAGAGCCAGAATTTTAGCAGCCACGCAGAGCTCTCTTCAGAATACAGTTAGTCAGGAAAACAGAACTGCCCTCTAGTACCAACTGGAAATGAAACAGAATTGCAATGGGTCTAAAACCACATCACTTATGAGATAATGGTAACTGCTTTTTACAGAAGGACGATTTCAACCCAGATGGACCCTGCAGGGCTCCAAGATCCTACTGGGGCTGAGGATTTCCGACCGCTTTTCACCTTGGCCTTGTGCCCCACAGGCTTGGGGAGCTCCCATTTCGTCGTTCGGATGGTGGCATCGCTGTGCATCATCTGGGGCACCTTCCCTGTCTGCAGGATCTCCACCAGCGTGGACTTGCCCTGCCGGGGAGGGCCGATGATGATCATCTTCATCAGCTTGCACTTCTCTGCCCGCCGCAGCTGCGCTCGTAAATACGCCAGCACTGTCTTGGGGCCTGCGGGGGAGAGAACGGGCTGGAGCTGGGGACTGCAGCCACAAACACTCTCAGGGACAGCACAAAACCCACTGCTGCAGACACACCAGCTGAATTCATGCTTCCCCTGCAGTTTTGCTGTGGGCTGAGACAATCCGGAGAATAAACAAAGAAGTCTCCAGCAGACAAACCTGAGACAGAGACCCCAGGAAAAGGTCACTGCTCTGAGGCTCCACAATGGAGCACTGTAAGGGGAAACAAATGCTGGGGCTCCTGTGCTTCAGAAGCTGAAAGGAAACATAAAATACTAATTTAGTATTGGAAAATACTTGGTTTTTCCTTCTACTTTTATGTTTCCAGTTAAAGTTACATTGAGGTTTCAACAGTATACTGCTGGAGCAGGAATAATTCCTAATAACTTTGTTCCCACAGGATTTTCTGATTAAAATGCACAAAAAAAAAAAAAAAAAAGAAGACAGCATTGTAATAGATCCAAAAACCTATCAGCTCACAATAATGTCACTTCAATGGGACTCTGACTGCTGACCCTAAACATTTCAGTCTTTAGAGAGACCATCTAAATATCCTAAAATATACACATTCAGGAAGCAAGCCACAGAATTTATGCATACTACAATTGAAACACTGCATTTATAAGTCATCATTTCAAACTGTGATCTGTCTTAAATTGAGCATACAGCCAGAGTTTAGCAGTGATTATCAAATTTGTAAATACGAGTAGGAGGTTTCCCTGTGTAATTCCAGTTAACCCAAATGAGGGCTCAAGCACACACTGTCTGCTCCTGCTCTTGACCATTAAAAGGAAGAGATTTTATTCTATGTTCATTCAATTTAATAAAAAATACACAGCATCAGCCTTACCCTCTTTTCTGATCTCTGCAGGAACGTTATTGATATTTAGTTCCTCGATATCCAGCTGCCAGAGATTAGCCAGCTGTCCAAGTTCTGGAGGAAGCTCTCGGATACCAGGGTTACTGTACAAAAACAAATAAATCTACCAACAACCAGGCTTTGTGTGTAAGTAGCTGCTCTCACGGACTCTCAGATTACGCTATTCTATCCTTGCAGAAATCTTCCATTAACATTTTAATAAGACTACTCAGCACTTTAATAGCAGTTTCCATCCTAAAAGTGATGTATAACCTCCATTTATCCTCTGAGGCAGACAAATGTAATCATCTTTGCTGGATAGTTGAGGAAATAAAAGCAAAAATGATGAGTTATTGAATGTAACACTACAGAAACTGACAGCAAAAAGCCAGAATGAACTAGAAGCACATTAGATTCCCAGGCCTGTGTTCAAAGCAGTAGATCATCTTCCCTAATTCAAAAGACCAGCCCCCTCCTTATCTAAAGCGAACCATGGACGCAGCTCTAACAAGGGCTGACTGTTTCCATCTTTATGACTTCAAAAGCACTGGACATCTTGGGTGGGGCTCCACAGAAGACTGGTCACTAAAACAACATGGAAATAACACTGCAAAGCTTTTCCAGGACGTGGACTTACTTTCCTAAATAAAGCTCTGTTAAACCTTTCAGGAGGCAAACGGACTGTGGGACAGAGTCCAGCTGATTGTCGTTCAGATAAAGAACCTCCAGAGAATCGCTCAGAAATGCTGGAAACTCCAAAAAAGGACCTGGAATGAGACAGGAAACAAATTGCACCTTTAAAAAAAGAAAACAACAAAACAGGCATCAGGGCTCTGAACCAAGAGTTTCACCTGAACTTTGCAGGCAGGACATGAGGCCATGTCCATTGGCAGGGACCACCACCAAGCAAGAGCAGAAAAGCAAATGGCCTTCAGAGACAATCAAACATCAGTGTCACATCTCAGTGTCCTAAAATCACAGTGCTGGAAGGTAACAGTGTCTAGGACTTATGGGGTGCTGAAGGAGGAACTCCAAGCCTGCCAAAACAACTAAACATCAGGGGACGAGCAGCAACATACCTCTTGCTGTTGAATACATGATAATATCTTATGAACTGCCCCTATTGCAGCCTAACAGCTGGAACTGAGAAAGCAACCCATGGGCACAACTGGTTCTCAACAAGGCACTGAAAGGGCACACCTAGGGCACAACTGGTTCTCAACACGTTTTTTCCATATTGCCTGAGGAAAGCCAGGAGCCAGTCAGAATTTGTTCAGACCCCTATGCTGCATCCTGCAGTAATTTACGGTGGATCAAAGTCAGTAACAACAGACAAGGAAACCCAAACTGCAGCTGCCAGACAGATCTACGCTGCCTCTAAAACATGCTGGTGTTTGGTCCTCTGTTCTGTTTTAGACAGAAGGACTCAGGGCACTTCCTCCATGCCTGAGGAGCATCTTGCGTATCTTGGGAGCAACCTAAGCAATAACAACATCATGCATGGCTGACTTGCTGCTGCCGGAGAGGTTCAAACAAAGGGAAACCCAGAAGGTTCCAAAGAACATCATTTCACTCCACAGATGACTCCTGGGATGGCAGCACAAAAAGCTGCCATGGATTGTGTTGCTTTATTAAGGAGGTCACATTTACCTACCAAGGAACATCCTGAAATGAAGGAAAATCAGGGAGATTTTGAGTCTGACTAGCTAAGTACAACCAGCACCATCTGCTGCCTCCATGGTCAGTCAAAGCAACTCCCTGAGATGCAAGACTCTCCCTTCCTCAGGGCTGGGACAGTTCCACTTCCACCAAGATCTTCCCTTATAGAGAAGACTTGAGGAACTGTAACTAGACTTAGCCAAAAAGAGGAAAAAAAAAAAAGGGAAAATGGAAGAGGTTTTCTCAGGAGAAAACTCCCCAATTCTAATATTAACAGCACTTCCAGCCTGAGCTGTGATCAGAAAAGGCGTAAGATAGAGCCCCACTGTCTGCAGGGGTGTTTCATATATGTGACAGGACTGTCTGGTGTGGGCAGTGTCACAGTCCGCCTTTGAGTTTTCAAATAAAAAAATCATCTCTGGGATTATTTTAGGAGAACAGCAGGCTTATTCATGGATGCAATTCACTTCCTTTCTGGCTCATTGCTGGACTTAAACTTTGCATTGTTGCTCCTCAGTAGTTACCTAGGCACAGACAGATTTAGTCCCTCTTGGACACATAGGAGCAAACACCTAAAATAGCAGCAATCCTCTGAATTCACCAGAGTCCCAGGTGGAAAGGAGTGTACTATATTGAAAGCAAGCTCAAGGTGTTTATGAATTGTAATTATTTATTCATGAGTTATTTATGATTTCTCTGGCTTCAGCTCAAATTTTCTTTTAAAGAACTGTAGAAAAATTAAAACAAATCCCATCTTGAAAATATATTTTTGGATGAATAAACGCTACCAACACCACATGCATGTGCAAGGAGTTATTCTGAGACTTATCAATCAAGTATAGTGAGCATCCATAAATTATTCTCTTTAAATAATCTAGACTTAAGTAAACAGCTTTGTTGGTAAATCATATGAAAACCTGTCCACCCCCACCTCACCAGGAGACTTCTGTGAGCAGCTGATGTACTCCAGCTTCTGTTTTCTCTTGATGTTTAAATTCTTGGCCACATCCTTTCGTCTCACCAAGCTATACTTGGCAGAGGAACAGAAAGAAAAGGATGAGCTGGCTTTGCTCTGTCTTTGTGGCTGCTCAACCATGGCACCAGCCAGGTGGGCTACTCTGTGGCCCCCTGCTACCTTAGACCACCTGAGGCAGCTCCAGGTTGCACCAGGATGTAATGTGCCACGGCTGTTCAAATGTTACTGATGCAGAGCCCATCGTCTCCTGCTTTCTGCAGAGGGTTATGCTGGGCTTGCAGCATGTAGAGATTTCCATTAGGACAGCAATTCCCTTTTAGAGCTGGTTTTAGCTGCCTTTGGCTGCTGGCTCCTGCCCTTCTCTCCCATTTGGGAAATGCTGCTGCAGCACTTCACGGCAAAGCTCTGAGGATGTGCCAGACTCCATAGATTCACAAGGTTCAGACTCCTTTTCCAGTTGTTCCCTATTCCAACAATGTCACAGCATTTCTATTTCCATTTCCTGCTTGTGAAACAGCACAGACCAACCTCTTCTTCCCCTCGGGGCCACACACACCTTAATCAGCACAGCAGCCTCTACCTCCATGGACAGGAAAATGAGGCAGGATCAGCCTTGCCTGGAGGCCCAGGTAGAGCCTCTGCCTTTCAGAGCTGCTGACTGAAGGTGAGACTCTCCAGCTCTAACCTAAAGCTATGGCTGTAGATGGTTCATTTATCAGTTTCACCTCAGGCACAATTTTCAGTGGAACTGAGGGAAGGATTTGCTGCAGGAGGGCCTCTTCCTCCCACGAGCAGTCAAGGGCTGCTCGGATGTGCGTCAGGACGACGCCAGCTCTATCCCACTCTGTGACTGGCAAGGAATGTTTAGAGCCAAGCATTCTGCAGGCAGCCAGAATGAGAAAACTCCCCAAGTGCTTTAAAATAAAACAACAAACAAAAGAAATGCAGATGAATCCCACAGAGAGCAGGAAGCAGTGCAGTATCTTCAGATATCCCTTTGTTTTCTCTGGGATCTCACGTGCATCTCATCAGCTCTGCCCCAAACTGAGGGCGCAAATCACAGGCAGGGGAAAATGTGCCATTTACAAAGTCAGCAACAGAAACAATCCTAAGAGCCACATGGATAACTATAGGTTAATTTCCCTTCAACATATCACTTAGTACTCTGGCTAAAAGGCATAACCTTCATGAAAGAGCAAAAGAAACAGGTTTCACTCCTTTTCCATCTTTGTATATTGGTGGTACCAACCAGCTGCATCATTTCTTTAGAAACATTTTATCTAAATATATTTCCTCTTAATGAAATGTAGTTGCACATTAAATTGCAGAGGAATTTACTCTGCTTTCCCTCCAGCCAAACTGCAGATTCCTGCTGCTTCCCAGCTCACCCGGCATTCCCAGCACTCGCTGTGTGCCTTACCTGCCTCCGGGCCTCCACGCACCCTGTTCTTGGTGGTGAAAAAGGGGATCCGCTTCGTTTTAAATCCCTCATCGCTCCTATGGGCCAAACAAAACAGGGACATGTGGGGAAAAGATCCTGGCAAGATGCGGAGCTACACAGGGCAGAGCCTGGCCCCGCTCACAGCTCTCACAGGATCCCACCTGCTCTGGAGAGATGGGATTGAAGCCTGCTGTGCAATCAGACTCCACCAACACTTGTGCAGTCCAGTGGTTTTCTCCTGGCAAATCAACAGAGCTCCTCAAGGCAGTGCTCCCAACTCCCAGGGCGGGAGCACTTGACCCCTGGCTTTATGGGTGTCAGGGTTAAGTGGTTGTCAAACAGCAAATTGAAGGAGCTTCATGAGAAGCACTGGAGAACTGACCTGCTGCCACTGCCCACCCTCCCCAGGGAGTCTCAGACAAGATGACCCACCAGCATGACTCTGGAAATGCACTGGGACATTCAAAAAGTGGTGATTTGTCTTTTGCAGCTGACACAGAAAGTCCTAAGGACTCCAAAAACTGTGTTGGACAGGCACCCAAATGAGAAGATATCACCATGACACAATTCAGTGCAGTTTTGGAGATGATAAAGGACCTTTAACTCTCTCTGTTAAACATCCCTATTGGAATTTCTAAACAGAAGAACATCACTCTTTCACTGGATGACCTTATTAACATCAGTCTTAGAATCATAGAATCCTTTAGGTTGGAAATCTTCTCTATGAACTTGCAGCTGGTTATACTTCCATTTAAAAAACAAAAACTTTTCATTTTTTCCAAAACAATACTCCCACACTAACTAATAAATGCAGTCCAGCCAGATGGTTTATGGTTAAGATATGCTCCCCACAAACTTGTATTTATAGTGATGAACCACACACTGGGCTGAAGAAATTCCTACATGCTCTGAAATTAAACTGCCATTATCAATAATCTATCCACTTAATAAATGATACAGTGTGCTAAATGCCCAAAGAATCAGCAAATGATAATTCATCACTGTCACAGACACACAATATACTTGGGGACGTGGTATGTGGGTATCAATGCCTTCTATGCAGGTGATTAATTCTCTCCTGACACCCTTTGTGTTACACGAGGGATTGGGTTTGCTATTATTTCTTCAGCTTTTGTTTTCTTGGCCAAAACTTGAAAGAAACACTTACTTCCCAAGCTGGTTTTTTGAAAGATCCAGCGACTTAAGTTGTTTGCAATTCCACTTATCCTGCGAAGGCAACGTAACTAACTGATTTCCCAGCAGCTTCAGGGACACCAAAGCCTAGGAGAGGAATAGCCTGGAGTTAGAGAGCACCAAACACACAGAAAGAGCTTTTTTAGCATGGCTATTAAATAACAGAAACACGAAGAAAGTACATCTTATTCATCAGAACATCCTGTCCGTGCTGCCCAGCATGCAAACATTTCCTCCCTGTCCCCAGCAAGTTCTGCACGGAGCAGCACCACTCACTCCGGGGAGATGATTGCTCCACTTGCTGACAGATGCAGTTGGAAACAGCCCATGCAAGAGGACATTTTACTTTTTAGTGAGGAAACCTTTCCAAATGGAAAAGAACAGTCTGATTTACCAACACAGGATGCCACGTATGGATTTTTCATATATATATGTGTGTGTGTGCGTGTGCTTGTATAAGCTGGTGTCAGATTGGACTTACACCTGCTGTACTTGCACAAAATCAATGTGCAAAATATGAACTACTTCACACAGGGAAAAGTTTTGATTGCTTTTTTATGACATCTCTATTAAAATGGACAGGATTTATATTCACTTTCCAAGATTTATACAAGTTACATATCTCCTTTTTTTCCCCCCCTTCCCACCAGAGACAGGAATTTTAAAAACAAGTGAAGCTGATTAATACCATACAGTGAACACCACACAGATAGGACTCAGCTGGAAATACCAAGTTAAACATAAGAACTCCTTTAAATTTAACTGAAATATGAAAGAAAAAAAATGCAGTTCCCATTCAGATTTGTAAAGTTTATGCTCTTCCATCTCCCCTTAATAATGTTGAGACTCAAATGATCATTTTCATTTGGCTGAAAATCCAATTTTCTACTGAAAAGCAGTGTTGTCTGCAGAGTTTCCAACCAGGTTTATTCAGCAAGTCCCCCTCCATGAAAAACTGAGATAAGCAAAATGTCAGCTGAATTATCTCCTGCCAGAAGTACAGCAATATTAATGAATTATACCCCATGGAAATCATGTTTTACCAGCAGAGACTTCAGCGTCAAGTCTGTTAAATGTTTTATGTGCTCCACGTAATATAAAAGGCTTATGCCCCTTTTCATCGAGCAGGATTAACAGTGTCTCACGAAGCCAGTTTGTTGGCCTTCCTCCCCTTTTTTTAGATTGGAAAAATATGAGGTGTCCATGCGACATAAGCGATGGACAACCAGCAGTAATGGGAATCATTGTGCAAAACGCTCCCTCTAGTGATGGAGAGGGGCAGCACTGGGCTTTGCTGGGAGTTGGGGAAGGTGAAGGGAACACAAAACTGCGGACACAGTGAGCCGCCGGAGGAAAGGGCTGGAAAGCTGAATCCTGACAGCCAATGCTTTTAACCATGATTCATGTTCCCCTGGAAGGAGGGCCCAGCCTGCCCTTGGCTCCTGGTGTGGGGCTCTCTCCAAGTGTCAGCATGGGGCTGTGCAAGGACAATGCCTCAGACTTCTCCCCAAAAAAGCCCCGGGCAGGGGGCGGGAGGAGAGGGAGACTGCACGTGCCAGAATTAGCGCAAACTGTGTTCCATGGGGTCTAACTGGGGCGTTCGTTTTCAGTCACTGTGTCTGTGTTACCCCCAAACGCTGACCAAGGCCACCCTCCAGGGAGCTGAGAGCCTGGGGAGCTTCTCTCCAATGCTTCTGTGCCTGGGGGGAGAATTAGTGACTGTCAGCTGGCTGTGGTTCTTCATGACTGAAATTCTGGAGATCTCTAGTCCTTTTAAATTGCCTCTTCTCTCTAATTCCTCCATTTTTACTGCCTTTCAGGGTGAGAATGGGGGCCTCCAGAAGGGACACAACAGCAGTGGCAAACAAACTTCCTTCAAACCTGCTGCCACAGCATGCAAAAGGTGTGAGATGACACCTGAGGGAAGGGACTGCAGGATCCAGATTTATGTGCCTCAGCCAGTTTGTGAAGTGGAAAAGCTGACCAGAGTCTTACCCGAATTATCCCACCCAGAGGGGGCCGGTGTCTTCAGGAGAAGCAAATGAGGGAGAGGCAAACTAGTCTAGAGAACTAAGACACTGCTTGGTTGGTTTCTTTAGAAGGCAAGAGCCAGGAAAGCTGAGGAGGTTTCTGTTTCTCTTAACACCACATTCTGGAGTACACATGGTATTAAGGACTGAGCTGGTCCCAGTCTTGAGATTCCTTGTAAAACATGCAAAGGCCAGTGACAAACTACACTGCAACTACAGTGATAAATGACTGTCCCACGAGACGTGCTTTCAAGTCTCAGGCCTCCTCTGCTGTCTGCTTTTCCCAGGGAGAAGACAGTTCATTGCTGTTCCTACATAAAAATAATACATTATCTGTAGGAACGTGTTACTGCCCATTTCTCCCCGTTCCCACATGTGCTTCTGGAGGGAGCTGGAGCATGAGCACGGCCCTGTTCACCAACACTAACTCTGCAACCAGGCTCCTCTAGGCATGGGGTTTCACCTTCTATTTGCTCAGCACACTCTGGCCCTTGGGGCACTGAAAATGCTTGATATGTATTTCTTTTGTGAATATAATGCTGAAGAGATATGGATAAGAACTGACACTAGCTAGAGCAGTCAAGGCTCACTAACTTTGCATCAGCAAAGATTGCACTGAGGTCTCCTCCGTACTGGTGCCTTTGCACTGCTCAGCAACCTCTGAGCAGCAGCACCCAAGAATTGTGTCCTGGAAGCACCATCTAGTGTTTAATATCTGTCATGGTGGCTCCCACCCCCTGGGATGATTCTCAATGCATTCAGAAAAACCAAGTTTCAGAGACAATAGTCCATAGGATTCATTCTGTTTCAGGAGAAATGCCAGTTGGAAACAAATGGCCACCAGAGAGCAAAGCCAAATGTGCAGGGATCACTGGAAAGAGCTGAGGGAGTTCAACTCTCTTGTTACAGCAGGAATAGAAGGCACCTTTGCAGCAGATCCTGAGATCAGGACTGGACATGGATACGAACCATCACTTCTGCATCCTTCCTGCAGAGGCCAGCAGGGAAAAGCATGGAACTTCTGCACAGATTCACCTCTGTTTCTCTCTCCACGACCCTGAGTTTCACAATCTTGCAGGGAAGCTTGGAGGAAACTCCAAGTTCTGCTTGGTTTCATGTCAACACCATGTGAAAGCAGAAATTCTGAAGAATTTTGACATAAAACCATGGATCTGTGGTGTCCACAGGAAAGAATTATTCAGTCTACAACCTTTAAGACTACACAGGTCCCAAGCAGCACTGTTTAGGGCATTCAAACATGCTATTTTCAGGACAGAAAGACTAACTCATAGTTACACAACACTGGTGTGTGTTTTTTTGAGAAAAAGCACAACTATTTGTGAGTGTACATGAGTACATCAATATTTCAATGGCTGGAGGCTGAAGCCACAATGCAGGGCTTGTCTTCCAAACTGTGCTCCCGAATTCTGCAAACCACAGCCAGCCAGAGAGTTCTCAGAAGACCTGTGTCAGAAACTAGATATCATATCTCACTGGATGAAGTCCTGAATGTGGTGATTCAGGGGGTGACAGCCTGCTCAGGGCCTCAGTGCAATTGCACCAGTTCAAACCAGCACATAGGCTCCTACCTTAACTGGGCAGCCAGTTTGAGGTCTGAGTCAGTATTAGGAAAAATAACGTGAGAACTATGGAGAAATGACACTTACTTCAAGCTGGAAGAGTCCTGCTGGAACTTCTTTTAGTAAGTTCTCAGAAAAATCCACTTCTCTCAGGTGATTTTTCCAGAAAACAGTCAATGCATCAGGTAGGAATTCCAGTGCATTTCTAGATGCCTTACAACATTTCTGGAAAACATAAAAACCCCCACACTTACAGAGTAGTAATCATCTCTTCAAATAATGTGGTAGATCACTGTCACATGTCAAAAGCTTTAATAAACTAATTCTAGGCAGTCATATTAGATATCTTGATCTAGATAAATTAGGGGGCATGCAGACACAGAGCTTGCTAAGGAGATGCACTCAATTGCTGGGCAAATTCCTTGGTGGGCAAAAAGTATTCCAAACATTATTTTGAAAATCACCCACCCCCATTTGCTTTTCAACCATACATAAACACTTCTCCAAAGGATACTGTTCCCCTGCTGTCCCTGTAAAAATGAGGAATGAAGTCACAGTGATGGGTGGATACAGATAATGTCCTAGTTAGCCGTGGGTTTGGGCAAAGTTACCTCTGTTAAAAGTTGGGTGTTTTGTAAAATGACCCTAACAATACTTCTGCTCAGAGGAACTATAAAGAAAACTAATACATCCATGTAAGACACATTTCTAAAACTTTTCCACCAATGCCATCAACATGGTGAGAACAGGGTGGAACCTCAGAAAGACTGGATCTGGAACCTCAGATAGACCAAATTTGGCAGGGGCACTCCTACAGAAACACAACAGCCTTTTAAGCATCTGACAGCTTTTTAAGCATCACAGTCAATTTTTTTTGCATTGTTTCAACAGCTTTTTCAGCCTCTGACTTCGCCAGAGCAGTTCAACTTACCAGGGGGCAGGCCCAGGGATCTGGAAACACTTTCAGCTGATTTCTGGAAACATTCAGTATGTTTAGGGACTTGAAGCAGTACACAAAAACCGTTGGAAGTTCCACCAACCTGTTGTCAGAGACATCAAACTCCTGCAGCTTCCTTAAACCAATCCAATTAGTTGCTAGAAAACACGAAACATTGTGGACTTGGTATAAGCATGAAAGCTTTTAAGCCATTTTTTAAACATTTCTGGGTTCTTCCCTACAGGTCGGCCTTGAAATGTAAGCCAAACACTGGACTGTACGTACTGTTTTCCTCGTCAAATAACTTCTCCATATAGTTTTTGGAAGCGATGAGTTTTTTAAGGTTTTTAAGATGTAGGAATCCAGTAGGGAGAGTGGAGAGCCTGTTGCTGGACACGTCGACCTCAAGTAACCTGTGAGTACAGCACAGTCTCAGTCAGGCGTCAGTAGAACACTAGCAAAGCCTCCTGTTGCCACAGACATCTGTTTTACCAGCACAGCTTTAGTTCTGAATGGAAGCTGCTAAAATGCGCCTCACAAGGCAAAGCATAAAACCCTAATTAGAAAATTAACCCTTCCAGGGAGCAGAGAGAGGTGGTTTGGATAGAGAGAAGATCAAATCATTAGTATCAGCCAGTAAATGTCACTCTGAGCCAGCTTAGAGGAATGGGGCTCATCAGAGCTGGAGAAAAGCAGAGGCAACACACAGGAATAAAAGTCCCCACAACTGTCCTGACAACAAACTTGGAAACACTGAGAATGCAGAGGAGCAAATCCTAAGTTAAACCTTGCAGCAGACAGAAAACAGACCAAGAAGCTCCTGCAACGTGCTCTCCCCTTACACAGCCTCCCTCAAGCCCAGGGACTGGTTTGAGCCTGCTCTCCCTGCAGGCTCAGCCTTGTGTGCTGCACGCACCTTGTACAAATGATCTCATCAGAGGACTGCACACTGGGTAACTCTGTCAGCTGATTGTCAGCCAGGCTGAGCTTCCGGAGGTTTATTAGGCCCCATGGGATCACGGATGGAAGGGACACCAGGCAGTTGGCAGAGAGATCAAGCTCAGTTATCTGACAGGAGATATCGATCAGCCAGTCTAGATCCACCCAGGGCAGTTTGAGGTTTGACCAGTTCACACACAAAGCCTGCATATGTCAAAGAGAGAAGAGGAAACCAGGTTAGTGAAATCCCAGTTGCTCTCAGTCTGGGCTACACCACTGGGAATCTGGCAGAGCAGAGCACCGGCCATAAACATTTTGCTCACTTTCCAATCTGCTTCTAGGAATTAAACTGACTCAGAGATGAAATCATGCCTGGATATCAGCAGCCCCTGCTGTATCTGCTCCATGATCTCACTCCAAAGACCATGAGGAAGCTCAGGCAGGGGACCTGGACTTCTTCACCAGTCCACACTTATTCAGGGTCCAGCTTGGACAGACGAAAATGTGAACACATAGTGATCATCAATGCAAAGAAACAACCCAAGGCTTCATTTTCAAGATCACCTCATTGCATTCCAATCCTTGTCCTGAAATGCACATTTTAAAAATGATATTCCCAAAACGTTTCCAGAAACTTGGTGGTTTTGACATAATTCAGCCCAAAATGGCCTCAATGGAAGGATCCTTAATTCTCCACCAGGAGGCAGCAAGGACCCGACAGCAAATTTAACTTGCTTTCCAATGCCCAGGATTTAGCTCTTTGGACTTTTAACCCCAAATTTAGAATTAAAAAGAATGTATTTGGGAAGGGAGAGAAAGAAAAGGGAAACAAAGGCCTATCTCAAATGCTTATTTGAGACTCAGAACTGGTCATGTAGATCAGACAGTTCAAATGTTTAGGAGAATGGAACAAAGGGTAAGTACAAACAGATGCACTTTCTAGATATTGACAGTAGTTGTACTTAGTGTAGACACTGTGCTTTTCAAACCTTCACTCGTGATGCCTCAGGACAGCCCTGCAAATATGAATGGAAATATTATGCCCATTGTGTCACTGGGGAAACCAAGGCAGAGAGCACCAGCTGTTTGTTTAAAGCTACATCCACTGCTATGCCACAAGGCACCCCTATAAAACACAGCAAGCCAGCAGCAACAAAAAATCAAATTAAACAGAGTCTCTGCTGCTACTGCAAAATGCACAGCACCCAATGGGAGCTGCACTGCAAAGCTTTCACTCTCACACCAAACATACCCTGCTTTACTGCTAGATTTGCCAAGTCTGCATATTTAACAGCTTCCTGTTTAGAAACTCTTGTTTTAAATTCAGTATGCAGTTTTCTGTACTTTTCTCACCTGTAACACGTACCACAAATCCCTGGGCTTAGGCAAAAAAGTACTTGTCCTTGAGTACACCAACCAATGCAGTAATATTACAACCTTGCAGCCTTCTTTTAGGGGGTGCAAGCAGGACCTTGTGTCTGTGCTGCTCCTCTTTGCAGACTGATAACCCATCTCTATTTTGCATTAGATTGCTGTGTATAATTTCCCTCAAAAATGCAGAGGCATGGCCTCAGGGTATTTAATGTGATAAGGAGATACCTGTAAAATGCAGATAATGACTTCTCAAACCACAGACAAGATTGTGAAATCCAGCACCTGCTATCAGCACTGCGGGGTTGGTGTCCTGTATCCAAGGCAGCTTTTTGAATCCCAGCAATTAGTGCTCTCCTTCCCACTCAGTCCTCCTTCCCATCCAGAGACAAGGACTGACAGTGTCTCTGCAAACTGGAGGACCAGCCAAGCCCCTTTATCTGACTTAGGGACAGTGGACCAAATTCATCTGGTACCAGTAACCTCATGTCAGTGGAGTTACCTTAGGGGTTTGGTTGGCTCAGGACTCTGCAGTGAAAACATTAATTAAGTGAAAGAAATCCTGACAGCAGTGCCACAAAGAGAGGGGATTTCCTGCCCAACTCATACTTAATCACCTTCACTATCTTCCCAGAAAAGCTGTTTCTTTGATGCCAAAGTCTGTGATGCCAAACTCTCAGAGTGCAGTGCTCAGCCCAGCCCTTCTCCACTTGGGGCTGGTGGTGAGCTCTGTGCTCAAACCAGGGACAGAGTTCAGAGGATGTTAGCTGAGGGCAGCTCACTGCTCTTCAGAAGGCCAAGGAAAACCTCTGTAGACTCCCCTCTCCTGCCAAGACAAGAATTTCTCAATACAAGCCCTGGAGACTAAATCGAAATCTTCTACTGAAGTGATGTCAGGGGATGCACTGAGGCAAAGGACTGGAAATTGTGCAGGAACAAGAAACCCCACTGCTCTTGGGCAAAGGATCAACTATAAATATGAAAAATATTTACTTAAATCTGAGGCTGTCTGGTAAGGTCATTAAAAAAGGCTGTTTTGCATTTCTCCTATATTACGTGATGTGCTCCATCAGAACCTCGCTCCTGCTGCAGATGGGATAATCTGAGGACAGGGATCTGCTCCCTCCATCAACAACCCTGCTCTGAATCTTGTGGGGGACTGCTGCAGATCTCTGCTGATGGTGATGTATCGTCATGCTGATGGTGAGATTATCAGGCTAAAGAAATGAGAGGAGGATCCCACACACACAAATACATTTGTATGCTTGAATATAAAATCATTGGTAAAATATTTCCTAGGGAAAATACAACAGACAAAGCTCTCCTCTGGCCTGTAATGGAAAAATTAAATATATCTCACACTGCACATGCTGGAAAGTTACATTTATCTCCATGCTGACTACATCTATTGAAGTTTGGAATCTGTGCCCAGCCACTTCACTGCAAAGGCTCTCTTTGGCATTTATTACCTGTTCCTGTAAAAATGGACCACTTCCTCTCTTTGGCAAAACTGTGGTTTGCTGTGGGTATAAATTTATGCCAGGAAAAAACAAGAAAAGGAGAAACAGATATTAGAAAAATGAGATGTAACTCCTCTTGCCTGCGAAAGGGCAGCTCTGCTCGGTGCAAGGGCTGTCTGGAAGGTGTGGCAGCCAAAACCAGATCTCAAGCACATTTTATGCATAGCTCTACACTCACTACTGTGAAATCGATTGGAGCTCAGCTGCGCTCAAGCATTTCCACTCAGAGATAGCACAGAAGGGACAAACTCTTCTGAAGTTCTGGGCTCACTCTGAAATGATCAGTGCTTGGTTTGCCCACCCTGGCCAAGGGGAGCGCTTCCTGACATCCAGCTGGCTGCCACTCACATCCCAGTCTCCACACAATCCAGTTTTGCTTCCTCCCAGGGCAAAATCCATCTCAGGATGAACCCTCCGAGACAAGAAGAAAGCACTGAGGCAGTTTGTTTGTTGCAGCTGCCACAAAGTCATGTTTTAAAAAGTTATCAGGCTGTGTGAGTGTCACTTCCCAAAGATCTGAGCTCTGCAGACAAACTAGGACAGATCCTCCCGAATTTGTCCCAGTCTGCCAAAATGAATTCAAAGAGAAAGCATTAAATAAGCAAACATATTAAAAATAAACAGCTACTAGGAGAATCAAGGTCAAGTTTCTGTGTTTTTTCTCTACTTTTTTCTTTTTTTTTTTTTCTTTTTAAACCAGGCCCTTCTGGCAATTAGCTGATGTTTTAAGACTGCTCTCTTCTTCTTTGCTCAGGGTGTGACAACAGCAAAGCTGAGTCATTTTTACAGCAGCTAAGTTAAATATTGCCAGCAAATTCACATGGAAAACAGACCTCTTCCCTGTGATTCAAACATTTATTCCAAGTTTATTCAAGCTGAATTACCCAACTTGATTTTTTTTCTTCTGAAAGACGTTTTATCAACTCTTATCCACATCTAAGATTCAGCTTCCTTTTGTTCATCTGTCAAAAAAATTAAGAGTAGCACAAGGAGTGCTCTAAGTCTACTGATTGAGCCTAAAGAAGTCAAGCTCAGTTACGTGGTCTAACACTCAGGGTATCAACAGGAACCCAGTGAGAGGGTTCTGGCAGAAAAACAGAGAATGGAGAAGTTTGTAAAACTACTAAAACCTCTCTCCTTATTTTTACTTAACACCAAAGCAAAACCAACAGCCTGCAATGCTACAAGCTGAGCAGACAGATACTCAACTGGATTGATTAGGGACATCTTTTCACTGCACAAGTTTTGTGACCTGATGAAAACTGTAATCATTGAAAGCTCAGGGATGTGATGCTCCTATTCAGTGTGGGTTAAACTACATATTGACGGGAAAAAATTAAAAATGCCTGGTAATAAATTGCTGGAGAACAGTACAAATAATACAAAATACTGTGTGCTTCCCTTTAAGCAGTAACAGTAACAGTGTGAGCACTTTTTTTACTGCTGAGGATCTGAAGTAGAGAAGATACTCAGCAGATCATTGCTTTGCTCGTGCTCCTTGTTAGCAAAAAGCCACCCAAGCCCATTTTTACCTGAACCGTCTGACACAGAAGGGTTCCCATGCTCAGCTCTGTGCCACACCAGCACTTGGGGACACCACAGAGCTTGTGGCACCACCCTGCAACCAGGGGGCACAACAGAAACCTAAAGGAAGTGATGAACCTGGGGGCACAGAGGAAATCTGTGCTAGAAGCAGCCCAGCTTCTTCTCTGGAAGACTTTGAGCTCAAAGTTGGTGTTTCCTCTCCCCAGCACAGCCTGGTTCACACAATGGTGTTCAAACTGCCCTACAGAAGCTGTTGCTGTTTCTTGCACAGTGATGCCATTCAACGCCCTGATGTTTTACACCTTGTAATTCAGCATCAAAGCCACTCGCACAGCTTGTTCTCCAAAAGGGCAGCAAACCACAAGGCTCTCAGCTGAGAAGAACACTCAGCAGCCACAAGGCATGCAAAGAAACTTATCAATTATCAACATGATGCCCCTTTAAAACAACATCTCTTCAGGCAGATAAATGGTTACTTACTGTTTTTGCTGGAGCACTACCTGGTAGTGGGGTTGTCTCAATGAAATACTTCCTCAGAAGGTGTTTGCTGGATTCAGGACTGTCCATCAGGATGTAGGAACAAAAGAAAGCTCCATTCCGCAATAAAAACACGGCTACATCTTCATTCCCTTTGGAGAAAAGCAGATTGTTTGCTCCCTTCACCTCATGTAAATGAACCAGCAAGGAGCTGAACAGAAATCCTGGGAAATAACCACTTCTGAAAAAAACGGTGGGGGTGTGCACAAAGGAAACTGAACTGTGTAAAGGCTGCTTCCTCCAGGGGTAGGACTCAGTTTGGTCAAACTGAGACAGCAAAGACACTGTGTAAAAGTGCTGGCCCAGGCTCTTTCTTTTTTCTCTTTTTTCCCCTGTCTTATTAAACTGTACACACAGCTGTGCTTTGAAGTGTAAATTATTCAGCCTAAATCAAGCATGTGTGCCAGAGTGTCCATAACAATAATGCTTTTACTTGCAAGGATTCTGGTTTTTAAGGGTCTTTTCCCTAGGAGTTTATAGAGGAACGTTCAGCCTCTCAGTATTTACAGTAATCTAACTTCACAAGGCCCTGACTTAAATTTGGCTGAGCGGAAAGATTCAGAGCCAATTTTACTTTAATTTATCCTGCTGGAAATCCAACTCCAGACAAACTATGGATACTATCCTATGTGTGAACAGCTCGGCCCATTCTTTGAAGACCTGGCAGAAAAGGGGCAAAATGTGGAAGCATGCAAATACACACCTGCCTTTATGGCAGCGTAGAGGGGCAGGCGGATGAGGACGGGGAATTCATTCTTCCGGACTGCACAGCTCTCTGGGTCAGCACTGTACGCACGGATCAGGAGCTTGACAACGTCCAGATGGCCCTGCTGGCAGGCTATGGCCAGCATCCAGTTCAGGAGCTGCTGGCAAGTATTAGGACCTACCAAAAACATACAAAATGTGACTTAGTTGGTGCCACCAGGCTGTGATGTACCATACCCAAATATAATGGCTGTGCAAAGGGGCTTGGCATAGGGTGAAGCTCCTGAGGACAAAGTGTCAGAGAAGGGTCCTAAGCTGGTCCGGCAGTTTTCACCTTTGCTTAACTGTTCTTCTTTACCCACTCAGCTAATGGGTGAAATTTTTGACTGTCCCTGACCTAAGTGCTCATAAGGTAGCAACAGTTCTGCTAAAACACCAGCAGATAAATAAAGATCCGGTCCTAACCAGGAATGATCACAACTGTCTTTGCATCCAGATCCAACAGACATTAGATCCAAACATCCAAGATTGGCCACTTCTCCGAAGTTCATGAGGGGGGATACAAAAAATGGGGAAAACCAGATGACTTTCCATGTTATTGGATGAATAAAACAAAAATAAATGCTTCAGTCAACAAAAAAAAATTGGTTTAGCTTTTTTTTGCTGCAACCTGAAGTCTCCCATAAAAACTTTCACTTCCCCTTCAAATCTTTCATTTTGGGTCAACTCTTTACTATCAATTCATAGTAAAGTCAGACAAATGTCATTTAAGGCTAAAAACTAAAATACCATGCTCTGATTTCTGCATGAATTTGCTGATGTTTTAGTTATTCTCAAACTGTCTTTTTTTCTGAAGTAATGTTTTCCTGTAGAACATCACTTTCCTCTAGGTGTGCCTAATTCTGGGGATGTAACTAAATGCCCAGGACAGAATTACTTCTGCTAACAATAAGCAGTCCTCAAATCTCTCCAGATTCCCTGTACCACCTCCATTTACTTTACAAATTCACATCCTCTCTGAAACACTTACAGGAACATACACAAGCCCAAGTTTTACATGTCAAGGCTTTTCTGCAGCCTATCCATGTGGAAATTACATCACTCTTTGCATTCTTAACAACTCCACTAAATCCCTCACCCTCCTGCGACAAAACATGGGCTCCACTTAAGCTGTAAGCCACAAGCAGTTCTCACTGTTCCACGGAGAATCACTGCAGTGCAACAGCCAAATTGCAAATTTATGCAATTTATACCTAAGCCCTGTGATTGGTTTCTGTGTAACTTCCCAAGAAAACAGTTGGAATGTCCTGCATAAAATTTTCTGAAAGCTGCTGTTTGTACAGAGCTCCTCCCCTGACCCCCTCAAAGCAAGAGTTGGAGAGAATTTGGTCACTTCTAAACTGAGCTAAGTTTCCAGAAACTACTTAAGTCACTTTTCATTACTCAGTGTATTATATTAATATGATTTAATTTTTGCTACTAGTTACTCAGCTTCCTTTCTGGCTGAAGGAAATATTACATTTAATTGCATCTTTAAACCGGAACGTTTATTTTGCTTACCAGTGCTCCAACAGGACACCAAATAAGCAGGTTTCCCAACAGGTTATTCCCGTTCTCAGTGAGGCCACTGGCAACTGTTTAGTCCCAGAGAGGAGCTAGAGCTATATTCACGTTAAATACTGCAGAAGCCAGCTTAGCTCTTGTGTTACTGCAGTGTCTGAAGTCAAGGATCGGCCCCAGATGTTCTGCAGGACCTCTGGACCCCAAATCCATGGAAGGTCCCAGGGAGAAGCAGCTGCCAAGCTCACAGAACACAGAGAGCAACAGGGACCCAAACACAGCTCCTGGTCCTGTGTCAGAGTGATGCTCTGCCCCACAAACCCCTGCTGCCTTAGGAATCGTGTCTGAGTTCAAAAATGTCTCTGCCCTGAAAAAATTACTATAATAAAATTTAAGTAAAATTTAATAAGGTTATTCTAAAGAGGGAATTCCCCTGAAAGTCAAAACAAAATGTCAAACAGAGGATAAAGTGGGTGCCAGCTGTGCACCCAAAGTGTCCCCGATCAATCAGGCCGTTCACAGCCAGCACCACTGAGATTGCTGGATCAGCAGTGGCATGATGCTGTATCCTGAAAATCCCCTAATTTCTCTGTAGGGTCTGGGATGTTACCCAGCTGTGAGGCCTGATGGAATGAACTGTCTCAATGGCATCTTCCTCCACGTCCAATTTGCAAACATGGAATATTTTTATGTACACGTGTCTTTCCCCCACAGGGGAACTTTTCTTCAAGCCTACAGCTGATATCTGATCCCTCCATGCACTCTCCCATGACCAAATCCCTCCCCTTTCAAGGAATGTGAAAAAAGCCCCGAATGCCTGCTTGAAGCTGTAGCACACAGTTCCTGAAAAGGTTGGGGAGAGGCAGGGTCAAGCCAGGGCTTACCACGCAGGGAATCCAGCAGCTCTTTCACGATGTCCTTGTGCCCAAAATACGCAGCCACCACAGCTGCATTGTCATCATTGGGCTCTGTTGGTAACACCACCAACGCTTCCTTCAGCAGGTACCTCACCGCCTGCAGATCTCCATATGCTGCTGCAATGCCTAGAAGCTGACACTGGGGAAGGAAACACAGCAAAAGAAACTCTCTGTTAAAGGGAGTAGGCAGAGAAAAATCCATACAGCTCTAGAAATGCTCTATTTGTGCCCATGCCAAGGCATGCCCACTGTTAATTGAGAATGTCATAAACACTAGTGGCCATTGTAATCACTGTTGATAAATTTATTGTATTAATTTGTTGGGGTTTGTATTATTCGTTTTTGTACGGATTTATCACATAAGTGCCTGAGGCACAGAACGGTGAGTATAAACCCATTTTTCATGGACCAACAAAAAGCATTTGCACAGCTCAGCTGCAAAATGCAGTGTTACCTGTTTTGGAGATGGCCAATATGACTGGGCTTGACATGCAGGGACCCTCCCAAAACATTAAGATCACCTCTGTGCAAAGAGCAGGCTCAAAAGGAAGGCTCTGAAGGCAGAGCAGTGCAGAAGCTGGCACGGAGTTTGCGACAAAATTCTACACACACGCAGCAAAATCTTCCCAGGGGGCCATTAACCATCTTTGCACTGATGGGGGAATACATTTTTTGCTAAGTCTATAAACTGCTTCCTTTTTACAGGGAAAAATGCATTTCCCTGTTTTGGTGACCACAGCATCAGCACCCGTCCTTACACAGCTCCTGTTCCTACAGACACTGTTCCCTGTGGTCTATCTCATCCTCCTGACCAGTGTTTTCAAGGGCAAACAGTGTCCCTGAGCATGTTTCTGCAAAGCCCCACTCAACCGCCCATGTCTGGGACCCACACAACTGAGTGGATTTTCTCCATGAAAAAATGACAGAAGACAGCAGCACTCGGAATTTTGGTATCTTTGCCAATTAAATGAGAGAGAGAGCAGTAACCTGACCCAACCTTTTCCACTTGCAGTGCAGTTTCCTCACAGGACAACCTAATCAACTCTTGGGCCTTGCTGGTGTCCCCAGCTTTGTAAGCATCCTGGATGCTTTCTGTCACAGGGGTCTGGATTACAGAGACGTCGCCACTTGTGGACTGTTTGCCACCCATGTCCACAGTTCCTGCAGGAAAAGCAGAAAAGAGAAGTCAGGGAGAAGTACCTGCTTATTACTCATGTGAACTGCACGCAACGTCAGTGAATCCTGGGAATAAAAGAAGTTGGTGATTTTCAGTGGAATATTTACTGCATACAGTTTACAAAAAGAGCCTGATAAAAGAAAATGATAATATGCTAAATTACTTCCTAACAGGGACATGAAACTAAGAGGGACAGCAAGTTCCCCAACTGCTCCCAGAGGTGGTTTCCAAAGGAAGGTGTGGAAGCTCACACACATGGACACAAAACCCTTCATCTGCCTGGCACACTCATCCTCATGCTGAGGAACCAGGGAAGAGAAGGGATTACATGAGACTGGCACCTGCAGGAATTCTGACAAAGCCAGGAATCTGAAAGGCAAATCTGGTATTACGGGCCTTGATTCAGTCACACTTCACTCCTGACAACAGCCTGATACAATCCCACTGTCCTCCTGTATTTTCAACCAGAGTTTTAGACAGAGTTCTAGAGTTTTTTTCTATGAGTGTGAAACAAAAGAAATTGGGAATATTTATTCTGGGGGGAAAAAAAAAAAAGAAGAAGGAGATTATGCAAGATGCCCAGTGTCACCTTAATCAATTCTGGAGAATCTCCTAGACCAGACTTTCTTTCCCTAAATGCTGTTAGGAGCCAGAAGAGCTCTTAAGTGTCAGAGATTAAAAGCTGCAGCCATTAGAGAAGATGTTTTGGTGGGTGGCTAATAAGGCAGCCAGGAAGTCTCACACCCAACCATTCCCCAACTACCAGGACAGGGAAAGCTGCAGGAAAGTCACTGAAATACAAAATGTTTTCAAGTCTACTCCTGAACAACACGCAAGACAGAGGAAAAAAGCATTTTCCACTTGAAAAGAGACCATTTCGTACTCACTTTTTCCTGCTAAAACATTGTGAATTATTATTGCTTATTTGCAACTGGTTAAATAAAGCACTTAAGCCCACAGATTTCACATATGTTAACAAGGATTTATTTTTTTTAAATAGACACATATGTCACGCAGTGCCTAGTTTAATGCAGCCTGGAAAGAGAAGTAAATTTGGAGGAATCTATAACTGTCAGTAAATATCTTTGAATAATGCAGTCTGAATCACCAGTAGGTTCTGACTAACACTTCTCATCAATTATTTAAACGAAGCTCAAATCACTCAGACATCGGAGACGGCTCCAGAGGTTCGTGCCATTACTGATGTGCCCTCACCAATAACCTTTCCCAGATGATGCAGAACGTGTGAAGGACAAGGAGCAGAAATCAAGGCCGATGAAAGTGGGATTAAATTACAGCACAATAAACAGCATCTGGGAGTTCTTGTTAATGGGTGTAGTGCTTCCATAACTCTGTAATTTTAGGAAGTACATGGGAAAAGAAATTCATCCTGCATTTGGTTCACTCTTTTAAAGCAGACCACACACCTATAAGAGATCACTAAGAACATCACATATGATTTAATTTTCATTTTCATGGACACCAAAGATAGGAGAAAAATATTCTTAGGCAAGTATGTTTAAGGGATGATAGAAGAGAGAGCTTTAAAGCAAAATAGTTCTCCAGTCAAAACAACTCAGAACTGGACTAAGAAAATTCAAAAAGTACAGATTCAGGCAAACACTGCAGTTACTGGAACAAGCGGCCTCCCCGCTCGGCACCCTGTGATGAAATCCTGAACCTAGAGAGAAGCTCTGGAATTCCCCTTGGACGAAAAAATGCCTCACATCGGAGATACAAAACAGCTGGAAAGCTGCTCAGCTTCTTGCTCAAGGAGCCCTGCAAACCCGGGCTGACAGAGCAGAGCAACCTCAATTTGCTTCCTACAAATTGCAGAAAGGAGGGACAAATTTTATTCAATTCCAGCCTCGATCCTGATTTTGGGGACTATCACTCAAGACCCACATCTGCAGCCATTCCAGATATAAAGGCACAGCCTTTCTGCCAAAGAATTGAGCAGGACCATCATCTCTCTTTGCTTTTAAATCATGGCCAGGAAGGGTGGAGGTACAAGAATCTCACGGTCAGAGACTCATCAGATCCTGGTGTAACATCCCCCTTGAGCAGAGAGGGCTCCAGCCAACATCCCACACATCCTGTACATCAGAGCTCTCCTTAAAGGAGCATTTTCCACCTCTCCTGCTGGAGCTGCCTCACTCCAACCAGCTGGGCAGGGAGCACAAGAAGGGTCACAGGGTTGTAACCGAGGGAAGGAGGAACTCTGCCTGCTCGACCCTAATCCCAAGACCACTTCTGTGTTTTGCCAAATGACTACTTCACAAAACATCTTGGCCAATGTGTTGGGCTTCCTCTTACATTTTTGGCCACCCACAGTTTCTGAAGCCCTTTATAGTGCAATGGCTCAGTCACAACCCCTGGTGCGACCAGCACTGGAAGAACAGAGGCTGGCCATCAGTTAGATGTAGAATTCTGGGATCTCCAGGAATGGGAAGGTCGCAGACAGCTGGCTCCATGGAGTTGACTCCCAGAAGAGTCTTCAGTATATTGATTTCAGTCCTAACCTCAATTTCACTCTTGTCTTAGGCAATATTTTTATTGATCTAACCAAAAGTGCTCAGTTTTGAACATCTGAATGCCCATCAAGTAGAATTCAATAGAAGTTTCATCAAGTTTAAGAAATTCTGCTGTTTGAAACTGATATATTTATATCAAATATTCTTGGCAGTAAGATAATGCTACCCATCTCCCAAATTTCTTACACCGAAACTTCCTTCTATGATTCCATGCTGCAGAGTTAAATGACCTCCTGCCTAAGGCCTGAGGCAAGAAGCTGTTGAAGGTCTCCAGCAAAAAACAGTCCTGGTGATTATCAGTTAAAAGCCTGAAAAGAGCAAAATTATTGAAATACAGATTTAAAAGTTTGTCCTCAACCAACAGCTTTACTCACATGGTGCTGTCAAATTTTACTAGAGCTTCCAGAGGTTAAATGAGAGAAGGTTGGCTATCCATTCCCAAATTCCCAAAAAACACAGATGCCATCCAAGGTAAAGCTAAGCATTCCACCAACAAAATTACCCAGTCCAGAGAAGACTTCCTGGTGACTTAGTAAATGATATATTGGCTTCTGAAATGCAAGTGCAAATTAAGAAGCAGCATATTCTATAAGCTTAATTTATACTCACCAGTGGGGGGAAAATAAATCAGGAAAACTACATTTTACTGACTAAAGATTGTTTTATCTCTACAAGATGCATGACTGACCTATCATCAGCAGTGGCATTCATGTAGGCTGGGAATAAAGTTTTGCCAATACATGCACCGGCCATTTTTAGCAGAAATCTGGGCCAAAATCCAAAGAAATTCTGCTTTTAACCTTACATGTCTCATGCTCCTTGCCTGAGCTCTTCATGGCTTTCCTAGCAGAGTCACCTCACTCACCCCCAGCCTTGAGCAGTGTGATAGGAGAGCACTACTGGAGCTCCGGAATAGTGAGCCTCTGTTTTTTGACCTGATTGTGCAACACGTTGAGCATTTGAGCCTGGATGTAGCAAAGTGCCTTTAATTCTTAGATTTTATGGATTTAGGAACCAGCTTTGCACTTTGCACAACAGGGTCTGTGTTACTGCACAATGCACATTGCTGCAAGCAAACCAGCAGAGCAAGGGATGATATTCCTGTTCTATGCAAGAAACTCCAGAAACTTTACACACCCACTGCCATCTTTTCCACTTTCTGCTTTATTGCACACAGATCAGGGCAGCTCCTGTGCTGGCACAGGCTCCTCTGAGAGCACTGCCCCGAAGAAGCACCAAAAATCAGATAAATGAAGCCTGTTTGAACTGAGGTGGGACCTTTTCTCGAACATCTTTGAACATTTACGAAAATAAAGCCATGGAGTTTACTCCCTATCATTCAGCCTCTGTATCTCTGCATCATATTTGTTTAACCTCTCCATAGATCCACAGCTTCTTTTCTTTTCTTGCTTTCTACTAAAAAAGCTGCAAGCAAATCCAGGGCTGCTTGTGAGCAGAAAAGGGGAGGCATCTGCTGACACTAAAAACATATCCATCATCTATTCCTCACACCACAGCTTGTACAAAACTAACTAACTTCGGAATTATTTCTCTCTTGATTTCAATAATTTATACTTTGGAAACACCTTTTAAGTTTGGCTTTGCAGTAATAACCTTTTATAAAAGCTAACGGCAAGACTAATTTTCTTTTAAAAATATCCCAATGAAACCGGAGCTTATCCATAAAAAAGCAGTGTGATTTTATTGCCATTAAAAGGGCATAAGGTATCACTTTTAAAGTGCAACAGACTAATGACCCAGCTCAGAGAAACAAAATAAAAATAAGCCTTATTAATAATAAAGAGTAAATGAGAATTTTAGGGTCATGTGTAACTAGACCCTGTCACAGGCCTTATTATTACAGCAGGTGAAAAAAACCCTCTAAAATTTCCAAACTGACAGCATGCCATTAGTAGAAGGGGAGGGTTTGCAGGTCAGTGCTGTGAATCAGCAAACAGCTGCATAACAACGCAGCACAATGCACAGATGATTATTGTCTTTATAGCCCAAATCACTGCATCTCTGACACAAACTCATAGGAGTTTGTAAATGCTACATTAGGCCTTTTGGTAACCAGCAGTTCTCTGGCAACTAAGTAGGATATTTTTATTTAGCAGTGAAAGATATAAATGAGATGCTTTACCCAGGATAAATCAGGGTAGGAAGCTAACCTCCTCCAAAATCAGTAATAATAAAACAGTAATAATAAAACTTGAAAACCGCTACTGACCTTGTCATAATGTGTGCAGGTATTTCCAGAGACGGGACCAAATCAAGCTGGTGCTTTAACACAGCATCCCATTCAGCAATGACCAATTAAGCTGTTAATTCCTGGGACTGATAACCACCCACCTCTGCTTCAGCACGAGCAGCTCCTGCAGTGGCCACTGGATGGAATGGCTGGCTGGCTGCTCCTTTGTCTGAATTAACTACTACAGTTTAGCCTTGACAGATATTTTCATCTCCATGTCCCTTTACAGCGAAATCCAAGCCTCTGGTTCAGAGGATGTGGGGATGGGGGTGGGCAGGGAGGCCGCCTCTCTGGGCTGAGCTCAGACATTAATTCCTCAACAGCACCAGATGGCTACAGCTAACCTTTACCAGCCTAATCTTGTGCCATTTTGACTTCTGAGCACTGCCACAGCACAGATGAAAAACGGGACAGGGATGAGGTTGAAGATGTGCTGAATATTTAAAGCCAGTGCTTCCAAATGCTCGAAAACTTGCCGGTGTCGCTGAACATTTTTCAATACTACTCCACGCAAGCTTTGCCCAGCTGGTTTGCAAAATTAATGGAAAGCCATGTTATTTCTGAGTCTCTGCAACAGACTCATGCATCTTGTGCTGCTTTGAAAAACTTCAGGCTAACAAACTGAGCAGCAGCCAACGGGAAGCCTCCAGTGATTTCAAAGGATGGTGGATCTGCCCTATATTGAGCTTTCCATTTAGATAGGTAAGAAAAATTTTTCAGTCCTCTGGAAATTTTTGAGATACTGAAAAATACCATCCCAAACCAGGAAGAAAAAGCCAAAACCCTGGGTTCTTTAATAAAAAATAAAGAAATAAATTTTTCAGTCAGCCCAAGTGGGTAAAAACGCTTCATGAAACAAAGGTATCTTTTGTGTTCCTTCTCTAATTAGCTGACACTTCAAGGTTTCTTTTTTTAAAGAAGACATTAAAATATCTTGTTCATTCATTTCATTCCTTCGTTTCTTAGAAGATAAAGCCACAGACCAAGATCTCTTTTGCCCCCCACCTGCCCACATAGCCTGAGTCTGCCTCAAAACCATCCTGCAGCAAGAATCCTGTGATCTACTTCACCTTTTCTCAGATTTAGGCGAAATACATGTGGCTCAACCAATTCTGCTTTAAAATATTCCTGTCAGGATTCAAAAGTGGCCACAACTACTAATAAATTCCCCTGTGAGAAGACACTGAGAACAAGATGGTTTATCCGGGAAGTTCCAAATCCCCACCGGAGAGTCTGTGCCAGAACTGGGCTATGGCCCCTCTGACCCTAATTAATATCTCCCACAACAAGTGGGATGTGCCAGCTTTTCAGGACAGTGGGAGCCCTCCACATACTTTTTCTGCCTATCTCCTGTGGTTCCATTTCCCCCAAACATCCATTATTTCAGCTAATTAAAGGAGTGGCTCTGCACTAAGATCTGCCTGCCAAAGGCGCTGGAAAAGATGAGGTACTGAGCACAAAAGCCACCCGCACCTACAACACAGCTCACAATCAGCGCTCAGTGCCCCAAAAGAAGACTTAAAAACCCCAAAAGAAACCAGATACGAAACACAGAGGAATGCTTCAAAGGCAAAAATCCAGCGCTGAAGGGATCTTTTCCACTATTATTGCAGATTCTGGAAGTATTTTGAAATTTTTTACATGCCAGCACCACACATGCATCGTGCTGATCTACTAAACATTTTCCAGCAAGCACCTAGAGCATGCTGACAATTTTAGGTACAGTTGTGTAAAGTGACCAATTATCACCAGAATCACTGGAAATTTTCTATTTATAACACTCCTAACCTGCAAGGGGAAAAAAGCATTTGCTAACACAAACCTGAAAGGAAAATATTAAGTCCCGGGTGGAAAAATGCTCTGGATTCCTGCCTTTTCACTGGGCTCCAGAATGGAATTATGAGAAACAGAAGCCTCCAAAGGCTTTACCTCCACACTTACACAATCATTTCTTCATCATCCAGGATAATGGGGGAAGAGGGAACAGAAAAGCCTCAAATCCCGGTAACACTGGGACTTAGCAGTGTCAGTGGGCAGTGCCAGCACAGCCAGATCTGAGCAGGCTCCTACATTTGTGTGTGCATCTCCCAGATTCCTGGGACTCTGGGAATTACTTGTACTGTCCAAGAAGTTAAACCAGAACTGAGCTGGCTATGCTTTGCTGAAGTATAAAAGAGGCTGCACAAAGGCACTACAAGGCAATGAGGTCAGAGAGAGCACAAAGAATTACACTGGAATATGACTGTCAGAACAAACCCATCATACCAGTGTGCAAATCACGTTGGAAAGTGCAAAATAGATCCAGGGTCACTAATGATACCTGCAGCTATCCATGGAAAAGGAACAAGGGATTGGGACATGCCTCTCCTCTTGTGCCCTGCAAGAGGACAGGATGCTCCCCACTGGTTGTTTGTGAAGTGCAGCACCACTTCCACTGCTCTGGGCTGTGCCTGGTGGGAGAGGAGCAGGACTGGGATTCCCTCTGGGCAGGGAAGGAATGGGACAGGGATGTCTTCCAGCAAGCACAGGACAAAGGCTGGCTCTCACAGAAAGGGGGAATACCCCCCATCCCTCCAGCAATGCCCTCTTTGGAGTGCAAAGGATCAGCAAAGACCACAGAGAACAGTGATGGTGTTAACTTCCACCCCCAAAGGAAAGCTACTGAGAGCTCCAAAGGGCCAGAGAGTCGCTGTATTGAAAATACAAATGACTCAGCTCTGGAGTGAAAGCTTCTATTTTTGTCTTTTGGCCTCAGTGATTTGGTTCCCATCCTACAGCTTGAATCATTCAGAAACGTGCTTCTGCAGGCAAGGCCAGCTATGCCACTCTTGCTTTCCAAATTTTAAATTGGAAGATATACATTAAGCATGCAAAAATACGACTACACTTTTGGATTTTCTCTGTGTTTGTTTCCAGGTATGGCTGGAAAGAGAGGATGATTACATGATGAAAGGTGTCTCCAGTGAGACCATTCCTGTCCAGCTGAATCAAATATTACAGCCATGAAACCAAACCAAGACTGGATTCCACTTGAAACTTCACAAAATAAAATTTCATGGCTAACTTTCTTCTGAATATTTTCCTCTTCCCTAACATTCAAGCTTCCATCAGAAGGGAAAAAACCCCACACACCAATGTTTTCTCTCATTTGCTCGAAATCCTTCTAAAAAATTAAAACATTAATTATTCACATTGGGGAAGGACCACCTCATGGCCAGCCCACTTTTGCTACTTAAGACACATACTTAGAGCTTGCTTTAGAAGGAGGCAAATGCTTTCAGCCCCAGCTGTGAGAGGCTACGTGTTGAGGGCTCAGGAGGGATTTGCTGTGTGTGAGTAAGAGGAAGATGGGCCCATGGTCTCTGCTCAGGTGTCTTCTTAGTATAAGTCTTCTACCAGCTCCACCAAAGACACATCCAGCGATCCCACAGCTTCCCTGAGTTGGGAAAAGCAGCTCCTAAGCTTGTGCTTCACTTTAACAACACATGTAAATACCTTCCTAAACAGAAAACCCATTTACAGCACTGCAACCCAACTGTTGATCAAAAATAATAGCACAGAAGCAGCCAAAATCTGTCTCTCCAGAGAGACATAAGGTGTAGGAGTGTGACACCAGGACACTGACCCACACATTCCTTCCAGCCCTACAGGCTGTATTCCCACATTGTGCACGGCCAAAAGTTAACTCAGATACTCAGACCTAACACATGACCCTCACAGGCTACCTTGACTAAAGTCTAGAGAATGAGAGAATATTTTTTATTAAAAAAACTGATAGATGCAGGAGACACATCTAAAGGAAGAAGCCTTTCAAGAGATTTGAGGGGGCAAACATCCCACACAGCAAAATCCAAGCTTAGTACATGTTAGACACAGTTCAGTGAGCTTCTTTACTGTGCCTGCTTGACTAATAAAATACTCCTTGCTACCCTCACTTCTCATTTATCACTAACCACTTTGGATCAGTAAAAGTGTTGTATGCAGAGAAAAAGAAAATGCAATCAAGATACTGGATATGGTTGGCATCAAGTGAGTTGAAGTGACAATTTGGCAGCAGCAGAGCCAAGGGAACTGCAGAGCTGCGGAGAGCTCCAGGGGAAAGAGATGGATAGGTTAATCTGGAAAAGAAAACAAAAAATCCACACAAAACAGTACAGAAAGTGGGGCTTCACTTCAGCTTCTACTGAACTCAATGTGAGCACTTCCCACTTCTGACTCTTCTTCCATGGGAGCAGAGAAGATCCTGGTTTCCAGGACAGACTGTCTCAGAGGGAGGGTCACCTTAACAGCTGTGCCTGGAGCAGAAAGAAAACCTGATGGAAAGTCCTCTGCTGTTGGCCCAGCCAGCCACCAAAGCTTTGGTGGGGCTACCAAAAAAACCCCGATAAAACCTTCCCCTACTTGTGACAAAACCTGCAAGTGGCAGAAATGCCTGCATCTGCAGAGAGGGGAAAAGGGAGGTATTTTGTCTTCCTGGTGCCTGGGAATATCAGCACTCATTTCAGTGGAGGGAGGACGAGGACTCTGCCTCGGAGGATCCTATGTCCATGTTGTGACCCCACTGCAGCTCACAGCATTTCTGGATGTCTGCTCCAAGGCAGAGTCAGTAAAAAGAAGCAGGGCACAGTTCATCCCCTTCCCACCAACCTTTGACGAACTCTGATCCATTGCATCCAAGAACCTGGTCCTATCCATGCAAATGGCTTTGATTTGGCAGCTTTTATTCCCACTCTGCCACTGTGTGAAAGGTCCAAGGTGCAAAACATGGGAGAATTATGACAGGATTACAAGCTCACTTAAGGAGCCAGGCTTTTTGTTTTTCAAGCTATGTATGAGATCTGAAAAGGGGTCCTATCCATTAGTGTTACAAAAAAAAAAAAAAAACTACGTTCCTGTTTGATGCAAAAATAAAAGCATTTTCAAAGGCTCTTTGATGTGAAAGACAGAAAGACGAGCAGGCAGATTCTGGGGGAGGTCTTGTCTTCAGCAATTACCAGCACTCTTTTTGAATCCTACTCCCCAGACAGAACTTTTATGTGAAGTGTATAATCACGCTGCAGAGCGTATCAGCTCTAAACCTTGCGGCTTTTCAATTAAGCAGCAATAACCTCCAGTCCAAAAACTCCTTAACCAAGATGGGAATAAAACAAATAACCCCCAAAACCAATTAACTGCAGGTGAAACAAAGACATAACTTGCTTTTAAAGGATTTCATTTTGAGCTCTTCTCGGGTAGATGCCAGTTTTCCAAGTAATATTTTGATCATTAAAACAAGAAGTGATGCAATTTCCACAGTGACCACAAACATACCAAGAATATTTGAGCTAAATTTATCCAGACTTCTTGTTTGAGTCACTGCTTTGGTTCGTTATTTTTCCATGATTTTCAGCTATGCACAGAGAGGAGCTGGGGGCAGCCTGGAACAGTCTTCCCCAGCAGTATCTGAAATGCCAACCTTCATGCCTGTGAGCCACATATCGACTATTAGAGAGGAAATGAAGCTGCTCCTCCAGCTCCCAACCCCAGGTCCCTGCTCCTTCCCACCCACCTCCCTCCCACTCTTCCTGTGGCAGACTGGCCCTTTCCCTCACCCCTGGGTGACAATAACAGGGCTTGTCTTTGCAGATGAGAAGTTGCTGAAGCTCACCAGGGATCTGCTGCCCTCTCCAGCTGGAGAGGGAGAGCCAAAACAGAGAGGATCTGCCCCAGGTTTCCCACTGTGCATCTCCATGGCAGACCCCAAGTCCTGCCAGCAACACAAACTGCTGAACCCCAGAGTCCCTCTGACTGCAGAAAGGTTTTTGGAAGGGTGAGAACCTTTCCTAAAACTTAAAGACTTTTTAAATAGGTCCTCTAAGTGAGGGCAAGGCACAAATTAAAAACATGGAGACACTTCTGTTGTGAAAATATCAGCAGCTTACATAAAAGAGCTGCTGCTGTGGTGATACATAATCATGCAAACAAGCAATTGCTGACCCACTAATGAGCACACAGACTTGGATTAAGGGAAGGAATTAAATATCAGCCTGACTTGATGTAAAATCTGAAATAGAACCTATTAAGAGACAGACTTCATGGTTGAGTCACCACCCCCGGCGGGGTTTAAAAGCTGTGTGCATGTGGCACCTGGGGACACGGTTTAATGGTGGGCTTGGCTGTGCTGGGGGAACAGGTGGACTCAGTGACCTTAAAGGTCCTTTCCAGCCTTAAAAATTCCATGATTCTATGATTTTATATAGCAGATTGGGAGTTGAATGGTGTAAAATCCATCCCCCCATCCTCATGTGCAATGCAAACAGCTCCTCCCAGCTCACTGCCTTCTGCAGAGCAGAGCCTTTATCGATCAGAGCAGTGAAAAACAAACAAACCACAGACTCAATGCTGTAAGGATCCCTGAAGATCCCATTATGTCAGTGCAAAGACTTTAATGGGTTTTGGATAAGGCCCCCATAGGCTCTGGGGAGGATGAAACCCCATAATTCATAGCATTTTCTTAATGCAAGTATAAAATCACCAGGAACATCTCTGTCAAAACAATAAATCAATTACAGGCTGGGTAAAGGCTGAGTTGGTGTGAATACTATCAATTGCTTTTTTCCCACTGAAACAGAGGACTGCAGGTCCATGACCCCAGAATCAACCCTCACCTGAAAGCTCCCTCATAAATCACACCCCAGGAATTTTGTAAAGAACTCCCTGTGTACAAGTTCTAAGGGCAAAGGATTTTCTTTATTACCTTATCACCTTATCTTTGGTTTTTTCCAGGCTTCTTGATAGAGCTGTCATAAGTTACATTTCAATGTAATACACCACAAATACATTTTAACATGAAGGTAGAAAAATATAAAGCTGTAAAGCAGCAGATAATTCCAGATACAGTTCAGATAAAGATCAGTGTTTTAATGCTGCCTGTAAATCAAACTGGCTTTCAGGCCAGACTCTCTGCTCAATTAACTTCCCAAGGTCTTTACTGCACCACTGGCTCTCCCAGCAGCTCTGCCCTCCTTGATACGGCCCTCAAGTTCAAGAGCAGGCTGGCTTTGATGGTTTTTATCAGGAAAATTGTAAATGCCTCAGCATTCCTTGCCCCTTTTGAAATGCAGGCTGGGTTTGGAGAGATGTTGTGGCACCCAGCTCTGCACAGGAGAGCAGGTTTAACCACAGGCATGTTCAGCTGCAGACCAGCCTTCCGCAGTGGCTCTTGGCCCCTTAGGAGATTGCACCACTTCTGTATGAAGAGTTTATTTAAATATTTAAAAATACAAGCCTATTACTGCCTTACCAGTGTACTTCCTATTCCTGCTGAGCACTTCCTACTTCTCCTTCTGCAGGGCATTCTGCAGTGAGACTGACTCACATACAAAACCTGTTCTATTTTCTGCTTTTTTAGCTCATAGGAACCCTTCCAGTTTGCTGTTTGGACTCAAATTTACTCACAGCTTAACAAGCAGGACTAGGACCAGAAAACCTTCAAGGCTGATTTAGTCTGATTATGGAGAACTTCACACAACTGACACACTTTGCAGCTCTCCAGTGCTCCATGTGCTCAGTTCACCTCCCAGATCGTCTCCTTGTCCTTCTCACCCCACACTGTCATAAAAACTCAGGGTGATGTTACTACAGGGTGATGTGTGGACGGAAAAAAGCAGGACAGAGGCTGTGAGTACTCTTTCCCTGTTATACAGCACAACGTGCCCCAAGGCCCAGCTGCTGGTCCTGTCCCCACACATGGCTGATGGGAAGATTTTAAGGTTTACATGGTGATTTCGTGAGGAACAATGTGATACCTGTGGTGCTGATTTTCCCTTCCTCCTCTATTCAGCAGGAAAGCCTTTTAGACAAAGCTACTCACACTCCAAGTTCCTGCCCTTCACTTTTAAGGCAGTAATGGTGTAGAACTGTGAGGAAATCATAGAATCAGAGAATAGGCTGAGTTGGAAGGGATCCATCAGGCTCATCGAGCCCACCTCTGCATATACCCTGCCCTGATGCCAACCAGGAGCGAGGCTGGAGGCAAAAGTGTGTCCCAGGAGGATAAACTGCTCCATTTGCTATTGGCCAACCTTGAGCTGTCACCACTCAAACTGTTGTGAAACCTTCCCTATAGAATTGCACTTGCTCCTGAGCAGTGCCGCTCTTAAACCACCCTTTGACTTTTCCAGTTCGACCCTGACTCACACGAGAGCCTTTTCCAGGATTCAGGAAGTGGCAGGGCAGGCAGCAGCTTTCCCTCTGAGTCAGATCTGAGCTGAGCCATGGCCCAGCCAGGGCTGCAAAGGTCACTGCCATTGTGGGCAGCTTCTTTCTGATAAACGACAAAGCCCTGTGAGCTGCAGGGTCACCACAGGGCTTGCAAAGCACAGCTTTAGGGGCCTCTGGTCCGCTCCAAATGACAGCTCCAGTCATATATTCTGGTTACTTGTTTGCTCCCTCACGGAATATTTAGGTCCCTTTTCCAGGCACACTGTCCATGTCTATCTGTGCTTCCCTGGACAGTGGAAAGTCACCAAGTTACATGTGATTTGCCTCAAACGAAGTTGTGAAGGTGCAGTTAGTTAATATCTGCAAAGCTACTATAAAGTTTCAAGCAGCTCTCCTTGGCATTGTTGTCCCTAATTATGTAATGTTAGACACATTCCACCATAACCCTCCTTTTCAGTGCTCATTTCTAGATTTAGCAGGAGAGAAGAGACACCCTCTGGCATGTTTGAAGGATAATACAGTTCCACCTCTGAGACACACACGTGTGGCATATGAATGCTCTGTAACTTTGAATAAAATACACAGTAAGAGGGAGATAAGCTCTTTACCAGACATACCCTCATGTTTCAGAAGACAATGATTGCTTTCCTACACCTCTGAGGAACTGTCTCCTAGAAAACCATGCAAGAATTAAATCCTAGCTGTGAAATTTCATAAGATTCAAAGAAACCAATCAGCCTATAGAAAGGAGATGAATCTCTATGCTTTTCTACACATTCATAAAGTGATGCCTTTGGACTGCCATTGTACTTCCTACAAAATTCACATCATGTCACCTCCTCTGTATTATGCAGAGCTCTTTAACCAAGTCTTACAAAAAAAAAACAACAAACCCTGTGCTTCATGAGAGACTGCAGCCACCCCCACATCCCTGCTCAGTTTCTTATAATTAGGACAAGATGAACAAATCCAGGAGAGGGGAAGCGGGGTTTGAGGAGGCAAGGGAGATGCAGAGTGCACCCACAAGGGAGCCTCATCCTGTGCTCCGGTGACAAATCCCCTCCGAGGGCTTGGTCAGCATCACAAAGTCAAGTCTTACTCACCATCCCTGGAGGGCAGAGAGGGTCCAGTTCTGACACACAGCTCGCCCACTCCTGGGGAAAGCTGGCATCCTGCTGGGATACAGGAAGATCGCTGGCACCCGGGAGGAACAGCAGAGGAGACACGTGAGCAAGGTGAGCCCCTGCACCCTATGTTACATTTTTGAACTAACAAAAGTTCAAAAATGCCGTGAACCTTTAACACCACATACTATTGGCCACGGCTTTATAGCTGCCAGGAAATAAACTCCTAAAAAATCCTAAGGCTTCAGATAATGAAGGTGCACAGGGACCCGCTGGAAGGTGTCTCCAGCCCCGCTGATCCGACTGACCCACCGCGGAGCCCCGGCACCACCGTGCTCTGGTTAACTCCCCACAGCCACATGCCAGTGCCTCCTGCCCGAAAGAAAAAAAGACTCCAAGCTCCGAGCACTAATGAGGTCGTCCGCATGAAAGGAACGATCCGGGATCTCACTCCCCTTCCCAGCAGCTCCCGCTGAATGGGAGCAGGAGGCTGCATCCACATTGTTCCTCAAGGCGAGTAAACAATGGGTTCGCATGTGGAGGCTGAATGAGTCACCACGTTCCTGCTTCAGACCCTGTACCGGGATCCGAACCAGAACAAGGACCAGCTAACTTCGGGAGTGGACCAGTTAGCTAATGACAATCATTCTTGGCAAGACCCAAACAATCCTGAAATAACAATGCGTTTAAGCATGTACACTACCCTTACAAAGAGCAAATCCACCAAGGCAGTACTGGTGCCTTGTACAGGGATCATAAGCTTTACAAGGATCCCTTTCCCAGTTTTCCAACACTGTAGACTGTTTTAATATAACCCAGATATATCCATACAGAAGAGTGTACCACTGGGATCTGCACGCTTCCAGCTAACCAGTTTAACTGAATATAATCACATAACAGCAACATGTAATAAAGTTCTCAGAAAAAAAACCCCTCAAAATGTAGAAAATATAACTATTCTACTTTTCACTTCATTACTCATTCCTACAATAATTCATTTACTGTATCTTGAAACAGTGAGAAAACTTGTCAGATCACTACTGCAGACCAAAAATTTAGCAATTTGAAACAGTTGCGAACAATTAGCACAGATTAAAATTCTTCTCATGGTTTATAGCTTAGTACTCAAGTGGACATAATTTCTTCCACAGAGAAACTCAGAAGATAGAATTTAAGAATTTTAAGACTATTCAATAACCAAGTGTTACAGAAACGTACAATGCTAATTATCAAAAGCAAAAGCAAACAGAAAAATCAGCATCACAGAACAAGCAGAATACATACAGAGAAAGGAAAGAGTTCCCAGAGCTCCCTGTGACGCTGGTGAGAAACGTCTTCAAACAAGACAAGGAGGCCTCTGAATAAACTATCAGGTTTTGCTTCATAGTTGCTGATAAAATCCAAAATAAGGCTGCAAAAACATTAGCTTCTGCTGGAGCCTGCTTACTCACTACAAAGCGTCAAACACACCTTCTTCCCACACTTCAAACGCAGATGCTGCCTCCTAATGAAGCACTTGCTGCAAGGGGGGAACACCGTTACACAAGAACAGGAGGCTATTTCTTGCTGCAGAAACATAACTGGGGTTTGACTCAGAGAAATGCAGCAGTGCCTGGGAGCTGAGGGTTGCAGCGAGAGAAACCATCCAAAAATAATTTGGCTGCTCAGGAAAAAAAAATCACAGGAAGCAACCTGAAGCATATGTCCCTTCCAAAAGGGGAATTTCTTTATTACATAAACACAAACCTTCTAATCTAGCCCAACATTAAGTCACTGCAAGGCACTGAATTGGAGCTGACAGTAAAACTGGAGCAGGTTAATATCTGTTCAGGCTGAGAAGAGATGCTCTGATTTTAGCAGCTTTCATACCCTGAATACCCATTGCATCAGTGACTGGGAACATATTTGCATTCACACACTGAAGAAGCACAGATCTTGTAAAACATATTTAGGAACTGGTGAGACATGATACATATATTGACTAATTCCGTAGGCTTTTGGAGAACATCCATCTGTGGGGGAATGCTGTTCTTACCACCTCAGTAGTTCAACATCATTCTCCCTGGAAGTAAAATTCCTTGTTCTAGACTGTAAATTTTCAAAGATTAGGGCTCAAAAAACTTTCATATTTCTAAACTTCATCAAACTCCACTGGCAGCTGGGTACTGAGTTCTAAGAGAACCTTTAGCTCCCAATCTGAACAGGAAAGAAATAAATCCTCTTATTTACCATTTTGTGGATCCATGTTGCTCTCCCTGCAAACAGCGGCTTCCTCCGTTCCCACACACCAGTACATTCTGGGGCGCAGTTGTGAGGGTCCCTCAGACAAACTTTCCACAGCACTTCCAACTGAACAGCGTTGTCAAAGCTGGATGATCCCCATCACGTGAATGCAGGAGCAGAGGCTGCTAGTGAGCACCATCCTGGAGAAACACCGTTTGCTCTGTTTCAAAATAAACAACGAAACAAATTAATCATTCTACTATAGAAATTGTGAGATGCTCCTCCCTCTCCACTATTAACACAATTGTCTAAATGTTACATTGCAGAGATACACTTATCATCCTATAAATGCAATTATTTTCATAATAGCTTTGTTAAGAGCATTAAATGAATTAACAGAGGGGACTAACAATTTCCGCACTACAGAAAGATAATGTTCCTAATTTTTCACCACCAAAGCTGCTCAGTCTTTGGGGAGAGGACAAGGGGGTGGGCAGGGGTCACAGCTGCAGTTTCAGATTCTCCACAAGCTGGTGTAAAGGCAGACCATTGAAACCCTGCAGTGCAGCTGGAAAAATCCTAAATGCAACCTCAAAACCTTTGCCATCCACAAAGACAACCACAGCTCTTTTGAGACTGTGAGAAACTGAAAAATACTGATGTGGTTACTGAGATAATCCTCTGTAGGAAAGGGAAGAGAGTGAAGAGAAACACACCAGCTCCTGTCCCCTCTGCCCAGTCCTTTTAGAGAACTCTCCGACCCTGGAAGCATCAGGCTTCTTCAAACACATGCAGGGAGGCAAATCAGGCCCTTAGGAGCTATTAAAGGTTGGCTTCTCATGAACTGCCTGGTATAACAGGCAGCAGAAAATTGCACAGCTCAGTCTCCTGATGCATTTCCAACTTCTTCTCTTTTCACAGCTGCACAGCCACCCTTTAACCTCTTTGTACAGAGGTTCAAACTACTGGAGGATTGCAGTGTGTGTCCAGCCAGCATCAGAGCTCCTTCATTTTCTGCTTTCGGTTTCAGTCAGTAAACGCCTCTCAGATGTAACATGATGCCCTTCAACTGACTCTTCTCATGTCTGGTGTGTGATGAAGTTCTGATTTGAGGCTCTAGCTCAGCAAAGCTCATAACCCAGCTCACACTCAGGCCAGCAAGGCCCAAGATCATCCCTGACTCTCCCTGAGCAGAGCAGGCTTCCTGAGCTGGGATCAAAGGCCAAGGGGAATATAAAAATATGCTGATCCATCACCATTCTCCAGAAAGCTTTCTGCTCCTCCCTCCTTATACTGGATTTCATCCACCAGCCAACAACACTAAAAATCACTGCATCCTACTTCAGTTGTTTCTAGGCAAATATTTGAATTTTAGATGCACTCTGCTTCTGCTGACCCTAGCTTTGCAGTGCCTGGCAGCAGGAGTCAAAATACACACCCCTGTGCCCACAGTCTGGGCATTGGGTGCTGCAGGAGGCTGAGATGGAGGTGATCCCTAATCCCAGAACCAAGCCCACAAACTGGTGAATTGGGCCATGGTGGTGGAGGACTGAATTCTGTCCTGGAACGTGCTGGGTTCTCACCAGACTCAGCTTTTCTCCTGGTCTTCGCTTCCCTTGACCACACTGGTAGGAGGAGCTGCTGTGCTGGGATCACACATCCCTCCATGCCATGGGTGGGGCACACCAGGCAGAGGTGTTAGGGAGGCTCTCACACCTCCCCAAAGCTGTCCAGGTTGTTAACTCTGACAGCGGAGGGGATGTGACTCTCCCAGCAGCTGCATGCCCTGTGCCCTCAATGCACTGAGCTGCTCCAGTGAGAGTAAACACTTCCCCATGCACACTCTGACCCACCAGCTCTGCAGCAGATGATGGTTTCTGAGGCATTTCCCTCCTCTGAGACAGGGACAAACCATGTGCGCCCACAACGACCGTACAAGAACACTGAACAGGGGTCAGCGTAGACCCCTGAGGCTTGAAAACCATCCCATTCCTGATTTTAGCTCTCTACTCAGCTTATTTCCCAGGCTGAAACTTTCCTCATATAAAGTGAAAGGAAAAATAACTTTTAGGAAAAATAGTGGTGTGGTTTTGATAGTCAGTTCCCTTTAGCTGCAACTGAATGCTGTAGCCATGTGTATTACTGCCACACAGCGCCCATCTACGCAGGATTTCTGCATTTCAGGACCTTTGTGTATGTAATTTAAAAAACGCTACAGAGCTTTCCCTTAAGCAAGGTGCACACAACTGTAACACATGCAAACACCACACGTGGATTTGATTTAGGGAGTCTATGTGCTCTGCAGAATCTCGTTCAGAAGGAGATGGACCCATGCAGAATACACCTGAACACGTGTAAATGGGATTTATATCCCATTCCACACATTCCCAGTCCTGACACCTGCTACTGCCCCAGCACATCTGACCACACCTGAACCATGACCTCCCCTCCGCTTCACCAGCCCGCCCAGTCTTACCCGTGCATTGTGCCCAAAAACAGGCAGCCCCCCAGAAACATGACGGTTTGCCCGAAATCGCTTCCTAGTTCACAAAAAACACCCTACTAAAACTTCAGTTCTTTGCTCAAACCACCTGTTGCTTCTGACAATCCCACCTGGGGCTGGGTATCACCACGGATCTGAGAGGCCCAGGAACCACCGGTGTGGGAAGGCGCTGGGGCTCTCCCGCCTGGTGTCACAGTGGGCGGGGTGATGGCGAACCTGGGGCTGAAGTGTCAGATCAGGGACCCCCTGCCCGCCGGGACCCGCATCCTTCCTCCCCGGCTGAACAGCGAGCACCAAGCGACCCCCGTCTCCCACACCTCGGCCACTGGCTGGGGGACACCAGGCGCTGCACGCCGACTCGGGGGTCGTACAAGCCTTTCCGGACGCTTTCCAGCTGCCGGGTGGGGCGTCCCCTCAGAGCGAGTCCCGGTGCTCGCCGTCCTCGCCGGGCGGGGCGGCCGCGCTCCCGCCGCGCTGC